>OY856412.1:1108074743-1108674743 GCA_963693085.1 Alisma plantago-aquatica
GTCCCTCCTATCCCCTAGAGGGGTGTGGAGTCCTCCTCATTCTCCTTCTTTTCCCAAGAGGTGTATGGAGAAATAGCTTTGCAATAGGTCTCCTCTTTGTCTTCCTCTTCCTCTTACGAACATTTCTCGCCCATCAATAATAATTCCATCTCGCTTGTTATACATTACATGATTATTACATAAAGCAAATAAATCAAATTCCTAGTGTTGTTTATGATACTCTATATTATCATTTTTATGTGAATTTGTATTTCTAGTAACTAGTAGGGGCTTCATTCAAAATTTGTTTATTTTGACTTAAAATTTTTATAGTTTTTCCTAATATCGGCTTGAATTGCCTATATTTGCTTAAGTTTGTCAAATATTAGTTGAGGATCCATTATTGTATCTATGACCTAGAGATGCCTGTCCAAGGTTTACTCATTAGGTGTAAATTTTGGATAGTCCCTTGTCAAGGAGTGTTCTTGAATACTTGTTCTCACTTAGGATGTGAGTGCATGGTATGCTCTTTTGCTTCCAGGGAATCCTTTATAGTAACCCCTTGTGTTCTCTGGGTGCATATGTCGGTGAGTTTACTCACTAATATTGGTGTACTTGGAGAACTATAGGGAAATGTTGTTGAACATTACTTAGATACTAGAGCATGTCATACACTCACTAGTGAGATTATGTGTTCAAGAATGGCTAGGTGATGCACATTAAACAATTATAGTCCATTTATAAATATTATTCTACATGGTTAGTTTAGACCCCCATGTTATGAATTTGATAATGATATAACTAATTTCATGTAAGAAAAGGGACAGCCAGATAGTAGGAGAAGATGCACTTATAACACATGGGATGGAGTGCCTGTAATTTAGGAGTGTAGGAAACTAGTAGAAAGGAAATAAGATGAGGTACAAAGGTGGATTGGAAGAAGGGCCTCCTAGTCATCAACAACAAGTTTGACCAACAATGCATGCAAATTGTAAACACTACGGGGTATGCTTCTTGAGGGAAGAGTGAGACAATAAAACTATGAAAATGTATTGATATCCCTAAATATTGAAGTTTTCTTGGAATGTATCAAATTTATAGACCCAAATATTTTTCGTATTGTTGTTTCATTTTCCTTAAAGCATGCATTCTCAATTCATTTGTGTACTATTTCATACCACTTCATTCATGAATACCTTCTTGTAGATGGATTACTTTGAAGATAGGAGTTGGATGTACACCAATAAACATTTCCTTAGTAAAGAATTTTGAGGAGGAGTTTCTGCATTCATAGAATTTTCACTTTCAAACCAAAGGCCTTTGAGAAATGGCCAATTATTGTGCCCATGTAGAACTTGTTCAAATAGGTTTTTGAAGTCCAAGGAAGAGGTATTCGATCATCTAATGATGAAGGTATTCTTACCTAATTATTCCATTTGGATTGATCATGGAGAAATTCCTAGTCGGAAACCACAACTACCTCATACCTCTACAAATCTAGATGATAATACTGGAGAGGACGACTTCCATGGGTTGCTACATGATGTATTTGGTGTTCAAAGTCTTGAAAACACTATCCAAGGTGAGATAGAACAGGAGCCAACTAATCTATATGTAAAAAAGTTTTATAAACTCTTGGAAAAAGCTAAAGAACATCTATATCACATTTGTAAGAACCATTCTAAGTTGTCTTACCTCGTGAAAATGTTGAATAATAAAGTTGAGTCTCACTGGAGTAATAAGTCCTTCACATCTCTACTGAAATTATCTAAAGAGGCTTTTCTAGATGGTGCAGTCATTTCCAGAAAGCTTCTATGAGGAAAAGAAATTTATTAAAGATCTAGGTATTAACTACGTAAAGATTGATGCTTGGCCTAATGATTGCATGATATTTTATAAAGAACTAGAAATACTAAATGGATGTTCTCGTTGTGGGTCTTCTTGATAGAAGAAACAAGCAACTGTTAGGAAAATAAGTCCAAAATTCCTTTAAAGACATTCTTCCATTTCCCAATAATTCCAAGGTTACAATGACTTTTCATGTGTCTGAATATTGCTGAGGATATGCAATGGCATCATAGAGTAAGAGTGAAAGATGGGAAGTTGCGTCATCCAGTAGATTATGCAGCTTGGAAAGAACTAGATGAAAAATTTCCTAAATTTGGTCATGAGACACGTAATGTCAGATTGGGTTTAGCTAGTGATGGGTTCAATCCATCTGGTACCCTAAGCATTTTTCATAGTACTTGGCCAGTGGTTTTGATACCATATAATCTTCCTCCATGGATATGCATGAAACAACCAAATTTTATTATGTCTTTGTTGATTCCTAGACCAAAGGAACATAGCAAATATATTGGCATATATCTAGAACCTTGATTGATGAGCTGCAACAATTAAGGGAGATAGGTATTAACACTTATGATGCATTTTCAAAGAAAAATTTCACAATGCAAGCTGTAGTTTTGTGGACCATTAGTAACTTTCCAGCTTATGCCAATCTCTCCGGACATAGTACGAGAGGAGAATTTGCATGTCCACATTGTCACACAAAGTCTAGATGGTATAGGCTTAAACATGGCAAGAAGGATTGCTATCTAGACCATAGATGCTTCCTTAGGGATAGACATGGATATCGACGTGACAAGAAAAACATTAATGGAAAAATAGAATATAGACAACCGCCCCGATCTATTAGCAGTGAGGAGATATTTAATTTCCTTATAGGATTTGATAATGTTATATTTGGGAAGCATTCAAGAGATGCAAAAAAATGTGTTAGAAAGAGAAGATACTCAGATATGGAAGATAAGATGGCTCTACCAAAACCTTGAAAAAAAATTAGTATTTTTTTTCTGCTTGCCTTATTGGAAGCATTTGCTACTGAGACACAATTTAGATGCAATGCACATAGAGAAAAATGTTTGTGAAAATATACTAGGAACAATCTTAAACATGGAGGGAAAGTCTAAAGACAATGTCCAAGCACGCCTTGATTTAAATGAATTTGGCATTCGGGAAGAACTATGGCATGTAAAGAAGGACAATGGAAGATATTATGTTCCACCATCTTGTTATACAATGAACACAAAGGAGAAAGATATATTTTTGTCTGTATTAAGTTCAATAAAAGTACCAGATGGTTATTCTTCAAATATTTCAAGGCGCATTAACCTAAAGACAGGAAAATCTTGCCTTTGAAAAGTCATAATTATCATGTATTAATGCAAAAGTTAATGGTCATTGCATTAAGTAAAGCTTCTTCGCATGAAGTTTGTGGGCCAATACTTAGACTATTACTACAATTGGAGAGCACACATCATGATATGGACCTCATGATGAAAGAAGTTTCAAAGGATCCTCGAATTGATACTGAACAATTTTTGCGCTTAGTTGAGAAATGGAAGGATCCTAAAATATAGGTACTCAAACTAATTTTATTGTGTTATCAACTCATTATAAACATTTATATATGACATTTTAGGTTGACATCATAGGATATTGCTGAAAAAAACAAAATAAATAGATTAATGAAAAATATTAATCATTGCACTGGATCTAAAACATTTGCTAGAAAACGTCAGGATTTGGTAAGAACTTTGTTTATATATATATATATATATATATAAATATAATTATACTAAAGAAATTATAGATAGGTAATTAGTTGTTTGTGGAATTATAGGAAACAGAACTTGGACGCGCTCCAAGTAAACTGGATCTACTGGAAGATGCTTATACTAATGATATAAATGCCGTGGTAAGTAATCAATAATGTATGTTCCTAAGTAGTTAATTCAATATTAATATAAGAAGCATGAATTTTATGTGATCAGGAACAAATAGTTGAACATTATAAGTCCAAACAAAGCTTAATGTCTGATGAGGAAGCAAATATTGGTGTTGAATGTCTAGAGGATGAAGCTATTCTCCATATTATCAAGCTAGTCAAAACTAAGCGCATTTTCTTAGTGGGTATCAAACATGATAAGCTTGGAATACAAGGTACCTCTTTACGTGTGACCAATGATGTCTTACAAGAGGAAAATAAAAAATATAAGGTGAAACTAGTCATATTATTACTTTTTTATTATTTGTGGATGTGGATGTCAACCCTTATTTACTATCATTATTTATTTATAGAAAGCTTTTGAAACTGTACAAAGTGAGTTGCAGGAATTGAGGAAAGAAGTAAGAGAAATGATTACTAAAATGTCCCATAAATTGATGACTACATTATCTCCTTTATTTTTCCTACTACAAGTGAGTCTACAACTTATCTGTAGCTTATAAATGATAATTTTTTGCAGCTTGATGTTTGGAATTAATAATGAATGGAATACTAGGGTAATGGAAGACCTATTCAATCTCAAATATCTGATTTACATGTGAGATTTTACATTATTCTATTTTGGTTTATGAATGAGACATAAAGTAACACAATGTATTATAATACAGGCCCAAGTTACCACTAGATTTTAGTTTCCAGGGATGTGGCCATTGCATGCACTGTCGCATCCACATGTATGTGAGATTCATAGTATTTTAATAAATATATTTTGTAGTTCATTTTCTATCTTGATATTCCATCTTATTGGCCCTTGTGTAGGTTGGAAACAATTCCCCGAATGGTCCATTCATGTACCCATACAACGGACATACATACTCATGTGCAAGACTTATGCCTTCTTATACTCAAGTATGTGGTAAGAAACCATGGAATTTAGAGAATGTTATTCCGTAGTATCGAGTATTATTTTTTATACAAAATATCTCTTAGTAACTATGCCACTCTTCTTTTATATTGAGCTCATTTATCTAGTTAAGAGCATCATATTCTAGGTGTACTTTAGGGAGACCTAAACCAACAACTGCATTGATAGCCATAAGAATAGCTTGAACTTTAGAATATTCAGCAGCAAACACCATTTATTTGCACTAAATTGCAGCAATGATTGTCCTTTTTTCATCTCTAATCACAACACCTAGACATAGCCATTTAGCAATAAATATTCTCCCACCCTCCAGGCTGGGATTTCATGATGGATACCTGAGTATGAGTAAAGAGTTTCCATTCCATATAAGATAGGAAGGAATCTAACCTCACATGTTCTTGTTTTTGGTATATTACCACCTAACATATAAAATCAGCCCAAATGGGTATGGCCCAATCATCAATGCCATTTCAGAATGCATGGATTCAAGATTCAATTTTTTTAATTTCCACCATCCTTCTCCTCATCATGCATGATCTTGTTAAAGTCCCACATAAAAATAGTAGGTAGCTGAAATTGATTTCAAAGAGGAATCATTTGCCATTATTTTTCTTGTTGTTTTATTGGGATTATTGTTGAATTTTTCCAAGAGGAGGTGGTGGTTCTCAAAAGACAACAGTGCCCCCTCAAGGACCATTTCCTTATCCCTCCAATGGAGGAACGAAAATGTAACTAAAATGTAACTAGGTCCTTCTCTAGTTGCTGATATTTTATCAACGGAGATGGACCATATATGTGTGAGAACTCTTTTTATTTTATTGCCATAAATTTCTTTCTAAATACCTCCCCCTTCGTCAAGGATGCCTTTAAATCTAGGGATGATACAAAGGGAGAGACCTAGACAACAATTTTAGGTATGTCAGCATATATATATATAAACTCGTCTCCCCAAAAGAGATCCTTAGATTCATGTTAAAATGAATGATGTACTAAAACAGAAATATACACTTTGACTTCTTTTGTAGACATGTATAATGGTTTTACACTGCTGCTAATAATTGAAAATTAGATTTAGAAATGTCATTCATGTTGGTCAACGTGAATCATTTTAACTTCTGAATTATTTCTCTTTACGTTTATCTCCTTACTCTTAAAGTAGAGAAGTGATTTAAGTAAATTTTAATAGCATAAGCCTAAACTTGTGAGCGTGTAAACATTTCATTTATGTACAGTGGTTGAGCTGGTATGTCATCCCTCTCAATGTAGTTGCCTACATTTTTAAGAAAAACTTTTCTTTCTCTTTACCTCACTTAGTACCGATCAAAATTTGATTTTTTGCCATGTTTGGCGCTCAAAATTGAATGCGGTTTTATTATTGTATAGCTACAACTAAATGGCCGTGTTTTACAATTTTGTCTAACTTCATACAAGCCGTTATGTATATGGTTCGTTGCGTGAAAGAGGAAGAAACCCAATGATTTTTGTTTAACAAAAATAAAATGGATCAGCAAGCATTTATACAAATACTGATTACAGAGACTGTTACCAGTCCCGAGCTAGTGGTTAGCCATAGACATGTATAAGTGAGAGTGTTAGTGACCCAACAGTAGTAAACAAGAGCAGTCTGTTTGGCCTTTACATCGTAATTCAGTAACTACATCAGAAGTTGCTCGCTGCAGCAGCCAACAAATAATCTCTCTTACTTTTTCTGTACTTCTACTTCCCCTTATGCACAAGTCAAGATTTTTCTAAATTTAGCTTAGTACTACCGCGTGTCCTTTACTTTCGAATTTGATATCATTGGATCAAAGCCAACACAAGTTTTCTTGTATTGTTGATGTCTAAATCTATACTTTTTATCCTTATCTAATACTCTGAATACCATATCTGTATGTAGAATACATAAACGTTTTGTTACTTTTTATTTTTAAAGTTTGCAATGCCTGTTATTGATTCTTTTAAATGACTAATTTGTGTTATTTGATGTTCTAGGATAATAGAAATAATCATGTTGGTGGAAGTAGCATCAGTACTAGAGATAAAGTTCAAGGTGGAAGCATGGGAAGCAACAACAGAGAGAGTCCTTAGGTTGAAGTGGCGGTGCATGCTGAAACTAATTTACTTTTTTGTTTTTTGTTATGAAGCTTACAAACAAACAAAAGTTGACATGGTGTGATAGAACCAGTATCAGTGTAACAAAAGTAATTTTTTTGTAAGTGTGCTAATCTATTTTGTAATGACATGATTACAAACTTTGTACATATGTTATCAAATGAATGACTATACACGTCAACCTTTTCTTTGGCCATCTATGCGTGAACAATGGATCACGCTGCATTTTATATTTTTGTTGAGTGAGCTAAAATAGAAACCAAAATATCTTAGTTTCTAGAGTTAAAGACTCGAGGTTCATAATATATATCCCCAAGGATTGGCCCCGAGCAACAGTTTTACTCACCAAGCCTCTAGCCAGGGAACAATGCTCAAGGATTGGTCTTCGTCAAATAGTTGTGCTATGGGATTGACAGGTACTGGTCAAGGATTCAGTCCTAACTCTTAAGCATATTTGTAGTAGTGGATGCCTAAGTATGGCTGTAGACCATTCTCTATGTCAAAAGCTTATCGCAACCCTAGTAACCTGAAGACATATTCCCTTATGTCTCCAGCCACCATCGACTACCCTAAGGTTTTTCCAAGTCTGGAAATGTCCATCAAGGCCGCAACAACTTCCTCTGGTGCCCTAGGACCGGGATCTGTGATTTGGCCTCTGCTGTGTGCCGGTCGCGGCATCCGGCATGCACTCATGTGATGGGTTCTCACTAGGTTAGGGATGGGATAAAAACAATTGACCAGGATGCCCCAGGCTATACACATGAAGGAAAGAGGTAATGTGTTCTTTACCCACTTTCTTAAGGTGGGGCTCTTAGCCATGTTTTTATTCATTAGAGTTTGCTGACATGTCAGCACATTATTGGTCATATAAATTTTTACCTTGCAATAACCATAACTAAATATGGATAACTCAGATTGAGACAAAGTCTTATATGAAAATTGGTCATAAAAATGAGAGGAATTCATGTGAAATAGTTTTAGAGTCTTATTATGCTGCTAATTCCAAAATTAGTGCAAAGATGGGTTTAAGTGGTGATTAGTGCATGAAATCCCTAGTTTATAATATTAAAATGTTGAATATGTTAAGAACCCTTCTTTTATGCTATTATAGGATCTTGTTGACTAATTTGTTTTCCATGATGGCCATAATAATAAAGATGATAATTAAGGTTATAAAACTAAGGTCATATCTTGTTATGTTGAGTAATGAAGTTAATTTGATCTAAGTATTCATAATAAAAGGATACAATAGTTTTGACAATCATGGCTACACTTAACATGAATTCGGGTTCTTAAGTCAATATACCAAAGAACATGGGAATTGGAGTATCACGCATGACCCTAATGATAACTCAATGCCAAGAAAATCTAAACCCTAGATTAGGACAGAGTAGTGTTTAATATTATAAATTTGATGATGACAATTTAGATTTACATACATTTACATTAACTATTGACTAGCTTGGATCTGTTTCTTGGATTGATTGAATATGCTAAAAGTATAATTTATTTATCTGCATAGCTCACCATCAAGGTACGTGGTTATGCCTATGACTAGCCGCATTAATTTGTCGGTGTTTTCTGAGTGTTTCTCGAGGATTGAACAACTAAATTGTTGAATGTTTATATAGTTATGTGCCATTATAACGTCACTATGAGTATCACATAAATACAGATTATGTGAAGAAAATGACAGTTTTTATTTACAAGTAATTGACTGTTATATGTTGTAATGTACTTGCACACTTTTGCATGCACCCCATGTATACAATATAACTTGTTATACTGATCTATGCTTTTGTTTGTCGATGATTTAGGAACATGCTAAATGTAAAGATGTTCAAAGACATGATAAACCTGAAGAAGTGACATGAAGGCATTAATATAAGTAAGGAGGATTTAGATAGACACTTCTTCTCCATGTAAAATTTTGGTAATGGAATTTCATGTAAAAGCATCATGTGAAAAATATTTGCAATGAATGAAATTATTTTCTATTATTTATTGTTTAAATAAGATTTGGATTCTTGGGAAAAAAGTGAAGTAATGGCTCTCATCTTTTTGGTCTTCCTTTATTGGGGGTTGCTGGAAAGTGAGGTCATTACAAAACTATATGACATTCACATATTTTGAACAAATAATATTAGGACAAAAACACATGGCTAACTACTAGGAAAAAAGGTTTGTCATACCTTTGAAAACACATTATTAATACACTTTACATCATACATAAAATATTATGTACTCCTTAAACCACATCATATTTCGGCACAACCGTTGGCCCAATGGGTGTAAGATCATAAATATGAAACTCCATCACGATAACCCTCCACGATTATCCAACATTACCACTAATGGATCCATGACCCTCCTAAACACCAATAGAAATAATTGCTTCTATCATTCAAGATTCATTCAACAATGCGGATATAGAATAAATTAATCACACCCTTGATTATTACACGAATAATCATATATGCTAAAAATAGGGAAAAGCTTATACATAAAGACCCATATACTTCCTTTAGTAATCTGTGTATCAAAAAATATTTGTGAAAACTTGTGGAAAACAAATTGTCCTATCAAATACATCATCCATATATGGCTAATAGGACATGAAAAAATAATCGCCAGCAAAATTGGGTCAAAGTAGCTTTCCATGGACCTACCATCCACCTTTTGTGCAAAGATGCATTGCAAAATACTAACAAAATTTTCTATAATTGTTTGTTCACACAAAAGTTATGGCAATTATATCTACATACATCTAGATAATTGCATTGTACATGAATAAGTACAATCCATAGGATATAAAAGCTAAATCAAAAACTTCAACAGAACCTATCCCCATGTCTTAGTCATTAAAATCCTTTGGTCCATATGAAAAGAAAGAAATTATAGGTTCTTTCAAAATCAAGAGCATAACATAATACTTTTTAATAAAGAATTGATATGTTTATATGATGATATTGTATCTCCCTATAGAAGATCGGATACTGAAGCAATTATTAAAGAAGCCAGGACCACACATATGATACACTTCAGGGATATTGATATATATCATAGAAGATATTCGATGGAGCATATTCTAGAGGGAAAATGAAGTTAAATGGTTTATATACCAATCTTCCTCATATTTCGTCTTATCTTAGAGGGTCGTTAAGGGGTTTTTCCAACAACACTATTCTTTGAACTAGAATGACATTTGTGTCTAATTTGTACTAATCTTTCTCATATACCAATCTTCCTCATATTTCATGTTAGAACTTATTCGATGGAGCATATTCTAGAGAAACAAAATGACGTTTAGTTTTTTATATACAAATCTTTCACATATTTCATCTTATCTTAGAGGGTCGTTAAGGGGTTTCTCCTCCAACACTACTATATGAATTGTAATGACATTTGTGTTTAATTTACACCTTTGTGTTTAATTAAAATACATTTTTTACTTTCATTTGTTTAAATTTCCCTTCCATGTAACTTGAACTCGGTGATGTGATTTCAGACATGTTTTCCTATTTATGATAGCATATATCATCAAAAAAAGGAGGTGGCGTGTTATTACACGATTGTGATCTCATACAGGGTAACTGACAGCATCCCTCCACGACGAACAGGCTAATACATGCACACAAGTGAAAGAATTTACATGTTGAATAAGATCCACAGGCGAACATGAGGTAAACAATTACAATTCAATCCAAATTGCTCTATTAGTTTGTGGTCCGGGGTGAACCGAAGCAGCAGGTGAACTTTCTTTTAGAAACAGAAGAAAGCCCTGCAAGAGGAGGCTCTACACCATCTTCCTTAAACTCCATCCCTGCTACGATCAGCCCTCTCTTCCAATAAAGGCCTTCCGAACCCAAAAGCTTGGCGTGAACTGTCCCGGATCCTGTGTTAGAAAACTCTCCTAACTTGATCTGAAGCCATCCCTTACCTCCTGGATATGCCTGAAGATTTTCTGAGTCAAGATTGACTTCTATTTGCTTCGTCTCTCCCTTTGCGTCGATTGTTGCTTCTTGATAGAATGGCTGTTTGAGCGCCACGACTTGGGGATTTAACTTGTAGATAAGATGGACCGTGTATTTCTTTCCATGGGAGAGACGGGTCGATTCGATCTGCCCTTTGATCTCGAGCCAACAAACATCCAAAAGTTCCATCACCTCACGAAACCTGAAAGAGTGCAGAACTAGTCGTTAGTAGCAGGCAGAAGTACGCAGTCATTAGTAGCGGGAACTAGGATGTCACGTAAATTACGAAACACTACTGGAAAGTGGGGTACTTCCGACGGTTGAAATTTCTTATCCTTAACGGCAGATCGGAATCAACGGTTCGACCTATATATTACCCTGCCTGTTTTCATACTCGAAGGTGACTCACTCCAGTTCGGACCATTGAACCGAATAGGTGCTGTAATGGATGATCCTACTCGGGTGTAATATATCCGATAATGTCTCCAAATGGACCTATCCATCTATTGCTACCATTTCCCCTCTCAGTCTCTCCCCTTTCTTGCCGCAACGGCGAAACACAAACCCTTGTATCCTCACGTCCTCCGCCCCCGCGAAAAACTCCGATTTCCTACCTACTAGACGCGTCCTCCGCCTCAAAATCTATTCCGTTCCTGCACGGATGGATCCAGTTAGGGGATTCCTCGAAGCTACTTGCGGTGAGAAGACACCTCGAAGTAGGAGACCACGACGAGAAGATAGCCGGAGACCCGCAACCCCAAAGCTCGTCGCATCTCGTCGTGATCGTCCGTGCGTTACCTTTTGTTGTGATGCATGCCGCTGCCAGGCTTATCACACACCCAACTCGACACCAGTGATTGCAGTTGATTCTAGGGCCTGCCATACGGGATGGGTTGTGCACGACATCCAGGTGGAATAGGTAAACTCAGCCACCAACTCGCACATCTATAAAATTACAACTTTCTTCGTCTCCTTTCTATCCAATTTTCAAGTTTTTAATTAAGATCTGGGGCCTAGTCTGTCGACCTTATGATTACAAATTTATCTGATAATAGGTGGATGTCTTGGTATTCAATGTATTCTGACTCATTGCTTATAATTAAACAATTACAGTGGCGTGTGAGTATGAGCTGTGAGATATAGGGGCCATAACATATTAGATCTGTGGTAGTAGCTTTTAATTCTATAAAGCCTGGAAACTTGATAGCCATAGAAAACAACTCCTTAGATAGCCCGTAGAACCTCACAAGTATAGAAGATATGACTTATATACTTACTATACGTACTATGCTAATAAAATAGCATGTGGTGACCTCTTTTACAATATCTATTCTCTGTACGGTGGCTAGTTATATTATTGAAAAGGCTCCACTACCAAAAATAGAATTTAGTTGGAAAGGAATTGGTGGTTATGCCTCCTTATTGCAGTGCATTTTTACTACTACAATGGTTGAGATATAATCAATTTGAAGCTCAGCAGGTTGAATTATGGCTCAATTGTAGTATCCTAACGAGGGCCCCTTGTCTTTGGTATAGAAGCTATGGTGATCTTATTATTCTCTGAATGTCACATACATGTTGTATCATCCTCTCATTTTCACCTATACAATTAAATATGAGTGCCATTTTCATTATTTTCCTTCCTATGAACGGTAAACTTCTTAGATTAAATTCTGATAAATTTGTTGTGATGTAAAACTCTTGGGACTTTTTAATATCACCATCGTCATCCTTTTCTTTGGATTGAATGAAGTTGTGCTTAGACAGTATCATCTGTAGATAGTAAATGCTACAATGAGACAATTAAGATTGTCATTCACATTCATACATTATCATTCTGAATTTCCAAAATCCTTATCCTTGTTCATATTTTGGAAATCGATACAATGTAATGGACGATATGTTTACATTTCTATTTATTTGTTTTCCACAATCACATTATATATTCAAAATAATGTAGACATGAGCATGTGAGTAATTTCTACAATGATATCAACGACCTGCTACAAGTATTAAAGTAGAAAATTACAATTTTCATGATTTTCATGCCTTTGATCAGTTTAAGATTCAAATGTTTGTTTGTTCTTTCACATTCTCATTAAATATTCCAAGTAGATTATAAAATGCATGTCTACTTTGGATGCCAGGCATACCTTTTTTAGGTAGTAATAATCTATAAATGTGTATGAGATCGTGTGAGCAGTATATGTCTGCAATAATATGAGTGATCTTCCACAAATAGTATAGAAGATGTCGGTGTCTTTCTATTCATGTATCCTTTATTAATCTTTATGTGCATAATTAATGTAGAACATCGTTATGTTGTTGTTCTCCAGTAGTACCAATGATTAATGTTGCCTGACTGCATGAAATATTTTCTCATATAGGCAGATACGTGTCCCTTCAGTTGACACTTCTAGTGAGCTTCTTCGAGGAAGAGACGATTATTTGAGGACATGCCTATTTTTAAATAAGAACCTTGGTTGCCATACAGTTAGCTCTATTTACACTGCAAGTTTGCATCTTTGTTCATCTCATTTAAGTCCATCTAAACTAGATACTAAGAACTTATAACACTATTTGTAAATCTATTATTTATTGTGCTATTTTCAAGTAACTAATCCTAGAAGCTATAAGTAATCTTGATAGAGGCAATAATCATGTAATCTATGAGCATCGCGTGATGAATTATAATGGTGCATCACTTACTGCATGTCACAATGGATATGCATATGAACAAGGATGAGCGACATTATGTTTAAGGAACACTAAAATACATCATATATAATCACCATCCAATGGGAATATCCTAGGAAGCACAGAAACAGACATAGGACATGAAAAATGTCAAAAATATAGAAAACGGACAAAGGGCCGAACATGTTGACTTATTTTATTCACATATATATGTATATATTTTTTATGTATAAACACATCATAGAAACTTAACTTTTGAGTTTGGAATTCATTTACTTAATAGACATACAATCATACCTAAAACACATTCATCCAAATAGAAAAACCCATCAGATACTACAAACATGACCTAGTCATATTTATAAATTTATGTAAACACATTCATGTCTATGCTTGCAATCTTAAATATAATTGACAAAATAAATCATAAAGTAATGATTGTTGGATGATACATTAACAATAAATAGATCAATTAAACAAATAAGAAATCCAACACATAATGAAATACAACAAACACTATAAATTTGTATATCACAATTGAACCAACAACATTAATTGTTGCAAACATTATAAGAAAATATAAGAAAAGACTAATTAGAAAAATTGGACATAGATCGGTAGAGGTGCAATACTGCAGAAAGAAAACAATGATAATCTGGAGTGAAATTGGGGAGAAAGGGGAGAAGATATCGTTGGGAATGAAGAAAAAGGGGGAGGCCAAAAGACAAATTTAAAAGATTTCATTTTGGGGGTGAGGGAAGAATAGATTAGAGGATGGGCATAAGATTTATAAGGAAGAAATATAGAGGTGGGTCAGGACGAATAGATAGGGATAGGAAAACGTTGGTTGAAACAACGGGAAATAGGGGTGTAGTTGGGGGGGGGATTGCCGGCTGAAGCGCCCCCAACCCATTGGTAGTTTGTTATTTTTGATATTAGTCTTTTATACATTAAACAAATAATAAGAAAAAGGAAGGGGTTCCGCAACCACAGGCCTGCAGTGACAAAAGAAGCATGGACTCCATATAGTCCAATGCGCTGCGTACTAGTGGGACGCTTCCACTTCTTTGTGTATTCACTGACTCCTAATAACTTTGGGAGTAACCACCGGGAGAGCATGGCTCCTTATAGTTATTTTTCGTCATCAATGCTAACAAGTGGTAGTCGGCGGACGATCCTAATTCTACCAGATCGGAACCTGGCCTTCATTAGTCCATCGTCTTTCAAATGTGCCAATATTTGGCCATCACATATTGAGAGTTGAGACAACGAGGCTAAATTGTTGGTGTCTAGTACACTGGGACAAACCAATCGAAATCTGACATTCGCTGTTGTCATCACAGAGCAACAAACACTACAACATATCTTCATCACATCCACAAGAATAACACCATTGGCTTCTTAGCAGCAACGTATGACCAAAAATTGCCTGAACTTTTACTTGGGCGAGACACATCTGTAAACTCTTTACAAAATACTCCTTAGAGATATGCAACCTGCTGCAAGTAATTTTTTCTTATAAAGTTGTGCCATATGTATGTTCTATTGAATCAATTCTTATGTCATTTTGTGTAATATTTCTTTATAATCCAAGTGTGTGATTATAGTTAGTGAACTAATAATTCAAGAATTACACCTTTTAGAGTATCGTCTAATATGCATTTATGTTATGTCTTTCCTTGTTTGAAATTTGGTTCTTGACGTGTGGCTTTAATTATCAAACTACCTCGGCATACATGATGCACATCAGGGTATATAGAAAATGTTTCATTTAGCCCCCCTTATGTGATTTTTTGGATCCTCCACTGACACGAAACATACATAAGGATTTGACAGGAGGAAGAAAATTGTAGTGGATAGAAAATGAGAGTTGGAAAATCAGTAAAAAAAGGGGAGAATCACTAAGAAATAGAGCAGGGAGAGGGATATGTTGGTGTGCTGGGATGGGTCACCCTGCTCAAGCTATGTGCCAGATGTGTCCAAGCCAAAAACTCTTTACAAAAAGTTGGATAGGTTGGGGCGGTGTCAAACGCGTGAAATAGAGGAGGGAGTGGGATATGTTGGTGTGTTGGGATGGGTCGGACGTGTCCAAGCTATGTGCCAGATGTGTCCAAGCCAAAAACTCTTTATAAAAAGTTAGATAGGTTGGGGCGGTGTCAAATGCGTGACTAGCAGTGTCTGCATCCGCCATGCGATAGACACAACCACGACACCTCCTGGAAAGTGTCTGTGCTTCCTAGGAGCTACTGTGTTATGAATCAAAGCTTGGTAAAGTTGGTGTGTTGCAACTGCAGTATATCTCCAAAGCTTATGGACATGCCAGAGAGGACGTTGAACATGCTTCTCTATCTATCAGACTTGAGTAGCAATATGCTATTGGTCGGCTCCCATGCCGCAATGATGCTAACCCCATGGGCGATGACACTGCTACAACTGGTACATCCATGTTGGTGCCGCCGTAGGCTATTCTGAAAAAGATGATCATCCTTTAGGCAGCCTCCTGCGGCCACCATGGTGACCAACGAAGTCGAGTTGGTAGTAGTAGCCCCTGAGAGCCTTGGTCGCCACAGAGCAAATAGAGTACAGTGAGATAACGTGAGCATCAGTTGAGCACGATAACCTAGTAGCGTCGTTGACGTCCCCATTGGGGTCACATATCACAATCCTCCTCTTTACCCAGCTCGGCAACAATGTCTCAGGCGCACAATAGCTCACGCCGAAGGCACTCCATAGACAAGCAACATGAGTTGCTTGATCGGTTTGTTGTGGGAAGATGGTGGACAAGAGGATGGCGGAGCAGAACCCTAGCAAACCCTCGTTGAGTAGGCAAGGTGAAGAGACAGAGAAAGAGACAGTGGCGGCAGAGGAAGGAGGATGGAAGAGCATACGGTCAAGCGAGATTGTCAGGGGAGGAAAAGAGAGGGATCGGGAGAGAAGGGTAGTGGCAGAACACATGCCGCCAGAGAAGAGAGGATTCTAAATCTCGCCAGTTTTGACACCTTTTGAGAGGACCATAGAACGAATAGGGCAAAAATACCGTAGTTAAACTACTGCAATCGATAAATACACTAATAAGTATCCAAACAGCTTAATTACAAAAGTGGTAGTTAGAACATTGGAATCGAACACAATTCCCCCTCCAATTACTTTATCCAAAAAGCCCCCTAGATGTTCTTCCTCTTTGTGTGACCTATATAAGGAAATACACGTCATTGTAATTTTGTGTATATCATAAATCACAATTCATACATAAATGACTTAATGTAACATTTAAAAGTCAAATGTACTCCATGCCCTCTCTACAAAAGAGGAAGTACAACACAAGCCAAGAAAGAGTTGTATCAATGTTCAGAAGGTATTAAAAATAATAATATCAATGTTTTAGAAAGTGGGAAGCGGGAGTCATGCAGACATCACCTTGTTGTAGTTGTCGATAGATTATATCCTTTTCCCTGATTGGTCTTTCCTTTTATGATCTTCTTCTCATTTACTGTATTCATTGTCTTCTTCGTTGATTCATTCTTCTCTGGCTTCTCTTTCTTTGTTACCCCCAGATTGTTCTTGTAGAGAGTAGGTTGCCTGGCGCTCAAGCGGGTGCTTTTTGAAAAAGCGAGTTTCCATATTCATATATAATTTCATAGCAAAATTACACATATGTATAGATATAATTAAGGAATTTTCATACATATATAAACCATGTGATGAATATAAAATAACCAAATTAATTCAATCATAACATACTATGTATTGTAATATATAAAATTAGTTATATACAACACTAGCCAACATGATACATATACACTAGTGGGACACACTAAATAGTATATGAATATCTAGTAGCAGGCAGTACATGATATATACGCGATAGTGGTACATACTACATAGTACATAAAATTATACATTAATAATTAGTATATGATATGTGCATTATATAGTTGTACGTCATAATGACAACAAAGTGCATCTACATAGACAACATATTACTTGTACACATAACGATACAATAGAAACAAACAAATGAATGTATAAGTAGGTGACACAGATAAGAGTATAGCATATTAGTATATAATTAGCAGTTCAGTACATAGAAGAGCAGCAATGCATGCATAAATGATAAACAGTTTATGTAGGTGCAACAATTTATACATAAAGATGTAACATGGGTGCAGTAGTACATACATACAAAGCTCGTACAAAGTAGGAATGATTTTGATACATATACAATTAATAGTTATAAAGATCTTTATAGGATGCAAGGAGATGGGAGTGAAAGAATAAACCACTTGAGACTAGAAAAGGATTTGAAGTTGAAACTACACTTCCACATGCTAGGATAAAGAGGCAGGGTATAGGGTGAATTCAAATATGATGAAAGCATGAAGAGCAAAAAGATGGTCACAAGGTGACAATAGTAAACCAGAAGAAAGTGAGAGGTAGAGCATATCGACAGAGATGAGACAGAAGAGGCATGAATGTAAATCTTGAAGTGCTAGAAATCCTCCATTGTCCATTCTTCACTACCAAGTACATTGTGTTGTCCGTCTTCAGTGATGACAGCTAGGCAAAACGAAATGAGGCTATCTTTTTTTGTAGGGAAAGGTTAGTATGAACTAAAATGAGGCCTAGGAAGCTCTGTGACCTAATCAACATGGTTCTGAAGTTCAAGAGTGTTTTCCGGTAAGTGATTTCTTTAGTTAGGTTTCTGTTCTAGAAGGTTTAGTTCATTTACAGAGATGTTTGGCTCCTTTCAGGCTGCTCCGTGCTTTACTGTGAACTGTTGTTATGTGTGTTTTGTTTTGCTCAGGATGGTCATCTATTGCTTGCTTCTGGTTTGATGTCCTTGTAGTCATCTTTACTGGCTGAAGGCTAGGATGGTGGACTCCTCTATCTAACGGTTGAGTAGTTGGTTGCTCTCAACTGCTGCTATTGAATCAAGAAGAAGGTATGTTTTGACTATATTTTGCTTGGCATTATTTTGATGTCAACTACTCGATAATGAGTTTGTGATATCAATGTTTTTGTTTGTTAATGGAAATTGGGGTTTGTTGTTGTTTAGACTTGGATACGTTTTTTGTTCTCTCTGCTCTCTAATCTGAAGTTACACAACATATTTATCTATTTTGAGGAGTCTTTCACTGCTGACTTTTTTTAGAGCTATAAAATAGTTTTTCTATGTTAATAAAGGGTTGTTGGCACCTAGCTTGAAACTATAGGGGCATGTTGTGTGCCTTGATGTATTTTTATTTTGTTTTGATGATCCGAAGGTCCTGCTATCAATTATGTGTGTGTTTTGAGGCTTGGGTTGATGCATTTCTAGTCATATTTCTTTGGTTAAGGCCAGGATGTTTGACGTTTCCTTACAGTTATGGAGCAGCTTCCTAGTTGGCTATGTTTTGGCTTCTATTATTCAATCAAGAAGAATGTACGTCTGTTTCAATGTTAGGGGTTGGAACGTGTTTTGCTTGTCGTTTTGATGTTGTCTACAAGTAGTGACATTGTTACTTGTGTGCACTTGTTTAGTTTATGGCAATTGTGATCTATAGTTATTTACAAATGGATTTTCTTACTGTGTTTATGTCTTTTTGATAATCGTGCTGCTCTCTGTTATGAATTTACATAACTTTTCTACTATTTCTTAGGAAATTTAGCTGCTGCTCGGTTAGCTGCAGTGACAGAATGCTCCTAAAGAACATTGTATTTTCTCAATCAAATAGACATAAGGCAAAAAGGTGGCGAATGTCATTGTTGGGGATGAAATGAAAGTCTTGTGCTTGCACCATCCTAGTAGAGTTGTTGTAAATGCGAAGCAGATCTCAAAGTCTCAGCTTACTCCAAAGCTTATTCAAGGTGATACCGTGCATGGAAGATGGATGTGTATATATTCATTATATATTCTCTAATAAATATCAGGGAAGGTCCATACATTTTTTTGTGCCCCTTAACTTTTATTAGACGTCCTTTTTATTTTATTCATGTATATGGATGACAGAATGCACAATACCTCATACAAAATATGTATAGCTGTATTTAATTGAATGGGAAAAAATTATATAAGGAAATAGTATGATTTTACTGTATACATATAGTGTATTGTGCAAAAGACGAGAATAAACAGGTGGCTGAATGCCACTCTGTTTGATTTTTTTATTACTATTACAGACTCAACTTCAACGGTTGGTGTCATGGATCCATGCTAGTATTTTATAATTATTTGGCCAACTCAAGTTCAACGACAAGGCCTGTTCATTCAGCCAGGACCCGTGAAATTCATAAACAAGATTCACGGAGACAGGGAGAACGGACCAACTTCAACGGTTTGTTTTAAAGCCAGCGCCCTACCCGTTAATTGTGGTGCAGATCAAACAGCAGTTGGCGTGGAGATTGACTAATATTGTACTAGTGAAATAAACAATAACAACATGAGACTCTATCATTTTGTCGCACCGTGATAAGTAATTCTCGCTTCCAGACTCGAATAACACGAACATAACAGCGATTGGGGATGACTAACCATCCATCTCCACTGTCGTTCGGTTTCTGGCGCCAATAATTTTCATTATCTCCCCATGTGATATAAAGATCTTTAGCTTGTAGTATGCAGGACATCTCTGTATCAAGGTGTCCGACCTAAAACTTTGAGTGACTAGTTATTTTGTCGGTGCAGGACCCGCGGTACTCTTCCGGATCCCCCTCTGATATGTACTTTATATGGATGCGATATATTCTAATTGCTATTACATACATGTATAAAGAATACTGGGTCGACGGGCGACACAGTATCCACTTGGTACGCTGGCTCCACAATTCATGTGCGTAGGTCTACAATTTGCTTGTTTCTTGTATCATAGCTGAATTTATCGCATCGCAGCTAGCCTAGTGGTCAAATATAGGCGGCGTGGCCAGGTCATGTGGCATGGCAATTAGAAGCGTTGACGAAAGATCGAAGGCGGCTCATACACTTGGTATCGCTCCTTTTTCTTGTCCAAATCCGTCCACCATCCCCAAGTGGTAGTGTTTTGTATCCATTTTATTGTATTTTTTGCATATCTGGTTGTTCTTAAGTAGGATATATGGACAGCGATACAGTTGTCTAGAGGAAAAGTCGTACATGTGTATAGGAAGTTTTCGTACAAGCCTCGATGTGTTCTTATAACCCACAGTATAAAAAAAGGTTTAAACTTAATAAATTTTGGTATTTCTTAGGGACTAAAGTCAACCTTACCCCCAACCACGTGCCTTACACAATAGCCTCAATCATTAGGGAGACGAGATATTGATTATCCCCGGGACCTCTTTTGCAGCTGATACCAGCAAGACCTCATGCACGGTAATGATCAGTACTCATTGAACGTCAATGTTTGTCCAATAACTGTAAGTGTGAGGTGTGAAGCTTTAGTGTACGTGAATGTTGTCTTTTTCTGTTTGCGAAAGCAAATTTAATCTCACAATTCCTAATTCTAGAGTGTTGACAACCTTTGTATACGAAGACAAGCAGACTAAAGGTATGCAGACCACACATACACCAGGGCAAACTATCCCACGACTGCTCAAGTTGTTGAGATTAGGAATATAATCCAGCCCATGTCCTAGTGGAATTTGGACTTGGGAAAGGATTGGTTTGTTCTACCAATCTTAATAAGAGTCAAATCCAAGAAGGAAAGAGGATGGTTCCCTATGTGCATCATAGAGTTGGACTAGGAGTGAGTCTAGAATTTAGACAACGATTCCTGATTGCAACCACATACATGGAGGCCTATAAATAGAGGCTCTGGGGGAGGCCATTGAGATCATCCCACCATTCACTTGTTGAGGTGTGATCCCTCCAGTTGCTTGTTGGTGCCTTCTGTGGTAGAGGGTGTCAGAGAACAAGAACAACTGGAGGAGCTCTCTTGGTAAATAAGAGAGGGTCAGCGACTTCGCCTTGAAGTGAAGTAGCGACTGACAGTGGGTGACACATTGGGTGTACTGACAGAGCAGCTCTCTTGGTTGATAAGAGAGGGCTAGTGACTTTGCCCTGAAGCAAAGTAGCGGTTGATGGTTGATACCCAGATTTAGGGGTAATTAGATCCGAGAGGTGTGAGTTGTAATCTTTATTACATAGTGCTTATTGGTGGGATTGTCCCGTGATTTTTCTCTCCTTGTCTTGGGGAGAGTTTTCCACGTTAAATCTGATGTTTCTTTTTTGGGTTTATACAGTTATCGATAACGCTTCCGTAATAACTTTTCATCACGTCCAGGACTATATCGGTACAACATCCCCATCAAGTGGTATCAGAGTTTTGGCTGTAGATACAAGTCCAGATGGGGAAGGATGAAGATGCGACGATGATAAAGTAGACAAGCTCAAATTGGTAGATTTAAAAACCCAAGATGGAGGACATTCTCTGTTGTTAAGATCTGTATGATCTAATAGAGGGACAAAAGCCAGAGACTACGTCTGATGCAGATTGGAGAAGCTAAATAGGAAAACTGTCAGAACAGTGCGGAAGTGGCTCAACATCTCCGTGTTCCATCGCGTCTCAGAAGAGACCAATGTCAAATATCTCTGGGAAAATCTCAAGAAGTTATATGAGTGGAAGACTGCAACAAATAAAGTTTTCTTGATCTGAAAGTTGGTGAACCTCAAGTACCGGGATGGTACAAGCATCGCCGAGTATATGAATGAATTCCAAAGCCTTGTAAATCAACTGGGGTCCATGAAGATGGTTCTTGATGTTGAACTCTAGGCTCTACTTCTTCTAGGATCGCTACTGGACAGCTGGGAGACACTCGTAGTGACAGTCAGCAATTCTGCACAAGAAGGCAAGTTGACACTTGACTAGGTGAAGAGAAGTATGCTGAATGAAGAGACTCGATGACGAGCCTCAGGTGACAGCGGATCAGAGTTACACTTCACAGAGGGCAGGAGAGTTGACAGAGTGAGAGACCGTAGCAGATCTCAGAGTCACGGTGAGTCCCAGGACTACGAGAAGTCTCGTGGTAGATCCAAGTCAAAGAGTAGTAGAGGGTGCTTCCATTGTGGCAAGCCAGTCATTTCAAAAGGGATTGCAAGGTTTGGAAAAAGAAACACAGTTCTGAAGCCAAAGACAAGCAAGATTATGACAAGAACACTACAACGACAATATCAGATGACAAGAATGATGAGGACGATGTGGTCTTAACAGTCCAGGAGTAGTGTTTGCATGCTGATGAGGACGATTCAGAGTGGGTGGTGGATACTACAGCTTTTTACCATGATTCATCATGTGAAGAGTTCTTTACTTTATACAGGAAGGGGGACATCGACAGAGTAAATATGGGAAATTCCAGCTTCTCTAGAATTGTCGGGATTGGAGACATGTATGTTCAGATAAGTGTCAGTTGCACGCTCACACTGAAGAATGTTCATCACGTTCCATATCTGCGGCTGAGTTTGATTTTTGGTTCTTTCTTTGATAGAGAAGGTTGTCATCTTGATTTTGGTGGTGAAAAATGCAAAATCGCCAAGGGGGCTTTGTCTATTGTATGGGGAAAACTGTCACGCACATTGTACAAGACCAAGCTTAAAGTGTTCAGAGATGGAAGTATACATGCAGTTGAGGATAACCACATAGATCTATGACACAGACGGCTAGGACACATGAATGAGAAGGGCTTGAATCTTCTATCCAAGAAGAGGTTGATTCCTTGTGGCAAGGACAGTGGTCTCAGTTCATGTGACACATGTCAGATAGGAAAACATCGACGAGTTTCTTTCAAGACAAGGTCTATGGTGAAGTCAAAGCTTCTACAGTTGGTTCATTCAGATGTCTACGGTCCGTTTGAGGTGGCTTCACTGGGTGGCAATAAGTATTTTGTCACATTCATTGATGATGCATCTAGGAAGGTGTGGGTCTACTTGATGAAGACCAATGATCTGGTTTTTTAGTGCTTCTAGAAGTTCCATGCCATGGTAGAGCGGGAGATCGGTGAAAAGTTAAAATTTCTCCAGACAGACAATGGAGGAGAGTACACCTCCGAGAGTTCCAGGCATACTGCACGCAGCGTGGCATATGAGATGAGAGGACAGAGCCTGAAACACCACAACACAATGGTACAACTGAAAGGATGAATCATACTATTGTGGAGAAAGTCAGATGCATGTTGAAGACTGTACAGATGCCAAAGACATTCTGGGATAAGGCAGTAAGCACTGCCTGCTATCTGATAAATAGATCTCCATCAGTTCCTTTGGGGTTGATATACCTGAGAAGGTATGCACAGGCAAGGATGCCTCTTACGCTCATCTGTGAGTATTTGGGTGCAAGGCTTATGCACATGTTCCAAAAAAAAGAGGAAAAAGCTTGATGATAAAGTGGTGCCATATATCTTTCTTGTCTATGGAGATCAATAGTTTGGGTATAGGTTATGGGATCTTATGAAAAAGACCATGACCAGTCACAGAGATGTGACTTTCTATGAGAGTCTGACAGTGATAGATCCTGAGGTTGATGATGCAGAGGTTGCGAGATCAGGTGATAGTTCTTCAGACGATGAGTATGAGGATACTTCAGCTTCTTCACAGGCGCAGTCTTCTGATGACGAAGAAGAGCAGCATAATCACCCTGAGCACTAGAGTGATAGCACATCGAGTGGTCCAGTTCCAGATGCATAGATGAGTGATTCAACTTCACAGGCAGAGACTTCTGAGCAGGGGGAGCATGATCAAGACTAGGCAGAGTCCTCAGAGCGCAGCAGTTGAGGAGGTCTGACATAGTTCTTCATCCTTCATCTAGATATCCAGAATCTCAGTATATCTTGCTTACTGATAAGGGGGATCCAGAGACTTTTCAATAGGCACAAACTCATACAAAGTACAGTGGCATTGGGCGATGCAGGAGGAGATGAATTCTTTGCAGAAGAATGACACCTATGAGATTATGGCGCTTCCCAAGGGTTGGAGACCACTAAAGAATAAGTGGGTCTACAGGATGAAGAGAGATGTGCAGCACAATGACTCCCAGTTAGAGAAGGTCGCTCCAAAGACTTCTTCGAGACAACGCACATGTGAAGAAGAAGGACAATACATTAGACATGTAGTTGCTACACCCAAACTGGAGGATCTTGGTGTCGAGTTACATCGACAGGGGGAGCATCATCAAAGAGTTTTTTAACCTTAGTACAGAAGGTCAAAAACATGTTTTCATCCAGGAGGGCTCGACTGACCGATCAGGGGGAGTCAACAAAGTTCCAGGTGCAGACATGGAGAGAGAAGCGGCGAGGCCATGATACTTCTTCTCAGTTGTCTGGGAACAATGTGAAGTCAAGGAGTTACTTCAAGAAGATGGATGGAAACTACAAGATGTTGTACTGTGTGAAGAGAATGGACCCATCATTTGTGATGATGGGACACACACTACTCCAGATGACCATTGAAGACCACGTCTCCCTCATGGGATGGAGGGGGAGATGTTGGGATTAGGAATATAATCCAGCCCATGTCCTAGTGGGATTTGGACTTGGGAGAGGGTTCGTTTGTGCTACCAATCCTAATAAGAGTCAAATCCAAGAAGAAAAGAGGATGGTTACCTATGTGCATCATGGAGTTGGACTAGGAGTGTGTCTAGAATTTGGACAAAGATTCCTGGTTGCAACCACATGCATGGAGACCTATAAGTAGAAGCCCTGGGGGAGGCCATTGAGATCATCCCACCATCCACCAGTTGAGGTGTGATCCCTCCAGTTGCTTATTGGTGCCTTCTGTGGTAGAGGGTGCCAGAGAACAAGAACAACTGGAGGAGCTCTCTTGATAAATAAGAGAGGGTCAGTGACTTCACCTTGAAGTGAAGTAGCGGCTGACATTCGGTGACACATTGGGTGTACTGACAGAATAGCTCTCTTGGTTGATAAGAGAGGGCCAGCGACTTTGCCTTGAAGCAAAATAGCGGTTGGCAGTTGCTACTTGGATTTAGGGGTAATTAGATCTGGGAGGTTTAAGTTGTAATCTTTATTACATAGTACTTATTAGTGAGATTGCCCTGTGGTTTTTCTCTCTTTGTCTTGGGGAGAGTTTTCCATGTTAAATCTGGTGTTTCTTCTTTAAGTTGATACATTTGTCAGTAACGCTTCCGTAACAACTTTTCGTCACGTCCGGGACTGTATCGGTACAACATCCTCAACACAAGTTTGGGTTACTCGAAATTATCTTCCATCTTCAATTAATTTTTACACAACTAAGTTAATTGCTTGATATGACAAATCCTTTTGAGACCCCTCCTTTTCATATTTTTTCACAGTGCACAAAATTAGGAGTCCTTTGCTTGCGTGGGAAGTGTGGCCTTAATATAAAAGGAGTCAGGATTTATTGTACCTCATTTTGTTAGGTGCAGATTACTCTGGTGTTATCCATCATAAGATGCAGTTTGTTCTTTATTCAATTAAAAATAGTAACTCATGAACCTTATAAAAAAGACGTCGGGATAATTAGCATTAATTACACCCTCCATCGTTTCCTAAAACTAGAAGTCACACCTCTTTTTCCACACTACAAGCAGATTGCACGTGCTAAGCACGTGCATACCTTATAATTGTGCATTCACGAAATTAAAATTAGAATATAGAAGTTAATGTGAACGTTGTACTTTATATAATTATATTCACATAACATACTACAAATAATACATCAAACTTTGATATCATGTTGGAAGTATCAATATGTTCATAATTGTTAATTTCAAAATTCTTTGTCCTTCATATTTACATAGAACATTACAAAAGAGATAGAAAAACTTAGTATCATATTAAAAGGCTAAGCATTAGCTTCATGCTGGATAAAATACTTTGTCCTTCATATTTATATAGAACATTACAAAAAAGATAGAAAAACTTAGTATCATATTAACAGGCTAAGCATTAGCTTCATGTTGGATCTTCAAGATTCTCAATTGGATGATACCTTTGTACTTATCAACTTATACTTGGAACACTGGATGCATGTCAGAGAGCTTATTTTGCCATTTTTCAATAAGATGATATTTCTCTTGCATGTTATAAAAATAAAGTATGAGTCTAATCATGGTAAGAATGCACATTATTTATACTTACTATAGGATCAAGTATCATTAGAATGTCAAGATCACATGCAAGAAGGTTTTCTACTTGTTTTCCGAATAAAGTAGATTGTGTTATGTCAGTACAATCTTCTAGTTGAAGCTTGAGAATGCACCTGAAACAATACAAACATATATGATGTGATGTATAGAGAAGTCAAATCTAGCTAAATATCATATTTTTACCATGGTCTTGCAGTTGATTCTTGGCAACAGTATTGGCAAAAGTACTTTGTAGCATATGTTGTGTTGGTTTTCTTGTGGCACTTGTTGCTAGCCATGTACCAAAGGTCTTACTGGGTTAAGATAGTAATTTTGGTTGGTTTAATCAGATATATAGTTTCCTATATAATTTTAGTATCACATGGAATATAAAAATAATTGAATGTATGTGGTAAGAAACTATTCATTACCTGATTTGTGGAAGCTAGAACCTCTGCAATTGGTGTAGTCGTAAGTATTTTCTTATTATACTCAATTATAGCATCTTCAAGTATACCAGAATGAGCTACTTTCCTGTATAAAAGTTTTGGTGTCAACATATCTTGTAAACTAACAATGTATAAAGTAACTAAAATACCATTCATGTAGTTCTTTGACTTCTGGAATATCAGGATTTATCAATATCTTTGTCTCTCTGCCAGTTGATAAAGTTCTTTTTCCTGTATACATATTATAAGTGAATGAAAAATTATAAGTGAATTACAACATTTATTGAGATTGATAAGTGTTACCATAAAAATCTTTTGAAATCAAATTTTTTGCAGCAATGATAGGCCTATTTTCTGCAAGTTGTACTAATGTTTCACATTGCTTTGTCATGAAATGCCCCCATGTTGATAAATGCACAACCTGTAAGCTGTATAAATGTCTAAGATATGATAAAAATGTACTTGATTAATATTCAAAAAATACCTAGATTTAAACTTACGAAGTATCTATTAGGAGAATATCTCGAAAGGTGACATCCTGTTGATTTCTCTTTCTTTTAGTTTCTTGCTTTGGAAGAACTTTCATGACTATGGCAATAATATCTGTGTAATTGTCCCCTATTAGCATGTTATTAGTAAAACAGATACATATGTTTGTGTAAGTATAGTGGAATATTTAAATGAGCTAAAATACCAAATAGTGGTGGAATTGTTTCCATCTTCAAGAAATCTGTTAGAGATAAGTTCTCAAACTTTACTGGCTCTTCATATGATATATTTTCTTCTGCTCTTTCCACCATTGTAAATTTTTTTAGTATCATCTGACATATGTGATCTGTTGGCTTGCCGGAATAGTACTCAGGTTTAAGTAAAGACAATGTCGCTCTTGAAATGTAGTAAGTTTCATTGATCACAAATTTGTCTTTGAATCTTTCAATATCATCATTGAATATCACAGTTTGTATTTTCATTCCCTAAAATGTAGGGAGCCATATTTGATCATATTTTGAGTAAATAAAAAAGATAATTTAAAATGTCATAAATCATACCTTTTCATCCATGAAGCATAGTCTCCAATATGAATGTCTACCATCTTTTGATGATGTAGGATTTGTCATGTCAGTAACCTTTACTTTCATAGTCCAAAATGGAAGACTTTGACTTATCTCATGTAGTAGTTTGTAAGCTTTTCCCATCCTTTAAAAAGTGCAAATATGTCAATGGCAATAACGTGCAATACATGATATCATAAATGTTTAACTTATAGAGGGTGCATTTTTATACCTGAACTATACCGACAACATATAATATTTCAGTATACACTATATTTCTGGTCAATGTACATTTATTTTGCATGCAAGATGGTTTGATTAGAAGTTTAAGATCCATTTCTGATTTTACTCTAGATAAAGCCACATAGAGTTGACCATGAGAGAAGACAGGTTGAGGTAAATATATTCCAACTTTGTCTAAAGTTTGTCCTTGTGCTTTATTAATTGTCATAGAAAAACATAATCGAACTGGACACTACAATCTTTTGAAGGAAAATGGTAATTTGTCATGATCTTTCGGCATCAATGGAATTCTTGGTATAAATACTCTTTGTCCTATCCTATGTCCCACTGATATTTCAGTATGGATGATATTTTTGTTGAAGCTCTTGCAAATAAGTCTTGTATCGTTGCAAAGACCAGAAAAGGGATCAATAATTCTAAGTAGCATTATCGGGCAATTTCTTTTAAGCACCAATTTGTGAGGAGGAAGCCCAGAAGGAGTCAATGAATTTAGAAATTCTTCTTCTTGGAATTGATTGGTACCATCAACAACTGAATCAAAGCTGAAGAATTCTTTCTTTTCTCCTGGAAATGCTTCAATCAATAAATCATTTATTTCATCAACAAATTCATTTTTTGTAGTCAAAATTGCATGATTTGTAAAGGAATACATTATGTCCTCATGTATAGTAAGTTGTGGAAAGACTGCCCGTATTAATTCATTTTTTGAAGATACTTCATTTGTAAATGGAATCACCATGTACTCAGGAATTTCCATTTGATCCCCAGGTATTGTCTTTGATGTGCCATTTCCAACAGAAAGTAAATATTTACTAAAAGAGGTATCTGACATGGTTCTCATGTTTTTCTTCAGTTGTAACTTTTCAACATGTTTCCATAGCTTTGATTTTGTAAAACTCGCTTGAATTGTTTTCTCTTTTCCTCCTTGTGGAACAATAGGTAAAATTTGCCTAAAATCACCACCAAAGACAACGATTTTTCCTCCAAAACGTAATGTGTTGCTTGTCATATCTTGTAGTAAGAGATCCAATGATTCAATTGATTATTTTTTTGCCATGGATATCTCATCCCAAACTATAAGTTTAGTTCGTCGAAGAAGCTCCCCCAAACTACTTTGTTTTGAAATATTACATACTTTTTGCTCATCACTATTCAATGGTATTTTGAACCTTGAGTGAGCAGTTCTGCCAAAAGGTAACAAAGATGCAGCTACTCCTGATGATGCAGTTGCAAGTGCTATATGTCCACGTGATCTTATCGTAGAAAGTAAAGCACTATATAAGAATGTTTTTCCAGATCCTCCTGGACCATCGATAAAAAAAGGCTCCTGAATTATTATTGTTCACTCGATCAATAATGACATGATAAGCATAACTCTGATCATAATTTAGTTGTGAAATTGCCAACAAATCATCATCAGATACAACTATTTTCAATTCTTCTTCAACTTCTTTATATAATCTCTCTTGTTCATCTTGAATGACAGATGGCAATTGGAAGTCTGATAAACTTTTCCCCATTGACTCTAAACACATGTTGATGTGTTTTAGAGCATCATTATATGCTGTTTCACATTTCTCTTCATGCAGTCTCAGGAAGTCTTCACTCATTTGGTTCTTGTATTTTTCCCAAAGATTTATAGGACTTATTGATTCAAAAAAGAAAATTATAGTAGAAAATAATTGTCGTAGACTTGAAGGAATATGAAATAACTCAGCCTCATCTAGACATTCTTCAATATTATTGTTGGTTTCCAATAAACCCATTTTTTCAACTGCCTCTTGAAATGTGTTGCATCGAACTCCATTATAGTTCTTAAATGATCAAAAGATTTAGCACCTTTGACGTGATTCAATAAACAACGTAAATAGTAGCGTTCACCTTCGATTGGTTTGACAAAAACAACTCGACCAATAGAATAAATTGTGTCCTTCTATTCCAACATTTAGAGCTTTTATCCCATACATAATGTTCAGGAAATTCCTTATACAGATACTTATGAGCTTCATCATCAACGTTATTTATTCTAAAATATTCTATAAGCATTGTTCTGGAAAAATTCTCATTGTGTATAATGGTCGATAAATCTTAGTTTTCATGGAATATAACAATGGGCTTGTCCTCAAGATGCAATTGTAGACTTGTAACAGAAGGATGCATTTCATTTAAAGGAAACTAATAAATTCTCCAAGCTGCTTCTTGTGGAGATACCCATTGTCCAGACACAAATTGTGCAATCTCATCATGCATATCATTAGACTGTTTGTCATCCACTTGGAACAATACACGATGATATCCTTTATATATGTACTTGTATAAGTACTTCACTACTTTAATTGAAGAACATATTTTGACATTCATATGGCAATTATATTTGTCTAGTAAGTAAGGATTGTAAGGAAAAATCCAACGATTATCAAGCATTGTGGATCCAACTCTTTCTAGTTGAGAAGTCTTCCTTCTTTTATATAGAGGGTAAGAATTCTTTGTCTGAGTTGTTAAGGAACAGAAATCCTTTGGATAATGTTTCTTGCATTTTCCATTCTGCATACAAACATTGGTTGGGTTCAAAATTCCACATGGACCATGGACCATATATTTCAAAACCATGGCATGCATATGTGGGTTGGAGTGTTTTTCAGGTATTTCAGCAGATATGTATTGATCATACACATTAGGTGCAGTTATCTTTTGACTTTTTTCCAGTATAATAAGAAAATGTGCATGTGGTAGTCCACTTTTTTGATATTCTACAATGTAAACATAAGCGATAACATGTCCAAATATATCTCTTTTAAAAAGATCTACTTTTAACTCTTCTAATTTTTCTTTGAATATCCTAGCCAGTAGATCTGGTCTATTTTGAGCTTCTTCAAATGTCAATAATTCTTCCTTTACTTCATACCATGACAGATTGCATGTAAAAGTTAGAAAGATATCAGGTTTTCCATATTTTTGAACTAATGACATCGCATCAAGATAATGTTGTCTCATATCTCTCGGACCACCAATAAAAGAATTCGGTAGAATAACTCTTTTTCCAATTGAAACACCATTGTTTTTCCCTTGATTAAAACCATCAACAATTCCTTGATATAGGTCTGCTCGAATTTTTTGTTGGTCTCTTCTAATGTAGTCTAAATGACTACTTTCAAGCTTGATGTACATATCAACTATGTACTGTTGAAGAAGTCTACCAGAGTGCAATAAAATAGATTTATCATCATCTCTAATTTGCAACTTGTAACAGTAGTATTCATGACAGGACACTGTTTTCCTTCGTTTTTGTTTACTTTCTAGAGCTAAAACATAAAAAATGACATTTAGTGAGATAAATTATAAATTAAGTAATTAGATACTCAAACTAATATGTGTCTTACCTCTTTCTTCTAATTGAAAAAGTTCAGCTACATCACTGTAGCAAGATAGATCAAGTGATGAACCACTGATCATCCATTGACCGGTCTTTTTATCTTTTCATGAAATTCCTTCATGCCAGCCAGTATCGCCATGGGGAAATAATAATGGATATTGTAAAGGATCATAACATCCATAATAATAATTAACACAATGGCTACTACCTGAGTGAGTGTAAACACGAATGTCCCTTTGAAGGTTTACACCAGTTGTGCTTTCTTCATCATTTTCAATCCATATTGCGGCTACTTGTGATGAACTGGGGGCATTCTGAACTCCTTGATGCACATTAGGGTTTGACTTGATATATATTTGAACATTTTCAAAACTGTCTAAATCCCTTAAGCTTCGAAAAAAGTTTGAGTATGGATTCTTCTGTAGTATAGTAACCAATCTTTTCACGACATCTTCTCTTAATCTTGATGACTGGTGTAGTCTATGTTCTATCTCATGATCAGTGTCATAAAAATATAATTGTAGATGTGATGGATGTCCATCTTTAAGTATTATCCTATTTATGAAATGATATATATGTCCTTGAACCTTGAAAGTATATATTCCTTTGTTTCTTTTTGAAAGCGTTCTATCTTCATTGACACCCATAGATGTAAAAGCAAAAGTATTGTTGTATGTTCTAACACACTGTCTGAAGTGAATAGATTCTTTATCAGATGAGGTGTATAGATGATGCAGTTCCAGAGGGATATCTTTTACTACTAAAGCGACTTCTCCATCATAGCAACAAAATGTTCTGACCTCATATGGAAATCTTTTTGCATGACAATGGACACAATGTCTACAGCTAGGAAGTACATATGGCTCTTTAGGTATTAGTAACTCAGTTATGAACCATTTCATCCCACGAATTCTCCTTTTCTTCATATGTGATGAGCATGTTGAAGAGGAACTTATTTCTTGTCTAGTTGATGTACATTCATCTTCATACATAGGAGAAGGCTCTGGTTGTAAAGAACTCGTTTCAAAATTAATTGATGTAGACTCAACTTCCCTTATAGTAGAAGATTCTTCTCGAAATTGTTGTGTTTCTAAACAAATAAATGATGAAGTAACATGACTTTCAACTAAATCAAGATTTTTCCTTCTTCTTGAATTTGTTTCTTCTAAGGTCTCATCATTTTTTTCTAATTTTCTCTTAGCATAATTTTATCTACTTCTTTCATGCCTTGCCATCTTTTTCTCCTCTGATAGGTTTGCATAATAATCTCTTTGCTTTTTTTGCATTAGTTCCTTCTTTTCTTCTGGTAGATTTGAGTATTTCATCCTATATAGATCAATGATTAACTATTCTATCAACTTTATTTGTTTTAAAAATATTCATAAAAAAATAATATAGTCACAAATATAAAGAAATGAATATAAGACATTGTAAACCTTATATCTTGCATGATTGACATGTTAAGCATATTATGTCAGTATTGTGTACAAAATATAAACGATATATATTTAATCTAACATATGTAGTAAACTAATTCAATAGAAGTACAAAGAAACATATTGAAATAAATTCTGACCTTTTATACAAAGTTGGTGGAGTAATTTCTCCAATAGGATAGACAAATATAACCTGAAAAGGTTTGGTCTCGTGATCAATATTAAGCAAATGTTTGCAATCTTGTATAAAAAATTGGGACAATATATATTTAAGTTAAACTCATATATCAAAAAGTTTTTTGAAAACCAATATTCTTTTAGAAATAAACTATAACCTTATGCAGAAAGTGGGTAGATCCTTCTACATGAAGTTAGCGAAGGTTTCGTCTCATGATCAATATTAAGCGTATATTGTCAATACAAAAATTGGGACAATATACATTTAAGTTAAACTCATATATAAAATAACTTTTTGAAAAACAATATTCATTTAGACATAAACTATTTATTCGACAGTATAGATGAACTGAACTTGAAAAGGTTTGTATTAAAAATATATGACAGGAATGCTGATAAAACATTTTGATATTTCTTGGGACCACCATATTATTCAATATATATAATATAATATTTATTATTCGAATGACCAACTCAGTGTTATCCGGACAATTTTCATTCACGCATAGTAGAAGACCCTAGTTGTAAAGAAAAATTTATTTCTCAAACCATTGATGTAGAGACAACTTCCTACATAGTAGAATATTCTTATTAGATTTTAATATTTTTTGTTATTACCATATAATACAAAATATATATAATATCATAATTAATATTTGAATGACCAACTCAGTGTGATTTGATCAATTTTTTAACTGAATAGTCTAAATTAGACCTTATTCACACAAACTATACTATTGAGTTGTGCTTATAATTTTTTTTCCAATTTTATATGTCCTAGGTCAGAATGAAGGTATACAAAAATATATATAATGTCTTACATGATATTTGAATGACCGACTAACATACATTCACACATATTAGAAGACTCTGGTTGTAAAGTAGAATTTATGTCTCAAATAATTGATGTAGACCCAACTTCTGAGGTAGTAGAAGATCCTAATTAAAACTATTATGTTTGTAAACATATAAATGATGAGGTAACATGATCATCAATTTAGTAGGGATGGTTTCTTCTTCTTTGTTGGCATACTAATCTCTTAACAAACATAACTGCAGGAATATAAAACACTTTAAATCTTATATAGACATGCTTTTATGAAATTAACACCCAAGTCCATAGAAGCATGGAGATAAAAAAACATTGTTCCATCTCATGTTGTTCTATGTTGTACAAAAGCATATTCTGTCATTATTGTGTATGAAATATAGATAATATATAATTTATCTAAGCATACATACCAAAATGTTTCAGTACAATCGCAGAAACATATATTTAAATAAATTCTAACCTTCTACACAGTTGGTAGAGTAACTTATCTGATAGCACAGATGAACCAGACTTAAAAAGATTTGCTTTCTTGATCAATATTATGCATATCTTCTCAATATTGTATAGAAAAATTGATATGATAGATAACTAAGTTAAACTCATACGTCAAAACAATTTTTCAAAATTTATTAAAATATTTTGAAATAAATTACAAACTTATATGCATTTATTAGATGGATTGATGTATAACTTATCAACCAAAAATCATGTAATGTAAACAACATAACCAAAATGGGGTACTACAAATATTGAGTACAATGTTGACAAAAAAATTGTTTATTTCTTGGGATCACCATATATTCCAATATATATAATATTATGTTTAATATTCAAGAAACTCACACAACGTGATCTGAATAATGTCTCAAATGGATAATAATCTAAATTAGACATTATTCATACAAATTGCATTGGTGGGTTGTGCTTAGAAAAATTTGGCATCTTGATCAATATTGGTTATATCTTGCGAATATTGTATACAAAAATTTAGACCATATAACTTGAGTTAAATTCATATATTAGAATAATTTTTGAAAACTTATAAAAGACTTATCCATACTATATAAGAAAGGTTGCAAATGTTTGAATGAAATTTTCTCTATTATTTTTTAGAATTACAAACCGGTCTATGTGTACTTTTGTCTTTTATTATAAAAATAAAAATATAGGTTGTATTAAGAGAAGATTTCTATAATTCAAAATATTATTTTAGTGATCAATTTTAATGTGCATTTATTAGATGGAATCACATATAATTAATTGACCAAGATCGTGACCTTAATGGTATAAGAAAATTGTAGTATTAATATTATTTTACTACAATGTTGACAAAATATTTTTTCAAGAAAAAAGAAAGACCCGTGATCCCGTATGATTTGGCTAGAACTTTGGCAAAAAAAGATTTTTGTTTCGTGAGATTTTTGTATACTATAATATATATAATATCATATTTGATATTCAAACGACCAACTCAAGATGATCTGATCAATGTATACTACATACAAAATTTGAGATAAAATAATCTGAATAAAACTTATATCAAAATAATTTCAAAAACTCATTAGAATAATTTGAAATAAATTATCACCTTATATACAAACTAGATACAATATTTAAGCATCATTTTAGTGATCAATTTTCACATCCATTATTTAGATGGTTTGATGGATAACTTATCGACCAAAATTGTGTGACATAAATTACATAAGCAAAATGTGGTACTAAAAATATCGACTACAATATTTTTTTGGTCAGCGTACTGCAAAAATAAATATAATAACCTATGTGATATGGAATGACCATCATGACACAATTTGATTAATATATCATATGCATAATTCAAACCAACTCATATCATAAGAACCCTAACAAAAAAATATTCAAAAAAGTTTATGTGACAAATGAAAGCATTATGATTTACATATTTTAGTTATCTTATTTCACCCTCTAAATAACATTCACATATATAGAAGACTATGAGTAGAATATTTAAGCATCATTTTAGTGATCAATTTTCATTGCAATAATTAAAGGATAAGAAAATAACTTATTAAGCAAGATTGTGTGATAAAAAGAACAACATCAACGTGTGGTAGTAAATTTTTTGACTAAATCCTAACCAAGAAAACATTAAAAATAGTTAATGTGATAAAACATTTTAGATATTTTAAATATCTCATTTCACCCTCTAAATAACATTCACACATATAAAAGACTTTTGGTAGAATATTTAAGCATTATTTAGTGATCATTTTTTGTATGCATTAATTAAATGGGTTGACGGGTAACTTATCGACCATGATCGTGTGATATAAACAATATAAGAAAAATGTGATACTAAAGATATTGACTACAATGTTGAAAAATATTTTTTAATTCCTTTAGATCACCGTACTATAAAAATAAATATAATGTCCTATGTGATATTTGAATGGCCATCCTAACACGATTCAACCAAAGTATCAAATGCATAATAAAACCTGACTCATATTATAAGAATCGTAACTAAGAAAAGTTTTAAAATAGTTTATGTGACAAATGGAAAATAGTTACAATTTGGATAGTTAAATTATCATATTTCACCTTCTAAACAACATTCCCACATATAGAAGACTTTGGTTATAAGGAAAAACTTCTTTCTCAAAGAGTTAATGTAGAGCCCACTTGCCACGTAGTGGACAATTCTTATGATCTACATGATGCATAAGCAAAATATCGTACTAAAATTTTTTGATTACAATGATGACATTTTTTTTTATTTCTTAGAATCACTATATGCTACGATATATATGAAATTTTATTTGATATTCAAATGACCAAATCATTGAGACAACATACATAACCTATGTTACATATCAAAATTTTATACACCCAAAAAGATATATGCAACCTTATACATGGTTCACACATGCTACTATACTTTTTTTACACATAACTTTATACATTTTTCACTCATATTTGACCAAGCTTTCATCATTTGCAGTATCTGACGTGGTCATCATCATTGTTGAAACTATAAAGAAGTTATCGGCCACCTCCTCTTTGTACTTAAGTTGATAATATAAGTCTTGTGTCGTCTTTAATTCCTCCAGTATTTTCTTTAATTCCTCAATTTGTATTTAATTTTTCTAGTCGTTTTGCCCTTTGATATTCCCCTATAGTCACCTTTCCTTTTCCTTTTAGATTTTTCATCATAATTCCCTTACTATAATATGTCCTCGCCATTGACCTACATTGAAGAATTCATATGATTAAATTTGTCATTTCAATTTAAATTGTTAAATGGATGTGAAATTATGATTATCTAATTTTCTTTATTGTGTTGAAGCATAAAAAATAACCCAAAAATACATAATATAAGTAAGAAAAAAAGTTAGCATCATTACATAAGGTCTCATTTGTGGAAAGCAACATTCATGTATCAAAACAACCATACTGCCTACATCCATGACATTCACTGGTACCCATGTATTAAACCTACCCATTTATCAAACAAAGATTTTCACGTACAGATTCATTTTTTATTTCTGAGTAGGAAACAATGATATATAAAAAACCATAGTGTCAATAGTCAACACAAACCAACAACAAAAGCATGCCGACATCCCCTTTTACAAACAATGTCCTTGTGAGTAGAACCGACAGAAGCAGAAGGTTTTTAATTACAACAATTTCAAGAATGAGGCATACATCAACAAATAAAACACATTTAAAGTATGCATGCAATAAAATGGTATGAACCGCTTCATCATATAAAAATTATTAATTTTGTGAACATTTTGTGAAATATGTAATAAACAAATCTTAAGGATAATAGCTTCAAACTCACTGTCATTAATTAAACCTACCCATTTATCAAACAAAGATTTTCACGCACAGATTCATTTTTGATTTGTGAGTAGGCAACAATGATATATAAAAAAACCAAACTGTCAACAGTCAACACGGTCCAGCAATAAAAGCATGAAGACATCCCCTTTTACAAACAATGTCCTTGTGAGTAGAAACGAAAAATCAGAAGGTTTTTAATTACAACAATTTCGAGAATGGGGCATACAAACATCAACAAGTAAAACACATTTAAAGTATGCATGCAATAAAATGGTATGAACTCATGAAAGGAACCAAGAACCGAAGGCGGTCAGTAGAAATATTTAAGACAGACAGATTTAAGGCCGTCAACAGATTTCTAATTAGAGTAATTTGGATAAGTAGTGTAGGTGTTGGTCAAATTAGGAGAGAGAATACATAAGGGCGTGCTAGCATCCTACAAAACATATCGTAGTTAAGAGTCCATATCCACGGCCAAAAAAAGAACATGCATGCATTGCCTTGGAAATCATTAATGAAAGAAAATATTTTCAATTTTGTCGTATGTTAAAAAGTAAATAGAAATTCACATTCTTCTGGGAAAATATTTTCGATCCTGCCGTTCTTGTTTCTCTTCCCACAACTCAGAAGAAATTAATAGCGTGAAAGCAGCGATTAATTAGATGTGTGATCAATGTGAAGAGAAAAAGGGTGAGAAATTCTGTAATTAATTTGCCATAAAGCATTCGCTAATAGGATTGTGTGTTGATTCAGATGCCAACTGCGTATTTTGCAAATCAAACGTCATTAAGATATGTATGCAGGTTGGACAAAACGAAAAGCATACATGCAGCAGGTAAAGACATGTCCGTTTATATTTCTTTAGATTAAAGCAACATGCAAAACATATTTACTAAGAAGGAAACAACAACCGGAAGAAAGAGACGGAAACAACATGTAGAAAATAGAAGGTCAATCACACAAATGAAATATCCTCTCACCTGCAAATTTGAACTTAGAAACCAGAGTTTATGTCTGTGTATTTTAAATGTCATTAAGATATGTGTGCAAGTCGCACAAAATAGAAAGTATGCATGCAGCAGGTAAAGGCATGTCCATTTATATTCCTTTACATTAAAGCAACATGTTAAACATATTTATTAAGAAGGAAACAACAACGTCGAAAAAAGAGACGGAAGCAACATGCAGAAAATAGAAGGCCAATCACACAAATTAAATATCCTCTGACATGCAAACTTGAACTTGGAAACCAGAGTTTATGTCCTCACACACAATACGCACAGACTATGAAGAAAAACTCAACTTTCGATTGCTATTCAATTCTGATTCTCTGTTGGAAAATGATAACTTATTTGTAAAGATTAAAGCAACATGCAAAACATATTTATAAGAAGGAAGCAACAACGTGGAAGAAATAAACTGAAGCAGCATACAGAAAAGAGAAGGTCAATCGCATAAATTAAATATCCTCTCACCTGCAAACTTGAACTTAGAACCCAGTGTTTGTGTCCCCACACACAATACGCACAGACTGAGAAGTAAAAGGCAACCTTCGTGGTGACCCACTGTTGTTCAATTCATTCGTATAAAGATACCCTCAGCTGTCACGTTTAGCCTAAGTATCATGTACGTGACAAGCTTTGACAGTCACGTGACAACAACAGCAGGTAATGTAGAGTATAGACTAAAGTAAAAGTAAGCACACACACAGGTACCTCGAAAAGGAGACAGACAAACACACAAGGTCACTCTCGTTTATTCATAGGTATAAAGGATGCTCCTCTGTTTCCGGGATAATATGTTGCTACCTTAACGTTGCCCATGTTGGTTGTCAAAACTGCAGTACGGGTCGCTGCTACAATACTCGATGTTGTTTTTCGGGCGTCGCTCTGACATCGACATCCTACTGGGTGCTACATACTTCGTCCAATTAAACTATACAATCGTTGTTTTTTTTACTGCTCTGACGGTGATTAGGGCTTGTTTGACAACATGTATAATATTGTAGAGTATGGTGGAGTCGCCGTCTTATCGCAATAGTGCGTAAACTCCAAATTTATTTTCTTCAACTACATGCTTGTAACACATATCGCTAGATACGGATGCATAGACACGCGATGGTATTTAAGCATTTTGCTATAAAGTATATATTACTTTTATATTCATTGTTTTTCGGAAGGGGCATGTCAACTGATCACTGCAGCACCGAATGCTATAGAGTATACAAATTTCTGAAAAGAACGTTTCCTCTTCATTGAATGATATGTCGATATCGGCTGTCATTATCTAATATACTATACCCTAGCCAAAAGAGGCGACTATGGTAGTATACGGCGGGGCGGTAGTTGATCCCCCGGTTGCTCAGATACTCAATCACATGTTCATTGTGTGGATTTAATTTTTCTGTATATTGACTTAGAGAAAAGCACTAATGACAAAGACAGTGGGTCAATGGACTTGATTTTTCTCTTTAAGTGGGCATGGGCATCTGTCGCTATTATCTTGCCATGGGTAATGTCAACTACATGTGTGCTTTATGTCCAGAAAACTTTCGCCTGTTTGTGTGTTTGTCCATTAAACTTAAAGATTATAAGTAATGTATTTTCCCCTTATAATGTATTTAAGGGCGTCGGAATATACAATCGCTATGTCGTGAAGACCCGTTCCCCCTTTGTAAGGGAAAACTGACACTAGGAGCGAGGGCCCGGCCGTAGGGGATCGAGGAAGAACCTGCTTTTCATCCGTCAAGCAACCTATTCCAGCTTTGGCTGGCTAGCAAGGTACGGTTTCATTCAAGGTCACCAAGTATATACCTGTATCCCTACTGTGTCCGTAGATTTTGCCTGCCATAGTTCAAAGTAGCATACTTTTTTTCTTTATCTAAGTAAGTCTTTATTTCCCGTTTCCTCTGCAAGATAGTCAAAAACAGAAAAAACTGTACAAATTAGTATCATCATTTTCCACACAGTTATGAAAAAACAGTTTGCCCATTTCTTAGTATCATCTGTTTTGGTTTTATACAGCTTGTTTCTAAAATATAACTTCTTTCATTTTAATGAGCATGCCAGCCATGGCTAGCTATCAAGGTCCGCTTTCATTCAAGTTCGCCAAGTACTCGTATACTGATGTGTCCGAAGATTTTGCCTGTCACAGTTTGAAGTAGCATACTTCTTTTCCCTATCTAAATAAGTCTTTACTTCCCGTTTCTTCTGCAAGTCAGTCAAAAACACAAAAAATTCTACAAACTAGTAGTATCATTTTCCACAGTTACAAAAAGCCCCTCGGCTAATTTCATAATATCAGCTGATTTAGTTTTATGCTACTTTTTTTTTAATGCTGTAATGAGCATGCCAATGGGTGGCGTTTCTGCTAACCCGGAACATTACCAATCCCAAAAATTATAACAGAATATCAAATACAAAAGTATGTGATAAAACCTCAATTTGAAAAGCAGCGCGCATAAATATACGTGTAAAACCGTAATTAGATGTTTATTAAGATTTTCAACATAGATATCGCCATACTTCTCCACCACACCCCACTAATCGGGTCGGCCAAAGTTTCATTTAATTCTGCACCAATCGTATCGCAAAATATTCCAGGACACAATAGTTGAAAGTTTTAAAAAAACATTTTTAATGGATTGTAATGTGTAAACACACTGACGCGTGTCCTCGGCCTTCACATTTATCTGCCTCGTGTTGCTGCTGGGAGTTACCTCCATGAACATGAACTAGCGGGGCAGTTCATCACGACTACGACCACCACTGTGTAGGAATTGCTAAACTGGTGAATCTCACAGGTTAGTATGGGCCGCCAAATCTGTTGTTTCCTTTGTGTCATAAGAAATCGTTATCATACATTAATTCCCCTAAATCGCATTGGTAAAGAAAAATTAATGAGGTGTGAGTACAATAAAAATTAACAGGACATGCGCGTCCGAGACCATAAATTTGAACCCTGAACATGAACGGGGAACAGCAACGCGCGTAGCAAGCTCTTTCCTACAGGTACCTAAAGTTGGACCTCTACAGACAGAGGAGGAGCGCCATTATATTTCCTCCACGGATTTAATGCACTCCTTTAGAGCATTTTTTTATTACATGTATTTTTAGGAGGAGATGCAAGCTTATTGTGAACACGCAAAGAGGTTAAGCTCCTCCATTAACTGCCCAACAGGACTTAGAATTGCATCATGTGAATGCGATAATGCCCCTAGAAGAGTTAATGGTTGGTCAACCAGTTAAGTTCGCACTCTTTTATAGGCTGTTTTGTTGGGAAATAAAGTGCATGCAGTTTCAACTGCACGAATATTTCAACCAACATCTTTTGGCTTCTTTATGTTGCAACCCAGTCAAAATAAACTACACTATCTAGAAATATCTTGTAAAACTAGTTTCCTAAACTTGACATTTCTATTGTATATATAGAAAGAAGCTAGCTAGATTAAGGTATCTACCAAATATGCAGTAATAATAATAACAATTATGGATTTGGAGAATACAATAATTGGTTAGAAAATGTAAACTCCGAAGTCTAGGGTGAAGGCATGTGAAACACTGTCTTCAACACAGGTTCCTCCGCTCATAGAATGAACTTTTCCGACGGTCTGTCTCAAAAATTCAGCAACCCCCACTTTGGTATAGTCGGTCGATGCAAGCGAGAGGACTATGACAAACTCATTCCTTTAGTCCTTTATCGCAAAGAAGAAAAAAGAAAGAAGAGGCCGTAAAGCGTTGCCGGCGCAAGAACAACATCAACCAAGAAGGTTTGGAGATGAACAAATGTTATTGTGTCAGTGAAAGAAAACTAGAGCGTTTCTGTTAGGAGAAATTAGAACACGAAAATCTCTCTACTTTTTTTTGTATGCGACTATGTTGCTTTGTATCTTGGTGTGCCTCCAATTGAGACCAGACATCTCCTTATAAGAAGAGTATCTCGGCCGCACTCTGCGGTAATAGCCCGTACATGTTGCCCACTTTACAACTATTGGTCTTCCCAATGTGCATCTTAATTGTCGCGGTTAATGGACGGTTTTGATGGTAATCAAGAAAGGGTAATTAATGTTGTATTACCTTACAACTGTTGGTCTTTCAATATGCGTCTTAATTGTCACAATTGGATTGAATTGTAGTCAAAGAGAGAGTGATTATTGTTGCCTTAAACATTGTCAACGCTCTCCAAGCGACACAAAATGAAAACTAAGAATCTTTTCAGAAAATAAATAACAATATTTTTTATAAAAAGAAATGTGGGCAAAGATGATGGATGTAAAATTGATTTTTGAAATAAAGAAATACAATATTCTCCAACATGTTCCACAAAACCTTTTGGAAAATCAATAAATAACAAAATTTTATGACATAACTATATTTTTCAACTTTAGTAGCTTGTGTCTTTGAGCTATTTCCTAGAGTGACTCATTTCAGTAAGATGAAACATGGAGAACTATGTCTTGAACCAGACTTTTTGATTTTGACTTTAATAAATCATACAATCATAGTATCATACACGAGAATGGGTCCTAATTGGTGTTGCACATAAACAACCTTCACAAGAATTTTATTTCAGGAGCGCTCTAGCAAGTTTTCCCAACTCAAATAAACCCTGACTCTTGTGATACACTCATATTGTAGAGATTTCCAAGGGTGTCCCCGATATACACTCTACCAATAAATGACACTGAAGCACTAGAACCATAGGGAGGGTTAGGAGTGAAACTTCAAAGGTGTACCTCCGCATAACACGACAATTTAGTTGTCTCTTTGAACCAATATGCATGGGATCTCCAGTTTTAGAATATTAGGGTTATCATCACAATGTTTAATCTACGGGCAGAAGACACATCCTTCTTGAAGAATTGAATACTAGTTTTCTAGGTAGACCCTTCGTAAGTGGATCTGCAATATTCATTGTGGATTTCACGTACTCTATAAATGTTCTCACATCTTCACATCTTAACCTCATAAGGTACTTTCCTGGGTTACTTTAGATTGCATAGCTTTATCAATGGTTGCTTTATTATCACATAATATAGACCAGGAGGAAATGTGTTAGAAATAATTGGCATATCAGAAGTAAATTTCTAAGCTATTTATCCTGATAACAAGCTAAATCTGAAGCAATGAACTCAGTCTCCATGTGGGATCCAGCTCTCACAATTTGTTTGGACATTTTCAAGAAATTGCTCCTCCTCCAAAGCAAAACACAAACTCACTGGATGACATATTATCATCTAAATTAGTGATTCAGTTTGCATTTGTATAACCCTCTAGCATTGGTGGGAAACTAGTGTCGTAGAGACTATACTTTGTTGTAACTCTAAGGTACTTAAACACTCTTACCAAAGCTTCCAGTGGAGTGTGTTAGGACAACTTATATACCTACTCAATTTACTTATAATATAAGAAATATCAGGACTAGTGCAGTTAGCTAGGTACATCAAGCTTCCTATTACTTGTGCATATCTATGTTGATCCATGGGAGTACTCTAATGTACCTTGACATGTAAGTCAGGATCATAAGGTGTATACATAGGAGTACAATAAAATATTTCAAATTTTTGCAAGATTTTATCTACATAATTAGTTTGATTAAGTACAAAACCTGAAGAAGAACTACTCGATTTAATACCAATTAATCTATCAACAACTCCTAAATCTTTCGTATCAAAATTACTAGCACGAAAATATTTAGTCTATTTATAATTCAAAATTTGCCGGCGTAAGAACAACATCAACCAAGAAGGTTTGGAGATGAACGAATGTTATTGTGTCAGTGAAAGAAAACTAGAGCATTTCTGTTAGGAGAAACTAGAACACGAAAATCTCTCTACTTTTTTTTGTATGCGACTATGTTGCTTTGTATCTTTGTGTGTCTCCAATTGAGACCAAATGTCTCCTTATAAGAAGAGTATCTCGGCCGCACTCCGCGGTAATAGCTCGTACACGTTGCCCACCTTACAACTATTGGTCTTCCAATATGCGTCTTAATTATCACGATTGGATTGAATTGTAGTCAAAGAGAGAGTGATTGTTGTTGCCTTAAGTGTTGTCGACGGTCTCCAAGCGACACAAAATGAAAACTAAGAATCTTTTCAGAAAATAAATAAAACTATTTTTTTATAAAAAGAAATGTGGGAAAAGATGATGGATGTAAAATTAATTTTTGAAATAAAGAAATACAATATTCTCCAACATGTTCCACAAAACCTTTTGGAAAATCAATAAATAACAAAATTTTACGACATAACTATATTTTTCAACTTTAGTAGCTTGTGTCTTTGAGTTATTTCCTAGAGTGACTCACTTCAGTAAGATGAAACGTGGAGAACTATGTCTTGAACTAGACTTTCTGATTTGGACTTTAATAAATCATACAATCATAGTATCAGACATGAGAATGAGTCCTAATTGGTGTTGCACATAAACAACCTTCACAAGAATTTTATTTCAGGAGAGCTCTAGCAAGTTTGCCCAACTCAAATTAACCCTGATCTTGTGATACACTCATATTGTAGAGATTTCCAAGGGTGTCCCCGGTATACACTCTACCAATAAATGACACTAAAGCACTAGCACCATAGGGATGGTTAGGAGTGAAACTTCAAAGGTGTACCTCCGCATAACACGACAATTTAGTTGTCTCTTTGAACCAATATTCATGGGATCTCCAGTTTTAGAATATTAGGGTTATCATCACAATGTTTAATCTACGGGCAGAAGACACATCCCTCTTGAACAATTGAATACTAGTTTTCTAGGTAGACCCTTAGTAAGTGGATCTGCAATATTCATTGTGGATTTCACATACTCTATAGATGTTCTCACATCTTCATATCTTAACCTCATAAGGTACTTTCCCGGGTTACTTTAGATTACATAGCTTTATCAATGGTTGCTTTATTATCACATAATATAGACTAGGAGGAAATGTGTTAGAAATAATTGGCATATCATAAGTAAATTTCTAATCTATTCATCCTGATAACAAGCTAAATCTGAAGCAATGAACTAAGTCTTCATGTGGGATCCAACTCTCACAATTTGTTTGGACATTTTCAAGAAATTGCTCCTCCTCCAAAGCAAAACACAAACTCACTGGATGACATATTATCATCTAAATTAGTGATTCAATTTGCATCTGTATAACCCTCTAGCATTGGTGGGAAACTAGTGTCGTAGAGACTATACTTTGTTGTACCTCTAAGGTACTTAAATACTCTTACCAAAGCTTCCAGTGATGTGTGTTAGAACAACTTATATACCTACTCAATTTACTTACAATATAAGAAATATCAGGACCAGTGCAGTTATCTAGGTACATCAAGCTTCCTATTACTTGTGCATATCTATGTTGGTCCATGGGACTACTCTAATGTACCTTGACATGTAAGTCAGGATCATAAGGTGTATTCATAGGAGTACAATAAAACATTTCAAATTTTTGCAAGATTTTATCTACATAATTAGTTTAATTAAGTACAAAACTTGAAGAAGATCTACTCGATTTAATACCAATTAATCTATCAACAACTCCTAAATCTTTCGTATCAAAATTACTAGCATGAAAATATTTAGTCTATTTATAATTTCAAAATTCGATCGAAACAACAAGATAATATCTAAGCATAAACTCATAATGATGTAGGTTTCATCAATAATTTTGCATAAATACAATGATCACATTCATTCACAATAAATTAAGAAGAAAAAATAATTATATCAAACTTATCATTCCACTGTTTAGGTGCTTGTTTAAGTCCATACAAGGACTTGACTAGTCTATAAACTTTGTGTTCTTGTCCAGGTGTTGTAAAATCTTCTGGCTAATCCTTATAAATTTCTTCTTTAAGATCTTCATTCAAGAAGGTTGTCTTGACATCCATTTGATGGATTTCAAATTTATATATTGCAGCCAAAGCAACAAGGAGACAAATGTAAGATACTTTGGTTATAGGAGCATATGTATCAAAATAATTAAATCCTTCCTTTTGACTAAAGCCTTTGACTACTAGTGTCGGGACCTCTATTTTGACTAATATAAATACCAACCATTATAGGGAATCCATATGCCTAAATAAATATTATGAAACAAAACAACAAATTCTCAACAAAAACACTTAAAACAATATAAGAAAAGCACATATAATCTTTTTTCTTTTTTCATTCTTCACAATTTTACAAGCCAATGCCACATCATGAATACCACATTAAGATATCACAAATCATATTCAACTCTATCAAAACCAAAATCAAATTTATTACTCACATACATTTCAATTTACATCAAATACATATAATATGAAAGAACAAACTCAATATGCTACCCATCCCTAGTAACAGAATGTACAAGGACAATCTAATATATATATATATATATATATATATTATATTTATATCTTCTTTGTCATGACCTCTCCTTTAAATAGAATTATAGCTAAAATTATTTGACACAACCTCATGAGACTCATATAGACCCCTAGTAAGGGGCTACCTCCCACTTATGTTGAATACAAGCAACATCATCAGATTAAGTATAATAAACTTAAAAAAAACTTGTAGAAATTGAAAAGTCTGGTGGATAGTTCTAACATTTATTCAAATCCAATTTAGAATGGTAGTCTAATCAAATAGATAAGATAATCACCTAAACAAATTCAACTTTAAAACATCTTTTAGACCAGATCTATGAATAAAACAGTAGATATATCTTAGTTCACATTAACAATCTTTTAGTATGAGTAACAAGTCAATACCTAAACATTTTGAATCAATATATAATATCAACATCATCATTGTGACACCCCACCAGTCGACCAAGAACACATCTTTTAGTCCTGAAGCTGAAGCACACATAAGGCATGTCTACCAAATGGTACTATCAAATGACATACAATCCAAATCATATTCAGAGTGGGTATAAATCTCAGCATTCACTACTTGTCAACAAGGCAGATCAAAATATGAAACAAATAAAATCTATAACAGAATGATTATTTTCTACAACAAGAAGCATAACCTATAATGACTAATTATCAGCTAGCAGTATAAGGAATGTAACAGCCATTCAAATCATATTCTACACGGATTGTCATATTTTATTTATTTTCTTTGAAACTACTTGGCTTGTACCTCACCAAGTAGAAGTCGCCACACCTGATTCTTCTGTCAATGACTCACTGTCACTATCTTACGGTTTAGCAGACTACCTTAAGATATCAAGAACATATTCTGGCCACCTTAGGGTTTCTTAAAGAGGCTCACATACTCATCTTAGGTACACAAGATAGAACCATGAAAATAGTATATCACATATCATTGTATTTCTCATATTTCATTTCATCAGAATTTGTTCCTCATGGACATAGACTTTCACGTCAAAGATTTAGGGCCAAAGCCACTCCAGATGACTCACTCATAACTCCTAGTGGTCTAACATTTAAGGTCTCAATAAACACTCCAAAATCCTTCTCATAATTCATCAATCACTACAACGAGATCCGTTTGTTTCCCTAGTGTAGACATCAGAGAAATTCATGGTGTTCAGGGCACCTAACTAGATCTATCCTCATTTTACTTGTTATTAATCCCTTTGCTCATATTAAAGAGGATTCAATCATCATTTATCATATGTGTATAATTTACCGCAACTAGCATGACATATAGAAAATTAGACTTACCAAGAGAGAAAATGACTAAAATAAGAAGCAAAACAATATGTAATTTGCAACATAAATAATTCTTTACATTTCCACATTATCTCAGAGCAATCATCATCAGTGAGCTTTCAGCCCAAGACGTAATCTCATTGTCCAACATTTACCCCATCATGGTTTTATCATCATCAGTGAGCTTGCATCTTGATACATAATCACATTATACAATATTTACCCTCATTAGGGTTTCTCAAATGTAATTAGTGCACGTTAAATTCAATGTTAACATGTTTCTTATCAGTTCTTTCTATATCATAGTTCTCACCAAATTTTATAGAGACATAAGAACTACCAATAATAAAAGCATATAGATATTTTGTATCATTCATTATACTCAGGGTAGGTTCATCATACAACATATATATATTCCATTCCATTCTATAGATATGAATAACTCTCAAGCATAAACATGTGTATCACACTTGATACTCATTACTTATTGTTTACAAATTTCCAATCAGGGATAATGTCCATTACTTGTGAAGTTTCATTTGAAATCCATTAGATTAGGCCATTCTTAGAATACAAGTGTCTACAAACAATCACAATCCAAACATGAATTGTCATGAATCAAATCACATCCTTGAACTTCATCTTGTTTTTAACTAGACCATTCTTATGTACACTCCTTATTTCCTTATTTTAAAACAAATTCATTATTGTCTATTAGAACCAACTATGATTTTTCTTCCTTTTTTATTCATTTGATAATCATTAGTCATTACTTCTTTCATATAGTTCTCACCATTATCCTTAGAATCATAATTCTAAATCTACTTAATATATAAAGTTTCTTTTTCATTAAAATTTTTTACAATCTTATTTCAATATAGTTCATGTAATTTAGGTCAACACACATGTACTCAAAATATACAGACTTATACTCCATTATTCACATTTCATTAATTTCATTTGAAACTTGTCATCATCATTCAGTTATTCTTTTCTATCTCTTTTCTTATAATTAGTTAATTGTACCATGTGATTGACTTCCAATGTCATTTTTATAATTAGCACATATCATTCTCTCCCTTATAATATTGCTCAATTTAGCATAAAAATGGACTAGGTTACATTATCTTACATCATAATCCTTAATCATCCTTCCCAATTCATTATTCTATGACTTGTATAAAGACCCACATTTGTTTTACAAGAACCTTAAAAACATAGGTCAAACTTTGAATTTTTAGAAATCCAATCAAACTCTAGCAACTGAATCTAGTTCTTCCTCCTCTCAACTCGAAAACCATTGAAAATGGAGAATATGAGAGAAAGAGTGAGAAAATGGGTGATTTGATGTGATTTTGAATCAAATAAGAGGATGGAAGAAATGTTGACATGTGAGAGAAGAATCACCATGAAAGTGTATGAAATGAAGCTAAAAATACTTGATTTCATCATATCTCCAATAGTGAAACCCTAGGCCAACATCTCCACCACTTCCTCCTCTCAAAACCCTAGCTCTCCTCTCTCTATAGGATTTCATTTCTCTGAAATGGATCATAAAATATGGGAGCTTCTTGGGTGCTAGGTTGCTCATATAGATCACTTACAATGCTTGCAATTGACCCAACTTTATGCTTTGTTTTATTTCAATGGACATTTTTGTCATACAATATGTTACTAAAAATTGTTTAATTAATAGGTCAAATCTACTCCAAAAATTATGAAAATTTAAAATATTTTGGGAGATGTACTTTTAGATCTACACTTAAAATTTCAAATCAATCAAATGTATTAATAAATTAATAAAATCAAATACTATACTATTATATTGTAGTTTGTAGTGTGGTCGGTCGAGTTGTTACTAATAAGAAAGTCGACTGACACCACACTATATAAGACTCAAACATTATCTAAAAATTATGAGAATTTAACACTATGTTTAAAATAAAGTTTTCAAATTTTAATTAAATTTCATATAAATTGGATATACCAATAAAAAATAAAATTTAAATACCAGTCTACTATATTTCAATCTGAATACATGGTCGGTTGAGTTTGTCCTTCTAAAATGTGGCCGACACGTAGGTCAGAAAATTATTCAAAAAATTTGATATTTTGTAAAACACAAATAATTGAGTTATACAAACCATATATTAATTTCAACTAAATAATAGTTTTATATAAAATAATAAAAATCATTTAGTACACCACTATACTTCTCAAATTTTGTTTACATATGCCATAAAAACCCTAATTTTGCCTGATTAGAGTTTTCAATTCTAAAACTCCAATTATTTAAACTAAATGTAAGGTAATATTAAAATAGATATAGAAGAAAAAATAAACAAAAATAACAGTCATATTCCCTAAATACAACGAATTGTGTCAACAACTATGAGATGGGGAAGAAGTTTGCAAGGTGTATACTTGATGCTGGAACAAAACTAGTGACTATTCCTTTCTACAACATCCTTCCTCATCAAGTCACACATGGACGATTGTCATAGTTAGCTTCCTAATTGGACACCATAGATAGTGGTTGACGATGTTCTCCTAGCGGGTGACAACGACCTCCACGCCTCTGTAGTAGTTCACGTAGACCATCAAAAACTCATTTTGTTCTCTGGAATGGACAAGAAGGAGTTGTCCCACTTAGTCAATGGTGCTAACGTCGAATTAATAATAATCTGAAATTACACATCTCAAAAAGAGGCGGACTCAGTAGGATCGAACTTTGAATTTATAACATGAAACCTTCAAGGACCTACGCAACTTTATTATGGGGTCGAAGTAGATATACGGTGTCGAACATAAGGACGTGGGTACGTTTATGCTTAAGTTATCACTCTTATGTTACTTAAGATAATGGGATAGTTGGTAAAAGTATTAAACTAGAAATAGTCTAGCAAAATATCACAAAGTAAAATAAATAAAGTAAAGAAAACAGACTACTTCAGATTCTACTATCGAAGAGAAGGAGTTCCTAGCTATGTAATCACGATTTGGGGAGTCTATGCTCCCATTATCTGGTGTAGACAACCCTCAAAGACCTCACAAGAAACCTATATCCAAACATAGTACAGACTGTGGTATTTCTTCTTGTGGGGTCATCTCACTTGCTTTCACGCAGGGTGACTAAAATCCATCAATGATATAAAACCTCTCTCAAGGATGACAAATCAACACCCTAGAATATTCTAGATACCCTCTCGGGTTTAGAATATTCTGAGATGCTAGGAATAGGTGTGATCTAGGAAGAACTTGATAGTGGACCCGAGCATGACCAAGTCTATGGTTTTACATAGATCACCTTGAACCATCCTCTTTTTAGATTTTGGCTCAAACTACCTTCTCTTAGCTATTTCTACAACGAATCTCTTGATATAGGTAGAAATACAATTTCAAGCAAGAAAGAGATCAACCAAACTAGCAATCATAACCAGAAAGAGGAGATAGAGCAGAAAATGTACCAGATATGGAATAAAACTAATTGCTTAAGGTAAAAGTTTATAAACATACCAGAAACGGGCAACATAGCCAAGAAAGAGATCAATTTTCCATGGACTAGCATAGTTGGTACCGAAAAAAGATGAAAGAACATCATTTGTACATAAACAAAGGAGAGCAGTAGAACAATGAGGTCGAGGAAGAGATTTATTCTGTAGAGGAGAGGTAGCTCTCGCTCCTTAGCCTTTGGAAGGGTTGGATCTCATTTTTTGAGTCATCCTCCTTGGTCTTTTGGACACCTTAACATCCTTTCTCCTTGATTCCGTCCTAAAAAGTAACCTTGTTTGATGTATGGAGGTGGATGGTGGCTGGAAAGTGGGTGAACGATGGTGGGAATGGATGGGTGGAGGTAGAGGATAATGGTGGATGGAGGCCAGATGTAGGGATGGACGTAGAATGTGAATTTTGGTCCTCTCAAACCTTGAAGCTCTCCCACGGAGTTTGCGAATAGCTGGTCACAAAAAGGAACCTCCAAAAGTTGGAATCGCGAAACCCCCTCCTTGGTAGCAGAGGGCGAGTATTTATAGGAGTCATGATTTTCACAGTCGAGACATAGTCATCATTGCGATGGTCATCGCAGTCATGATGGTTGTCATGGTCGAGATGGATGTAGTGGTCGGGACGTCGTTGCGGTCACAATTTTGTAGTGGCTGAGGTGGGCGGTCGCGATCGTGATGGTGGTGGCTGTCAAGATGAGCAGTCGCAGTCACAAAGGTGGTAGCAGTTGCGACCTTTTGTGGATAGACCCACCCTGGGAGGGAGGGTATTACTGGTGGTCGATGGGCCCAAGTCGATGAACCTCTTTATTCATGAGGATACTTTATGATAAAGGACTGTTCATCGAAAAAAGGGTCCAAGATATAAAGGAGTAGAGGGACCACCTTCTCCTAAGTTGGTGTACATAACGTGACGCTTGTGGGGTAGAATCTGGAGAATTGACATTTTCTTGAGTTTGATGCGTGCAAATCCCAAAATTGGCTAGTTGAACAACTCTACATATGAAAAAATATAAATTACTAAAAGATAAGAATCTAGGGTTATTATAGACAGATTAAGGCTATAATGACACAAAATCATAAGTAAATACCTAGGATAAATGTCTAAATTTTGGTGTGATCACTGATTCTCCGTGTTTTCTTTCCCTTGTTATTCCTTCCTTTGACAGGTAGAACTTGCTTAGGATCTCTTGGCTAGCACAACCATAGAAGATAACAATTTTTGGAGTTTATTGTTGTATCTGAAAATCCCCTAGTACTCCTCTATTTATAAGAGGGTTAGGGTTCCCCGTCCATATGGGAGTCAAAGAGACAAATTTCAAGAATTTTTGAGAAACTGCAGACGCTAAACTAATTGGTTCACACATGAGACAATAGGTTCAACCCTTGAACTGATCATTTCATAATATTTTCTATTCACAATTATATTGGCTTTTATAATCTAATTAATGCACAACATGATGCCAACATCAATACTTGATCCAATATTAATTGATCACCAAACACTCATTTCATAACTTTATTCGACCATTTCACACACTTGAACTGATTGGTTCACTTCCTGAACCAGTCATTTCAAGGTGCAAATTGCCAATGTCATTTAAATCGAATACCTAACGCTTTAGTAATCAAGTTGAAACATCATTTATGAAAGTGTATTCTTATGTGTGTGACCCAATAGGTTCCATGTTATGTTGACAGTGAATGTCCATAACAAACTTATGACATCACAAACAATGATTGGTATCTAGCAAGACATCATTGCCACCCAAGTAATTGGAAATCTGGAGGACAACTTCAACCTACAATCTATGATTGGTGTTGTAGTGATTGTATAGTTCCTTTATCTCTGATAAATAGATTGAAATCGAGGCATGGAATCTTTATCGTATTCAACATCCAATCCATGTTCCTTGAACTAGATCAGACTGTCTAAGATATATGTGAGCTCAATATCATATATTGATTCACATGAGCATGGCCATCCATTTCTTAGTATTTCTTATCAAGTGGCCAGAATATCAAACTCCTGTAGGAGGGACAAATCCCATCTACTTCACTCACAATCATCCCTATTTTTCACAGTACACCTGAGCACCACCTTTATGGCAAACCTTATTCAAGATCATGATTGATGGTGTCAAAACACACTGAATGACATGTGATGAATGTAATGATTTTAGATCTGAGAACCACTATCACTATGAGAGATGATTCTCACTACCATTCTTGGTTTTCATGTATCACTCTCATCGTTGGTCTATCTTACACAATGTTCTCTAACAAGTATCTATGTGTTTGGTTTGATATAGCATATCATGACTAATGAGATCATATCATCAACCATAACACACTCTAGTCATATGTGTTATTGTTGCCTATATTGCTTCAACAATAACAACTGACTATGGTTATAACAAGAATGTTTATACTCTTAGCATTCATATGATCTCATAGTTTAGGTCTTCAGACCAAAGGCACACATCATCAAGTAATATCATTCTTTAGACATTTATTATATAACATTATTATCTTATAACTGAATAGAATATAATAAATTCGAAGATTGTGTTTATTATTAATCAAATTGTTTACAAAATATGCCATTACGATCGTTATATGATTGGCTCTCTAGGCATAAATACCAACAGACTCCCACTTGCACTTAGAGCCACTCACCCATGAACTTAATTCCAAGTTATCTAACATGCCCCTCATATTTCTACTGTGAAAGTGCTTTCGTTAATGGGTCAACCACATTGTTTTCAATTGGTACTCTAGAAATCTTTACATCTCCTCATTGTACGATCTCTCGTATGAGATGGAACCATATTTGTATGTGCTTGGAAATCCGATATGATTGGGTTGCTTAGCTTGTCCAAAAGTTCCATTATTGTCACAATATAGCTCAATTGTGTATTTGATGCTTAGAATCACCCCAAGTTCAGAGATGAAATTCTTGATCGATACAACCTCTTTTTTTGCATTGGGTGCAACAATATACTCAACCTCTATTCACTACTACAGAAAATGTTTTTACAACAGTTCATTTTTCCATTTTACAATAGGTGTTACCCATTGTATTAGATCGTGTGGTCTTATGGGGGGTACTTTATACAACATGTGGTGCACATGTTGTAATAAATATACTTTATACAATAGTTGAAATGTGTTGTCTTTCAATGTATGGCCCATTGTAATATGGGTGTTTTATACAACATGTGGTGCACCTGTTGTAATATATATTATACAACAATTGAATCATATTGTCTTTTACTAAACAATCCTGTTGTAATAGGGGTATTTTGTACAACATGTGGTGCACCTATTGTAATATATATTATACAATGGTTGAAGCATGTTGTCTTTCACTAAACACACATGATGTAATAGGAGTATTTTTTACAACATGCAATGCACCTGTTGTAATATTTTTGTTTATACAAAAGTTGAAGCATGTTATCTTTTGATAAAACACTTATTGTAATGGGGTGTTTATACAACATGTGGTGTGCCTATTGTAATATATGCATTTGATACAACATGTGGTGCATGTTGTAGTTCATTAGACACACATGTTGTGATAAGGTCCATTTTCTAGACACCCGTTGTAATAGGTGTGGATAACACAACATGTGTTGTTTGTTGTAGTATCACACCTCTTACAATATATCATTAACTGTTATATTTAATTAGAGTTTGACCAGTCATATTGAACCAATTTTATTGATCAAATAATCATATTTTAAAATTTTATAATATATATGAAATTATACTTTTTGTCATTTAAAAAACAAGCACATAATTCAAAAAAACTTCCATGAAACCTTGAAAAAAACTTGCACTTAATAAATAATCAATCATCCATACAACAATTCAATAACACAAAGTAGTGAGAATACATTGTATAATCAAATTGAAAATTAACTACAAAGATTTCACACACTGATCTATGCTTAAAGAACATATGTCTCCCCCTCATGTCACATAATCAGTTGTGTGCTCAAGAACACACGTCGTCCACTCATTTTGAACCTCGTCGATCTCTTCTTTGTTGAAGAAACAACCAATACACTTCAAATAATACTACAATCATATGTCAAATATATCAGCCCATTGCCATTTATTCAATATGTTTAGAAATTTAAACAAACTAAAAGAAATAATGATAAGTAGCTTACACATTCAGGAATATTTTTAATTCTTGCATCAATGACGTCTTTCATGTACTTTGACACATAATACCTGCAATATATGTTGTTCGACTGCTTTGGACACTGGTTAAAATAAATATGAGATAAATCAAAATAATATTTTGATGGGGGTAATGGTTCAAGAGTATTCTAACATATTTTCTCTTGAATCACTAGGTTTATTCAACAAAGAGGGATAAAATGTGACATCAACCTTACATCTAGAACATTTCATATATGGTTAACATTGTTAAATGTTTCCTTAGGTACATTGACCTATAGGATGGTCTACATGTAATATATTCAAGAGGACAACCCAATTCTGCTTTGAGTCAGTTTTCTCAGCATCAAAATAATGTCCTTATTCAAAATTAATTACCAAGTAGTGTGTCTAAATGCATAATGAAGAAACGATGAGAGAAAGCAATAAATGCTAGTGTAATTATCATTAAATAACTGATAAAAATCTTGTCTTACCTTGGAAAAAAAATAGACCAACAAAAAAATTCCATTGTTAGTATTTTATAACATGCAAAATATACAAATTCAGCAAAAAGAATTAAAAAAATTTATATAAGGGAAACTATGAAAGAAATAACAAACATAATAGGATAGACCGTAGTACCAAAAAGAAAAGTGAAAACTATAAAAGAAACAACAAAATAGGAGAGATCTTAGTACCCAAAACACCGTAGACTATGTATGCAATAGAATGGGGTCCTTTCTTTGGATTTAGAGTAGTAGGAGCGTCAAACTACGACCTCATTCAGAGAGAGATTTGATTTAGTTGGTAACTGACCGAGAATGGTGATGTCAACAGTGACTTATCTTTAAAATATAGTTATTTCTTCATCTAAGTTGACTTCCTACCAGATTGACCCTCGTCTAAGGGGGTGGAGAAGAGAACCATAGCCCTTTTGGGGCCTATGCTTTGCGTGTACTTAAGCGACCCTGCCAACAATGGGATGCCTCCAACCAACTTCATGGAAACACATACATCTAGAGAAGTACTTGTTTCATTAGTTCTGCAAGATCTTGGTAAAATACAAGTTAGCCCAGGTTGAAAATAAAAGGAAGAAAAGTGGCTCTATCATTTTAACGTACCAATCTAGATCATGTTTCGCTCCCACACCTTTACCTGACTATATATCAAGATCCATCTGTCCTTGTGCTAGTATTTCTACATAACACACCATTGTGGACTAGTTGGCATGGAGATATGAAGAACGGAGGAGAGGTGTTAGACCTTGGTTGGAAGCAGATTCAATGAAAGTAAGACAAATATGGGAGATAGGATAATAGGTAGAGAAAAGGGTAGAGATAGGGGGTGATAATAGGGAAGTTGTTGGAGGGTGGAAAGTGAGACATGGGGAGTGGGGAGTTATGGAGAGGAGAAAAGAGAGAGAGAGAAACATTTTTTTTGAAAGTGAGAATCTATGACAAATGGGGTAATTATGGAAATAGTGATAGATATTGAGTGGAATTTTAAATAGAGTGGGAAAATAGTTGTAGAGAGAGTGATACAAATAAATAATTTAGGAAAGATAATTCAGATGCAGTAGAATAATAACAATTAATAAGACATGGGAAACGATAGTCAACAACATTTGAAATGTGCATTGTATTAATTTGTGGAATCTGTGTATATGGTAAAAAAAATAGTAAACTATTTATTACATTCTGTGAAGTTTAACAATTTTGGTTTTTCATAAATTTATGTTGTTTACTAAATTTTTTATTGAAAAGTAAAATACAATGACACGTTTTAAAAACCATGAAATAGTAGACAAAACAAAGAATAAAGTGGGGATGGAACTGATCACATTGTAAACGTATTCATCAAGAATTATTTAGATGAAAAATATGGATTGTTATTTCATTGGTAACGTGATTTATTATGAAAAGAGAAATGGACTAAAATAGGAGAGACATTTGCTGTGTGTAGTTACGATCGGAGGGGAGAAGTGGAAAAGAGGAAAAGAGGGGAAGGGGGACTAAAGAGGTCTTGAACGTGGTTGCTAATTAATTACTCTACTATGATATCACACAGGGGCAGTGGCGGTCCTGGTGAAGAAGGGGGCACATATAAAAATAATGTTAAGTATTTATGTGACATATATCTTATTTTTACTTTACATAAAAAGTAAATACGACTTTAATTATCACCATGAGAAAAATGGAGTGTCAACATGTTATTTACCTATTTATTTGGATGTCTAGAGGAAAATAGATGGACCTTAGATAAATAAAAAAGAGGTTAAAGACATAGCTCACCATGTCGTGGAGTATTTAATTTTAGATGTGATAAAAATAATCTTCTATGTATATCTATTATTGCATATGATTATGTATACTATAACATTCTACATATGTTTAGGACTTGTTACATTTAAGATGAGTTTAAAATGGCAACAAGTGACATTGAAAAGATTTAATTTTTTGTATAAGACCAATCATTTCCTTATATTTGTCCCCCATAAATATAGGTTGTTTCAGAAAAACCACATAAATTTAATGCTCAATATTGAGTTTGTGGATTTTTTTTAAGATCACACAAGTAAATTCCTACTTGATGAGTTTGACAAGTCAAGAAATTAAAAAGTAACATTAAAGTAACATTAAGTTAAGAAAATTGAATATATAAATAGTATTACGTAGAAATTATTATTATTATTATATATAATCAAGAAAACAATTCTACAATAATTTAAAGTTAAATGAAGATACTTATGACGGTGTTAAACTTATTCAATAATTTTACCTAATAAACTAATAAATATTATGACAATTTATTGTTCACTAAGTTATAAAAGATAGTTATAGACTTATTTCTATATTGTGTTGGAAATTTAGAAAATATCAAAATCTGCTATCTTTGACATTATGATGAAACAATTTTTATAAGTTAGAAGTAAAAATTGTGAATAGAAGTATAATTTTAAGTGTTAACTCAATAATGACACACGGTTTACATTATTTTTTAACAAACATTATTAATGTATAAAAATTGAAAAAGTATACATATTGTAAAAATATTATTAGCAAATTTATCTTGACACCATGTACTACTAAGAAAGTATCATATTTCATTGGACTTTACCATTACTATCAATAATTACACCATAATAGAAAAGAATCCATATAAATGATTTGCACAACTAAAATATACACCCATAGAATGATCTACTTGTTATATTTTTTATATATTTACTTGTTTATACATAGTATAGCAATATTTGATATCTCATGGAGTATATCATTAATTACATATATTGGTTTTTTTGTTTCCTAATTACATATGTACTTCCTATATTTGTTACACACTAAATTATTTATATATTATACAAAGTATTTGGTACTTCATTATGTATACAATTAATTATAGATATCATTCTTTGTTTCCTCATTACCCATACAACTATGTACTTATTGTATTTGTTACATTTATTATTTTATTTATAAAAAACTATTATTTTAATTCTAAAATATTTATTATTTCATTAAGTATATTATTAATTATAGAGATCAATTTTTGATTTAATCATTACAAAAATTGGTGTAAAGTAATAGCTAGCAAGTTGACATTAATGTATGTGTTTTTGATATAGTTATTGATATGTTTAATAGAATTTTAAAATTTGTTAATATAATATATTGAGATGTATTTATAAAAAAATCAATGATCTTGTTTAAATGTATCCTAATTTAATGTATTTTTATTTGTGACCCTTTACTTGAAACTATATTAGTAATGACTTTATTTATGAAAGAAAGTTACATACTTTGCAAACAGATTAAGGGTGTGTGAAGCAGACAATACATAAAAATAAATATTAACTTCCATACCATGATAAATATACACAACACGTATATGTTCAAAATAATTCAAAATTGAAGGGGGGGGCACATGCCCCTACTTGACCTCCTTTGGCGCCCCCACTACATAAGGGTGTTAAAAAATTCAAGTACTTAATTACATGTTCATGGTTACTCGGTGTTAGGTTGACCAAACATATGTGAAAATTGACAATGGTGTGAGGTGCAAATGATAACGGGACCCATTGAATGCTAGAGTGAGGCATAGGAAGGATGAATGAGAGGGGAAGAGAGGACATATTCATCGCACCAATTAAAAAAAAACAAGACAAGGCAGTCGGAAGATTTTGTATTTTTGTATTAAGGTTAACACATGTGATTATACAATAGGTTGGAGTTTGTAGTCTAATTATGGTATATAACAATAAGTCGGAGCCTATTGTATGACCTTCACATTTGACAACAGGTTACATCTTGTTGTGTGATTGTGGTCTATTACAACATGTAGCTATTACAACAGGTAAACTCATTTTGTGTGATTACGGTATATTATAACGGGTTAGTATACGTTGTGTAATGGTGGTCTATTATAATGGTTTATCATGTGTGTCTATTACAACGAGTCACAACATGTTGTATAATTATCATATATAATAATAGGTCAAAGTATGTTGTGTGATCGTGGTATATAACAATAAGTTTCAACATGTTGTGTTATTATGGTCTATTACAACATGTACCTATTACAACATGTGAACGCAAGTGGTATGATTATGATATATTACAACGGGTTAGTCTATGTTGTATAATGATGGTCTATTACAACATGTTTTCATGTGTGACTATTACAATGGGTCATGTTATGTTGTGTAATTAAGGTCTTTTACAACAAGTTTTAGTATGTTGTCATACTACAGTCTATTACAACAATTTAGCACTTGTTGTAGTATCATGTATACTACAACGGGTTTGGCATGTTGTAAATAACACATGTTGTATAAAATATACAATATACAACACACAAATAGACTTGTTGTGATAAGTATGCTGACTAGAACACAACCACTAAAACTGTTGTGTTTCTCTCATTGTAAAAAGTATTTTCTATAGTAGTGATTATAGAATATACAACTGTCTCTTGCTTGGAACTCTTCCAACTTACAACTCCATTCTTGAGGCAAAACACAAATCCTAATTTCCATCTATAGTCATCTTTGTTAGTTTGAAAGCTTGCATTAGTGTAACCGTTTACCACCAAGTCTTCCTCTCCACCGTAGACTAGGAAGGAATCCTTAGTTCTTCTCAAGTACTTAAGGATGTTCTTCACGACTGTCTCGTGGGTTTCACCAGGATATGACTGATATTTTCTCATCATTATTAAGGCATGCGAGACATCTAGATGAGTATATAACATTGCTTACATGATAGATCCAATTATAAATGCATATGGAATCTTTGTCATGTGTCGCCTTTCTTCATAAGAATTAGGACATTGACCTCTAGAGATTGTAAAATCATGACATATGGGAAGCTTGCCTCTCTTAGAGTTCTCCATGTTGAACATCTTCAACACTTTTTCAATGTATGTGTTTTGACTTAGTCCAAGAAGCCTTGTGGATCTATCTCTATAGATCTTGATTCCTAAAATGTGGGATGTTTCACCTAAGCCCTTCATAGAAAATGTATTTCCAATCCAAGTCTTTATCATTTATAAAGTAAGTATGAGATTCCTCATTAATAGTATGCCATCCACATACAATACGAGGAATATAATTATACCCCCACTAACCTTCTTGTAAATACATAGTTCATCTTCATTTTGACTACATTCAAACTCTTTGACTGTTAAATCAAATTTAAGATTCTAAATATGAGATGCTTGCTTCCATCCATGGATTGACCTTTGTATCTTACAAACTTTATTTTCATCCTTCAGATTTATAAAACCTTCAGGTTGTTCCACGTACACATCCTCAAGAAGATTCCCATTAAGGAATGTGGTTTTAACATCCATCTTCCAAATTTCATACTCATGATAAGATGCAATGGCAACCATGATCTTGATGGACTTAACCATGGAAACTAGAGAAAAAGTTTCGTCATAGTCAACACCTTGAACTTGTTTGAAACCATTTGCAATCAATCATCCTTTGTAAGTTTATACATTACTATCCATGTCAATCTTATTCTTGAATACCCACTTGCACCCTATGAATTTTACCCCTTTAGGTGGATCCATCAAGGTCCATACCTAGTTGGTGTTTGTGGATTCCATCTTAGATCTCATGGCCTCAAGCCACTTATCAGACTCTAGGCCCTTCAAAGTTTGTATGTAGGTTGTTGGTTCATCATCAATGACCAACTCATTGCCTTCTTGAGTCACATGATAACCAAATATTTCTGGTTCAAGGCGTCTCCTACTAGATCTGTGAGGTACCTATGTTACTTTAGGAATTTGAGATTTTACAATGGATTGTGTCTCTCTATGTTCCTCTTATACCTCTTCAGGTTCAATGTTTTCTTGTTGGTCCCAAACTTCTTCAGTTTATCTTTCTCCCACTGATTCTTTTGGAAATGCAATCCTTTTCTAGGAATGCAACATCCCTAGAAACAAATACTTTGTTCTTAGTTGGGTTATACAAGTAATATCCCTTGCTTTTGTTGTGATATCCAATAAAATAACATTTATCAGATATAGGACCAAGATTTTTTGGAAACATTTTCTTGAAATAAGCCTCATATCCCCAAATCCTACACAAGTCACTTTGGGATGCTTCCCAATCCATATCTCATTTGGTGTCTTTTGAAAAGATTTAGATGGTACATCATTTCATGCAAATGATGCGGTTTCAAGAGCATAACCCAAGAATGAAGCTGGAAGATTAGCAAAATTCATCATTGATCATACCATATCTAGTAATGTGTGATTCCTTCTTTCTAATATATCATTGTGCTATGGTGTTTAATGTGGAGTCCTATTGTGATATGTACCACTGTCTCTTAGAAGGTCCTCAAACTCTTGCATTAATTATTCTCCACCTCAACCAGAATGAAGTGTGTTGATACTTTTGCCAAGTTGGTTATGTACTCGGTTCATGAAATCCTTCAACTTCAAAAGTTTCTGACTTATGTTTCATCAATTAAACATAACCATACCTAATGAAGTCATTAATAAAAGTAATGAAGTATTGATGCCCACCTCTATCATTTGTTCTAAAAGGGCCACATACATTAGTATGTATGAGTCCTAGTAGATCACTAGCCCTTTCACTGTTACTAGTGATGGGAGTCTTTTCCATCTTTCAGCTGGTGCGTTATTCACACACTTGGGATCTTTTGTTATTTATAAGGGTACCCTAGACTAACACAATCACATAAACAAAAATATATCACCGAAAAGCACACAAAATCATATTATAGTGTAGGTGAGAGACAAGTAAAGGGGTTGATCCACAGGGAGAGAAGGGGCACTAGATCTAGGTTAGGGTGACTATGTTCCTAATGTGGAGAGTGGGGTTTTTAGGGTTTGTTGAAGGTTTGTTTGATTAAACTAAGGAGGTAAGCAATTAAAGGCAAGAAGGAAAATAGATTATTAAAAACCCTAAAATTAACCTAAACAAGTTAAGTTTAAGTAGCAAGATGACAATTAACTAAAGAAGAGCAATAGACTACACTACACTAGCAATTAAGGGTATAGAACAATTAGAGACCTAAGTTACAACTAGCTAGACTAAGCAAGTTCTATGGAGGAACTAACTACCTTATCAAGATTAACTAAAAAATATAGTTGTTGACTAAGAGGAAATTAAAAGCAAGCAACTAACTAGCATGAGGAAGCTAAGTTAACAAGATGGGTTTTAGCAATGATCAAGATAGGTGAGCTATTTGGTAAAGACACTAGGATTACAAATGGGGGAAAGATAGAACCAGCAAGTTTAATCATTCATTCTAGATTGATAAACCAAACAACTAGTCAAATGCTAAGAAATCACCCTATATTATTAGTTCGCCTAAGGTATAGTTGGGATTTCACTAGGATCTAACTAATATAGGTTTCTAGCATAGCATTGCTTAGTGTAATTAGGAGCCAAAGGTAGAATTGTGGAGTAGAGGTAAGGGTGTTTCACCCCACATTACTGACCACCTACCTTTTAGAAAACTCCTAGGCAATTACATCAATCAACTCTATACTAGCTATTTAGATCACACACCTAGAATAGGAGAAGGACTTACCTGGGGGAATATGGGGTGCTATCTAGGGATCCACTAGTTGGACCTAGTAGCAAATCCTAAGACAACCCCACATATGATATCTTCTCCTAGACTTAGGTAGCTTCAAGCACACAAAAACAATTCATATTTTAGGATAAAAACCACAAGTATAGACATGAGAAATGAGATATAAGTAGAAAAACCCATCATTGAATGAAATAAAGTTTACAAATAATATTTTCCCAACATGGTATCAAAGTATCATTGTAACCCCAAAAAACCCACCACAAGGGCTAAGTTACTCATAACTAAATAAAATATTAGAAAAGAGACAAGAAAGAGGTAGGAGATCATGGTAGCTCATGAAAGACCCTTCTCCTTCTCCTCCTAGCTGTTGTAGAATGAAGCACCTCCCTCCAAGGATGGAAATGGCATGAGAAGGTAGGGGATTATGTTGGAAAACCCTAGAAAACTAAGGTTTTGGGCAAAAATGAAGTGGAAATGGAAGATGGGAGGTAGGTTAAGCTCTTGAATGCAAGGAAGGCGGAAATAAATGCTATAGAGTGACTAAGGAGTGGGTAACCTTGTGTTGTGTCTGCCACGTATGTATATATATGTGGTGGGGAGCACTAGGTTAATTTAAGGTACAAATGGAAATTGCAGTAGAAAAGTTGGGTAAGGTTAGGTGGTCACCACAACCGTGGTGATGTGCCACGGCCGTGGTGGTTGTTGGATGTCATAGTTGTGGGGGTGATATGGTCATGGTGGAGGTATGCTGTGAGGTAGAGGGAAATACATAGAGTGGCCACGGCCATGGCGGGTGCCACAGTCGTGTTGGGTAGAGGCTACCATGGCCATGTTGGGTAGCATGACCGTGTTGGAGGAAGGTTCCACGGGCATTTTGATCCTTGTGCTCATCTTGTCTTCAACTTGACACGGTCATGGTGAACACCACAGGCGAGGTGGCCTTCATGGGCCACATTCGTACTGATGGCTACGACTGTGGCCATTCATGTGTATTTTCCGCTGAGTCACTGTGACTTTTGGGGTCCTTGTGCCATGCGTGTGGCATGCGCCATGGGTGTGTTGTAGCTCTTAAGAAACAACCATGCTAATGTCCACAATCATGTTGTCTTCATTGGCCACGACCATTTTTGTGCTCCACAGTCGTGGGTACTCATGTACAAAACTTATGACTTCACTTTGACTTTTTAGGCCATTTCACCACGATTGTGGTGATGTAAAACGGCCAAGATAGGGGCCCAAGTTGTTGATCTTGGTTCCAAACTTCTTCAACTGACTCCTTTTTGCTCTGGATTGATTCTTGTACATCCAAGGAACGCTCGGGGAAGATTTAGACCCATTGCGTGCACAAGTGTCCTAAAAACATGCAAAAAATAGCCATAGTGCATTTCATATAATATTTCATATTGGGGGAAAATAACTTGAGATCTACATTGTTTAGATGTGATTATAGTGCAAAAGACACAAGAAGAAGCCCTAAAATAGGACTGCATCACTTTGTGAATTTAGAAGCTAGAATCGGTGTAAAGTTTTACTTCCAACTCATTCTTGCCGCCATAAATAAGGAACTGATCCTTTAGTTATTATCAAGTAAGGATGTTCTTTAGGGAAGTTCAGTGACCTTTATCGGGATCCAACTGATACCAACTCATCATGCTTAAGGCATATAAGTCAACATGATAAGTACATAACATTACGTACATGATAGATCCAATTATATATGCATATGTAATCTTACTCATGCAATCCTAGGAACATATTAGGTAAGTTATTCAAACCAAGTCATACATATGAGTACACTCCTACTATAGCTATATATAGATACTACCTAAATTACTATCACTTAATTGTGTGTTAGGGTTTTTCATCTTATTTAGTGGACATATGATCCATTGTTACTCTAGTATAGTTCTAAGATCCATCTTTGGTCACATAAGTCAAAATGTGTGTAGATTACATATATGTGTTGGTAACCATATGTATTCATCCAAATTAGGTCTTCAAATATTGTTCTATCTAAACACATGTCATTTCATATTGTTACTAACATCATATTTAGCATGTATGTTGGTGTTTATACATAATTTATCATCTATTTCTTAGAAAATGCCATAAATCAAGTATGAATTATATAGTTGAATAAAAGTAAATTCCAAAATAGTCCAAACAGACATGCCATACATCCTTAGGATTATAATTAAATTTGTTATTTATCTCACATTTCATTTTATTCATCATGGATTAATCTAGAAAGATGTATTTATGAGACACATTTGTATTATAAAATATGAGATTAAGAGAGACATTCTATCCCCCTCTCCTATGCATGTTACAGAGGCTAAAAGCCAGAGACGGTGGTAAACCAAGGAGGCAGCTAGGATTCAAACCTGGGTCCCTTTGTTAGGTGACACTGTGGTTGAACACTTGATCCACTCCTTGTTGACTGTAAATATTTTAAAATATAATTATATATATGTATGTATACATGTATGTATCTAAGGTTTCTATTCCTATAGGACAAATAATAAGATGTTAGCCGATCTAGGTTAAATTACCCGACAATCACTTTAATGTGTATGTACTTATTAGTTTCCTGAGATAACATATTACTGACCAATTATATTGTCAAAAATATATTAATGCCTATATATACTCATCACAGGGTTCCCAAGACTATATATTATATTTTCTTTTCATGTCCTCTGATTATCCTCAAATCTATTCTCTAGTGTATTACTACTAAACAAGGTTCTATAAATTGGTTTATAGGCAACAAACTTACTAATGTATATATGGATATTCTTACATATCATTACTATGTGGTTACTCAACCAAGATACTGATCACATTAGGTAAAATATACACATATATGTATATGTTATTCCTTATATGATGTTTAAGGTTAGTGTAATTAGTATACATATATCATCTATGCTCTAATTTGTAGATGCTTCCATTTAAAGTGCTACTTACATCAACAACCGACCTTGACGTCTAGTCTTGCAGATCAATTTGGTTGGCACAGTTCATACATCGAACTTGTTTCTTAAGTAGAATCAAATTGAACTTCAAGGTTAAGTGGTAGATCTATAGCATAGACTCCACTCATCCACTACTCAGGCTAAAAGAGTAGTATTGAAGATGCATGTCTCGTTTCGTTGTTATGGTTGATGCTAATGAGAGTGAAGTTGTTAACCGGAGGAACTATGGGTCGTAGGGAGGAATAAGGTGCAATCCAGCTATGAGGAGAAGGAAGTAGGAAAGGGGAAAAAGAGATTCTATGGTTTTGGAAGAACTAAAGGGGTTGTGGTACAAATAGGGCTAAAGGAGGTGGAAACTTTGTGACTTGTAGGTGGTTTTTGGGCTATAGGAGTGATGCATGTGATGTTGAACCAGGCACAAGGTCAGGCTGATAGATGGTAGAGCTTCAGGCTAGCTAAATTGATTGTCTTTGATTCACACATCTATACACATGGCAGAAATCCTTTGTAGGTGATTGGTGATTTATAGGAGGAAGGAAGAAAAGAGGAAGCGACAGAGGTGAAGTGTTATAGGTTGTCAACAACGTGTAGAGAGCCAAATCTAGTGGTGACTATTGAAGAACCATTGTTGGTGGAGGCTAGGCTCTATTAGAAATAGAATGGAGAAGGTGAAACATTGGTAGTGTCCCCTCAACTGACCAATGACAATCTATAGAGTTACATCACCACCGTCAACCATTGTACATGGTGGTGATGGGTTTTGTCCTCCACACATAGCACAAGGAGGAGGATAAGAGGTACCTCCTAGGGTGTAGTGGAGAGATTGGAGGAAAAAGATGAAGAAAAAGAAGAGTGGGGGTGCCTAGGATTCTTGTGGTGTGTGGAGGTTACAAGAGAGGAAGTAGAGGAGGGAGAGAAGGAGAAAACAAGTATGGAAGAGGAGGAAGCGACCATTGATCCTAAGGGAGAAGGAATCAATCAACATTGTCATGCTTGGGGAGAAGAAAATGCAAATGATGGAGATGTGTTATAGGTATAATGGAAATAAAAGAATGGCTAATGGCATATAATTTAATTATTGCTTATATGCATGCATATTAAATCTTAGATCTTCAATCAATTAATAGGATGGTGAAATGATGTTTGACTGATACAAGAATTGACGAGTAGGCTATTAGGAATGTGATGAGTTCAAACTCAAAATTTTCCTTTTGTAGTAGTTTGCATTACATTTCTTTATTGGTAAGATAAATAATTAATTATGCATCCAATGTATTTCTTCATTAGTTTTGACAAATTATTGTACATTTTCTATTTCCTTTAGCAAATATACCTAAAAGTCATTCTATGATGAAAATTTAGGGTCAAAATTAATTTATTGGTGTATTTGTACATCTAATTCGATTACGGAATTTATTTGGTTACATTATTCTAAAAATTCAAGTATATATTATTTATACATGTATAACATTATTTGACTCCAACTCTTTCCAATTTAATCTAATTGGGGGCATTAAGGACTAAATATTATAATAATTGAAAAGGGCCTAGAGGATGTAAGGTTAATATATATAGATTTAGGTATGTTACATGAGTTTATTTAAACTAGGAGTATCTCTCCTCGTTTGTGTGTTCTTATAAAAAAATGAGACATTAATTCTCATTTTCACCTAATTAGTTGTGTTTGGTGTTTTATATGATTTTCTAGGTTCACTATACCTCTATCGTCATCCTAAAAACTCCTTTATTTATTAAACTTATGAAATATATAATTTGGTAACTAATATTTTTCCTATTGTTTAGAAACCATACTTCCCTCTACTATTAGTTTAATTCATCACTTTCAAATACATGTTTTCCAATTGGCTCATATGATATGATCTCCTAAACACCAATTGTCATTAGAATGAATTCTATTTCAGATATCTTAGATAGTTCAAGTAACTCAAAAATATTTAGGTTTATTGTCTATTGATTAAAACATAAAAGAGCAGCATTTTTCATGAAAATTAAATTTCTAATGATCTTACAAATTTGATCTGATATAGCAAGTATTACTACTACAACAAGATGGATAAATCACTCATTATTCATAACAAATCAAAATTCATGGGATGAAACTATTGAAACTATAACAAATATCATTAATTAACAAAAAACTCTATACAAACAGTATACAAATTCCTTAATAAACATCTAATTGATTGCCTAACAACGTCAAAAATGCAAGAAAGTTAACTCATTGATATTTATTTGGAACTCATTAAGACAATTATATGTTTAAATATATGAAAAGGGGTTAAATTACCTTCCTTTTTTTCAAGGGTTCATATTACCCACCATATATAGTAAACACCACAAAAATATAGCCCAAGAATTGAGATTCCAAAACTCCTGCCAACTCCTAGTATTCAATAACTTTCTTGATTTTTTTCCTCTCAAGATCACTAAAAATGTAGAAGTTTTAAGAGAGGATGAGATTGAAGTAATTTGGTATCTTTGTAATATAAATTATAGATAAGTCATATTTTACACTTAAGAGAGAAAGATTATTAAGGAAACCAAATGAAAGAAGAAAAAATTACTTCATATCACCATTTCAAGGATACTAGAACCCTTAACCAACTTATCCAACTCCATACAACTCAAAGCCCTAATTCTTCATCACTCCCTACAATTTTGAGAATTTTTAATTAGTAAAAAGAAAGAAGATTGGGTCATTAAGGATCAATATAATTCATTTAAGCCCAAATATTCATTTTGAATATTTTATATATTGTATGGTCAACTTAGAAAAAGTATTCAGTCGATTATGTATTTTTGTTGTCACTTAACTACAATAGAATGAAGAAATTAGTTTTTCAAACTAAATGCATGGGAGTTTATGGGAGTCCTGACTGGTTGAATTTCTTTTGATATTATTCAATGAACCATGTTAATAGTTATGAGAAAATTTGAGTTCGTTTCATTTCTTAAATGTTTTATTTGAGAAGTACTGATCATTTATGTACTTTTAGGTTTGCATTTCCTAGGTATACTTCACTAGAGGTCTTACTCTTCACTTAAAACTGATGTAGATTTAGATTTTTGTCATTATTTAAAATTCATTTAATCATTTTTTTTAAAACACCAAAATACCCTAATTTCAACCCTGACTAGGGATTTAACTTACAAGATGTAAGTTGATCTGATCCAATATGCTTAGCATAATTTAACATTAAAATTTCTTCATTAACTATTATCAGCCAATCAACCTATTCGAAGATAAAAATAAGTAAATCATTCAATTAGCCAAGTAAACACTAGTTATACACTACAACAAAGTATGCTAAGGGCCAGGGCCAAATCCCTGAGCAGAGATGTCTGAATCCCTGACACCAACTTGTCGGTCACGGACATGTCGTGCCAATTTTCCCTGAGTAGAGGTTTGGTGAGAAGAAGGTTCTATTCAGGGCTATCCCTAAGCAGAAAGGTGTAAAATCATTGAGCATTTCACACAAAAGATACATGAGTGTGGCCCTGGTGAGAAATCTTTACTCAAGGTTAAGACCTTTGGGATAACATATATTTTTTCATAAATCTACCTTTTATATCACTAGTATAATATCATGAATGTATAATAATAAATTTATACGGAAGTACACACCAGTTGCAAAACTAGGTCATATATTCATATTTTCATTTTCAAAACTCATACACTATTTTTTGCTTACAATTCAAAGCATACATAAATGATTCTTGTTTCTTTGAAAATATATGTGATAAACATCCATAATGTATCACACCATTTCAAAGTTTAATTGGCTTGACAAACAATACAACGAAAATCATAATATTTAGTTTGCAACATCCTTTAGTATATGTGGTGTAATGTAACTTGTGGTTGATGACTTTCTGGCGTTGTTTCTTTCTCTACTCCCACCATGATAGTTGTCTTTATTTCCATCATTCTTGCATCTGGAGGGCAATCTCAATTATCCTAAAATTAACAAGCACATAAATTAATTAGCCAAGCATTACTTGTTGGAAAACTTCAATATCAGTACAACCAACCAGGATCAAAATATATTGACATACCAATTTTAAGTTGTGATCCCTTCATATGAGTATGTGTATCTGTTATTCATGGATTAAAATGGATTTGTTTGTGGATATTTCCACTCTAAGTAAATATATAATTCATATCCAAGCACAACTAATATATATAATAGATCCCTGCTAAAAGTAATAGAAAATAACATCAAAAACCTAAGGAGGTTGTGGTGAGTGTGTTAATCACATTCCCAGATATGAAATTCCATCAACAAGTGGACACCACATCATTGATACCCATCGTGATTAAAACTTGAAACTTCACAAGTGTCAAGTCTCTTGTTGATAGTCTAAATAAACCAAATAACCACCAAAATACAAAGTTAGCCAGGTCACGAGATAATATTATGAGTAAATATGCAAGATATTAATTGTTCATGAATCTTGATTTGCTAGTGTCTCCCTATCAAAATTGTAGAATACATCATTATAATTGCCATTATAGATCCAATTTAAGAATATAAAAGAAAGAATATAAGACACATGGATATTCTTCTGTTGGGTCTTGACATGATAAACCATGTTTCATGCAGTCAATTAATAAATCACAAGAAATGAAAATAAATATAGAATGACTCAAATAAAGTGGTTATACTACACCATTTCGTTCAATTAAACCACATGGGTACAAAACTAACGTGAAGATAGAAGCATATTCTTGTTCTAGTTGATTTCTTTATTTATTTTATGCGCAATATGGTAAAAAGGCCACACTAGTACAAAAGCATTGTTTGTAATGTGGTTTAAATTAATAAAGTTAAACAACAACTACACCTACCTCGATTCCTCCCGCGGTTGGTCTTGGAAAGAATGTAATAGAAAAAATACATGTTTGCAGATCCCCAAACCTTTGTCTTCATACAATTAGTACATAACATGAACACAAATAATAGATTACACATAAAGAAAAGAGCTAAAATGAGATTAAGATAAGAATATTTCTTCCTTTTCTCAAATTCAATGGGAAGACTGAATGTCTATGGCTTGTTGCTCAACTGCAAAACACAGAGCATTAAATTGATGCAGATGACTATCTTCCTATATTACAGTTAGCAATATACATATCAACTGGTAAAAGAAAATAATAATTATACAAACCTTGTGATAATGACAAGTTCAATAAATTAAGTAAGCACTTGCAATATTATTTCCATCATCAATCTTGCTGTGATCGCACTACACCTCATCAAATTTATGTCATCGGAAAGATTCATAGAAGAAACTTATTTTTGTAGTTTACAAGCACAACTGAGATCAAATGAGGGGTGAAAGTTTAAACCTTTTATTTCATAGTGTGGTAGTAGTTTTGTTGGCCTCCAATGTCAAGGGGCATCATAACTAATATCCTAATCACCCACTCTCTTCGTGCTAACCAAAAGTGAGGATGACACATGAACATTGCTGATTTAGATTTCATACCTACCAAGAAAAGGAGGCGTCATGATATTATAAGCACATGGGTAGCATCATATTACTGATTGTACGGATAGTCGTCATGATCATCTGCAAGAAGACTGAAGGAAAGTATCACGTCTGATGGAAAGAAGTCATTGCGGTGCCGTCAGGGTGAGGGAGTGGGTAGTTACACGGCCCCATGGTTATGTATGGGTGAGAGACCTGATTAGGGCATCCTAGAGTGGGCTTGAAAAAATATTGACCGCCAATCTAATAAGAGTTTCAATAAAAAATTTGGTCAGAGAATGACTTTTTGTTAGTCAGGGATGTGTTACCCTATTTCTCAGGGCTTTTATCCCTAAGTATACAACCCTGACCCTTACTATGTTTTGTTGTAGTTATTACTTAGCTACTATGAAAATCTAGTCGATATTGGAAAATAAAATGTTGAAGATTTCTATTATGTGAGTGCAAAATGAGGTCATGGTTTATATAATTGGGTATTATCGCAAGTACACCCAAAAACATATTCTTTTGAAGGTTGTAATGCAGACACACAATATAAATATGTCCTCCTAACCTTTATGGTTGTATAATTTATTAAAATCTAAACCAGGAAGGCTGGTTGAAGACATGATCCATCACTTCTCCCCCAAATGTAAATGAATTATCGATACATAAGTTTTAAAGCTACATGATACCTATGCTAAAGGAGACAGTTTGGTTGTCGATTTTGCTTTTAATGACTTTTTGAGATTTTTGAAACATGCGGGGGAATCTGGTAACTCTTCCAATTTTGTGAGGTATTTGAAAATATATATCTAGTAGTTTTGATCTCATGCTGGCTTCTAAAGCATGATGGATCCATGTAGGTGTGATTCGAGATCAAAGACCATTTGATCCTTGTAAGGCAAGAGAATTTAGGACTGATTGAATTATTTATTTAAATAAACATTGTCGAATAAAAAATCGTAGGGACACGGACACCGCCTTCCCACCTCATCTCGTGTTGCCAAGCCCAGCCCGACTCAGTTAGGTTTAGTTGAGTTTGATACATTGTGATGTGTGTGAGACATTATGGTTTCATTAGTAAAAATAATTTTGCTTCTTTATATTATGCCATTTGGGTCCTTAATATCACATTCCTGTTTTGTAGCTTTATTACATTATTTATTTCACAGTCTGATTGTCATCTACTGTTTGCGAGTTGTTTTTTAGCACTTTTCGCCTTCTTCCTTGTCACTAAAGCCTTTTCAGACTTCCACCTGAAAATTTTTATTCCTTCTTTCATTTCTTATCTAATGTCTGTGCAATTAATGATCTCTGACAATTAGTTTTCTCTTTCGGTGTATCGTCAACAGAAGCTGTGACCCTTCTGTCTTACCAGGAGGCGAAAACACAACTTCTAAGAGGTGGTTGAATCTAGAAAGCAAACTGTCGGTAAATCTCGTGCGGAGCAATGAAATTTACCGTCACGATACTGATCACTTGACATTCCTTCACCTTAAACTCAAACTTTCTAACTCAGTTCATTGTGAATTTTATTTCTGGTCAGAATTTATATTGATGTTTGTTTGCATTTTATAAGAGCAATATTGCCTAAACAGTAACTAATGGCCCCTAATTTTCAACAGTACCAACAAACAAATTGATTACAATGTCAACACGCCTATCATCTGATGGGATTGATGATGAAAGCCCGAAAAAACCTTTATCTGCACATAAAAAAACTATCTTCTCTTGAAAAAGGAATTAGAAAAGCATCGCTCAAACATACAAACGAAAGTGAAGATCCCTCGCCTGGATCATTTTTTCCTTCCAGAACAGATTCAAAATTCAAAGGTACTCCTTTAGAATCAGTTGTAGAGGTTAATGAAAAAGGTGATGGTGGCAGTTGTGATACCCCTGCAATGGTAAGCGACCAAAGCTGGGAGAGGCCCGAGAAAAATCTCATTACGGTCGCCTTCTGGTTGTCCATCCTTGAAAAGGCGGCCAGCATACTGGGAACGATGAGCTTCATTTGGGCCACAGTTGTACTTATGGGCGGGTTTTTTTGTTGATGTCAAGACGATAGATTATTGGTTTGTGACCATCATACTGGTGGTGCAGGCAACTAGGATCTTCAGCATGAGTCATGAGCTTATGTGGCAATGTAATCGTCCCTTAACAGGTGATAATATTTTCTCTTGGGTTACGGGTTGCAAATCAGGAGGAGGTGATCAGGATCATCGGAAAGACATCACTTTGATGGAATGTATTCCGGGGATAATTAGTAGATTGTTGTACTTTCTGCAATTCATTTTGGCCGTATTGTCTGCAGTTCTATCCATGGTTAGGATAATCGGGAATGACTATTCCCAAGGAGGGAATAACGACACAAACCTCAGACTCACACTTAGAATTTTCTACTGCCTTGTATTCTTCGGAGCGGTCGTGTCAGTCTTTCAAAAGGTGTATTTCCAATACAACTTTACCTTTCTCAAGCTCCTTGAACAGGTGAGTCGTACGTGCGCATTACATCACGATTATGTGGAAAAATTCTTCTACTACGTGTATACGAGGTGTATCAACGGCCACAGCCTTGGTGCTCTCCAAGCGGACATGGTCAGCTACGCAGAGCAATTGCTCCAATCCAATAAGCTCGGTAAGAACCTGTGTGGAGCGACAATACTGTGGACGTTCACCAACTCTAACAATAATGAAGAGACCAAACGTCAGTCATATTCTGTACGGCAGATAGGCACCAGTAGCAAGACGATGGAGAAGTTGATTGAGATACTGGGATGGGAGAACACAGATAAAAATCCAAGCACTTCGTCTACAAAAATATTGCACAAGCTTGCAGCCAACAGTCAGATTCAGCAACGACGGAGCGGTTGCATGGAGTTAGTATCCTCCACCAATGAATCTGACAATAAACTACTACTACGCATATACTCTGCCAAAATTTTGCGGGAGCTCGCAGGCAACATTCAAACTGCGCATCGGTTGGCCGCAATCCCAGGTTGCATGATATCAGTGTCCTCTCTCTTATCTCACAAAGGCATCTATGGAACAGTAGAAGACCTCACTATTAGTGTTCTAGGGCTTGAAATACTCGTGGAATTTTCTAAGGGGAGCGAAAATTGTGTCAGAATTGGTAAAATGAGAGGCTTGTTACAGAAGATCATCAACTTCACAACTGAAGATTCACTCAAAACTATGGCCTATCCTACCAGTCAACCGGAAGGTCCCAAACTCGTTACGGCTGTTGACCTGGCTTTCCAGGTGCTGCGGAAGTTGGCTCGGATTCATGGGCCAGCTGGTACGGACTTACGTGCAAAAATAGTGAATAACGTTTTCATTACAAGAAACTTCGAATGGATTTTAAAATATCGACGACAAGACAAAAAAGCGGGTTACTCAAAAGACGCCATGGACATCCTTAACCGTGTACAGAATAACGCCATAGACATCCTTAAGTATCTGGCAATGGACAATACGGAGCATCACCAATCTCTTCCGACTGTTCATTGACGAAAGCAACCACAAAGCCGGTAAAACATTATTTTGTTGTCATTGAACGATTGTCACAACTGCGACAGGATGATAAGGATACCTATGGCGTTGAAAGAACTCTGCACCGCATTACGAACAGACGAAAGCCGTGACGCCATAGTACCCTACACCGCCAGTATTCTACGCAACCTTTGCATTTCTGGTACCTACAAAGATAAAGCTACGCCATACATCGCTCATTCCGTCATGAGAGCCGTAAGTCAATGACAGCCTTTTATGTTATTTCTTTGCTCTCATTGATTTCTGTATTGAGAATGCTGATTCTTACTTGAGAGAAAAAATATAATGAGACACAATGGCAAAAAGAAATCCGAATACAACACCTTTAGAAAATAATTCTTGCAATATTAGTGTTGTCAATGAAGGACAAAACTCGTTTACCTTTTAGTCATATCATGTAGGGGAAGAATAAGGATAAATGATTTTCTTATCTTTTACCTGCCTATCATTTTCCCATACCTTCTAACCCGCTATCCACAAATATTTATGTATAATATATTAAACGTGTCATTGTGTTGTTTGAGTCTATGAAATATTTAATATTATGTGGTTATTGTTTTATACAATAGATGATATTCTTATCTACTTCTTATGTTAACTTGGTCGTGTATGCAACACCATTTTGAAGGTGTAAAACATATGCATAAAAATAGTCTATGTTCGATTAAATACTTGTGTGGTGTAAGACGAACATGTATATAATAACAAGATTATCATCTAGTTTATCTGTTCTTTACTTTTTTAGATGCAACGTATAAGATATGTATTTTTATTAAATTAATTCTTTGTGACATATTTTCTTTTAATGTCATTTTATTGTAGCAATCTTTATCTTTTGAGAATAAATTATTTGTTCATACACTAATGTTAGGGTACTATCATTTATTGATGCATTCAATACAACACAAATCAAATATATAATAATGTAGAAGATTACTTAGAATCATTTCAGATATTTAAAAGTGATATTAAAACATCTTGATATTTAACTCAGATATATAAATGTATTAGATCGACAATTATTGTTAATATTAACACAAATTTGAAGAAGACATATAAGTTTTCTATTTTACCCTTATTCTCCCCCTTTACCATGTGCGTAAGTGGATAAGGGTAAGGGGGAGGTTAAGGATATTTCTGGAGTGGAAAATTATCCATACCCCTACGTGCCACACTTGGTGGATAATGGTAAGGGTAAGAGCTTACCCTCCCCATAACCTCCCATTGTCAGCCCTACACAATAATACATTTCCAGTTAAAAATATGAATGTATTTGATATTCCTTTTGGATTATTTCCCCATAACTTGGTGATAAACTATATAATTCATAAAAATCAAAACAATTATTAAAAATGAAAATTCACACTTGATGTGGCTTTTTTTAGTAGGTTTATATTATTTATAACGGTATATTTTTAAGTTTTCTTAAGAAATAAATTAGAATGGAGTTAAACTTGTATCTAAAAAGATGACTTTCTTATTGGATTGAATAAACATGTCCAACATCATCATTTATGGTAACTTAGAAAATCCTTGTCTTGCACTCAATTTTATTGGTTATATCATATGGCTCAATTTCGTCTTAAAATTTGTAGTCGTGAATTCTTTTCTTTCATTGTTGTAGTATTTTTACTTCCAAATCTTATTTTACTTAAACATGGGGGGCATATTACCACATAGGAATGGTAAGTATATCAGGTTCCAAAATATAGTATGAAATTTTGGTTGATGTCCTTAGGATTATAGTTGACACAATAACTTTACTCGATGAAAGAAAATGTTCTTTCATTTTTCATTGTCAACATTAAAGGTACCGAATAACGATACCCTTATACTCATGTTTCTCATAGCAAGATTTCTTGAAATACTAAATAAGCAGATTGTAACAAAAAACCTTGTGTTATCTGATGACTTGTGTGACATATATCATAAGCCATTGAACTATGTGAGGCTACAGATTATAGACTAATTTGCAATAGTCTAATGGAAGACATCAAGAAGGTTAGACACTAGGTATGTTAGCGAGAGGTCCCAGGATCGAGCCCAGGCCACGGGATAAGTAGAATGGCCAATTTTTTTAAAAAAAAAACTAATTTGCAATATACTAGGATGAATATGCACTTATTTCATGAAATGAGTATCAAATGGTGATTAACAAGTTGTATCATCCCAAGTTGTTGAATACTAGAACGTCATATAGATATTTGGTTCGTATTCACTAGAAGATGCAAGTAGTAGTACTCATAGAAACCTCTCTCATCCTTGAAAGTCTATGTCTGGTCTCTTCCTCACTAACATAAACGATGACAAAGTCAAATCTTTTCTAGATTTTACATAATTATTATCTTCAATTGGATATAGAAAGAAAATCCAACCTTCAAACAATTTTGTTTGTTCTGCAAAACCTAAGAAACATATTAACAAATTCCTTAATTTAATTCTTTCAAGAAATAAAATAAACATAAATGAGATAAGACCACTAATTTTCAGGTGTCATACAATTGATATTTAAGAAAAAATCGTAGTCACATAGATAATGTTTGTAAAAACCAAGTTGATCAAAATAACTAACATTCCAAGAACAACGATGTGAAAAGTATTTATGGGGATGATGCATTTCTTTAATAAGTTCGATATAAATTCTCTATTAGATTGAGATAGTAAATATTTACATGATAATGAACCCTTTCGATTCTAGTGGTGTCCAACTTCTATAATTGTGTTGCTTTTCCACTTTTAAACAAGATAATAGTAGGCCTGGAAATGAGTTGAAATTTGGTGGACCCAACCGAATTAGACCCAACCTGATTGGACCCAAACCCAGATAAATCATACTTGAAATGGACCCAGACTGAAAGGACCTGATTGGACACGAACCTGAATATACCCAACCCAAAATCAACTACACCCAAATGAACCCAAAAATCATTAAAAATACTCTGTTATAAAATATATAAAAAAATATGGAAAACCTGAAACCCGACCAGACCAGACTAGATCCAAACTATATTGGACCTGATCTGACTCAAATTTAAATGGACCTGAATGGACACGACCCAAAACTGAACGGACTTGAAAAAGACCCAAATTTTCATGTAGGATCGGGTTGTGTCGGGTCAGGTCAGGTAGGGTTGGGTCGGATACGAAACTTTTTGCCACATGTAGATAATTTCTAAGACATCTCTTACGGTAACGATGTTATCATAAAGAAAATTATAGGCTTCATGTGTGCGGCCTAAAGAAAACATAATGAGAAATCCTAAATCTACAAGATATATTACATGTTCCTAGTTTTAGAAAGAACCTTGATAGTCAATCCTTTGTCGATGTCTTTTGAATACTCATTATTAAGTCAAAAAAGGTATAATACATGGTTTCCTTTCATTCGTAGGTGTACGATGCACATAACATGACTTGAATAAACTTCGTCATTCTTCATGTATTTTTTCTCTTTATATTATTGACAAAATACATTAGTAATTTTCCTACTTCTACATCTTGTGATGTTTGGGACATCTGATCAAGAACACTATTAATCCTATAGTTCATACTGACTTAAAACTATTTTTTATAATCAAAATATATGCCAAATTTGTGTTCAAGATAATTTTTTTTTAAGAAACCGTATAAATGTTTAGTTAGAAGTTCTTCACTTTTTTACATATTCATGCTAATGTTAGTGATCTCTATTATCATAATGTTGAATGACTATATTTGATGAGGGCCATAGGTTGGTGATTACAAAAGTCTTTGGGGTGGAATATTCTCCGGTGAGTGAATAGGTGGGGTTCCACAAGACAACGAGTCCCTCAAGAGAATAAAAGGAGATCGGGTGGGGATTCTCCAAAAAATCAACTTATGGAGCTGGTGTGGGTAGCATCCCATGCCAGATGCATGACTACAAACAATTACACATGTATGGTCTATCTATACAAAAATCCATGCCCGCCCATCCAAAGGTGTATTGCCCAGTCGGGGTAAACCTACTCAGATCATTTTGGTTGTGGTCGGTATGCCCCATGCTCTTATAAAATGGGTGAGGAGGTGAGGTCTCCACTTCCATTTTCTCAAAGCATTTTCAATGGAATTTTCTATGGATTTAGCTACGAGACTAAGTGTCTTGTTAGGAAAAATGACTTGTTGTCCATTATTTGTCTCATTGAGTTGCTTACAGAGAAAACATGGTAAGCATGTCCAAGCCATAGAGTCTAGCCATCTCCCCTGCGTTCTCTCCTTTATTATTGTTTTGGTTTCCCTTTGGTTTGTGATACTTGGTAAAATGAGGCCAATTGTGGCCCATAACATATTCATAATGGTATGAGAAAAGTGACAAGTAAAGAAGAGGTGTTCCACGTCTTCATGATCTGGGTTGAACCAACAATTGTCCTCCTTGTTTGGAGATGATAGTGTAAACCTCTATGTCAGGGATAAGGGGACTTTAGTCACTTTTTATATCGTAGTGCTCCACTATGGGACCAACAACCCTATCTAGAGGAGTCGTCCCACATGGAAAACCTCTTGTGGTTACTGGATCACCTTCTAGAGATTAGGGTTAGCATCATCCAAGGTGACCCTACCTTCACTTGATCAGGTGAAAAGTCCTGCAATGCTCCTTTCAAGCGTGGGCCACATTCTTCCACGAATTAGAATACCCTTGATTCATGGTAGAGAGGTTGTGGAAGACAGTGATGTACCTTCTCTCAACCATATAGAACATATCAAGTCCAATTTGGTATAGAAGTGCACCACATGATGAAGGGAATCCCATCTATTGATGTTCTTGGTCATTTATAGGTCCATGCCCCCCATCCAGAGGCCTTACAAGTCGGTCCAAACACATTAGGTCAATAAATGATCTCCCTAGATAAAGTCTATCACCTCATGCTTGATCCTTTTGCAATCGGTCTAGTGTATGTGGCCTTGAATTGCCCAAAACGTTACCAAGACCTAGATGTTGGACCAAGTGATGATAAATCTCCCCACGAAGTAGATTGTCTCTGGTGGCCATTTGGATATAATTTCTTATAGTTGGTCCAAGAAGGTCCCAGAGTGATGGGCTTTAAGGTTCTTCCACGCTAGAGGGAATACCATATAGCGGCAAGGGAGGCTATAGGCTTCAAAGCCTACTGTACGGCTAAACAAACAACTTGCTTGAATGGACGCCTTTGAGAGGAAAAACATTGACTCAGTGGGAATGACCTTGATGCCCAACCTATTGCTAAATTCCTTTGTGATCCTCTTTATGCTATGCATTCTTTTTATTGTTCCTTCAGTGAAGACAATATGTCATCTACAATTGTTAGATGTGAGAGGACTCACAATCTCTTCACAATGAATGTCCCAAATCACTTCACATCCTCTCCCTCCTATAACATCATAGAAAGGTACTCCATTGTGATGGCAAAAAGGAGCAGAGAAAGGGGGCACCCTTGCCTTAATCCCCTAGTGTTGTCAAATAGTCATGTTTATTGCCCATTAACAAGAATTGAGAAGAATCATGTGGTGACACATTGCATCAACCACCCGATCCAGGTCTTCAAGAAACTAAACCTTCTAAGGATATCCCATAGCTCTGGCCAAGAGACATGATATTCACTTTGAAGAAATCCATTTTGAGGCAGGCTTTGGAAGGGGCTCTGGTGATGTTCAAACCAAGTAGTAACTCCCCAACAAGCACTGAGAAGTTTGCAATTCTCCCGATGGAGATGAACACACCCTTCTTATGGGAGATGATGTCTACCAAGATGTTCTTGAGTGTACTAGCAAGGAGCTTGGAAAAGATTTTGTAGACCACACATTGTAAGTGATAGCCTCAAATGCCACAATAATGTGACTCCTTCAAACTTCAAAATGAGGGTGAGGAAGGTGTGGTTGACTTGTCTTAATATATCACCACCTCACATGAGCTAGTTTATTGCCTAAGTCACATCCTCGACAATCATGCTCCAGCAACTTTGAAAGAAGTGGGTGTTGAAGTCGTCCATCCCTGAGGCTTTATTGATTCTATTGGCCTAGGCTTCCTTGTATATTTCGTCACCATTGTAGGGTTGGCACATCCTGCATCATTCTACTTCTATGATCTTCTGGGTTTGGTGGAGTCATAATGGCTCCACCTTTACATCTCATTAGGTTGATTGCTGACTAAAGAAGCTAACATTGTCCCCCTTAAGATTCAGTTGGTTGGCCACTTTGTTTGCCCTCACCACAATCAAGTAAGTGGATCGTTTCTTTAGCGGGTTTCCTACTTACTTATCCCTGATAATAGGTGGTGTTTCACTCCTTGTACGTCATCCACCTAACATGGATCCACTAGTAGAAGCAAACATCCTCAAATGCATCCAATAGCTCTAGTAGGCTACTAATATCTACTACTTTGGCTTCCATCTTCAGGAAGGTCGGGGATGTTTGCAGGCTATCGTGGACCTACTTATAGTCATGCATTTCTATGGCATACAAATTTCAAAAACATGATCTACTTAAGCGGAAACGTTCGTTAGCAGCGGATTACTGAAAATCACTAAAAATTAAAACCATCTTCAAAGAGATTCATACACAGGAAAACTCTTTTAAAAAGAACTAATGTAATTTCATTACATTCGGGTTCACCAGTACATGTTCTGTACTATCTCTTCTCGAGGATTACATACATCACTTTCCTTGTTAAAACTGTACATAGGCAACATAAGAACCTCGAGGCATCAAGCTAAAACCTCAAGTCGGTTCATTAAACTAACTACTGACTACTACTCTGAGGACCTGAGAGTACAGAGACGATACATAGGACTCTCTATACAAAACATGACAGCCAGTGTTTCCACCTAGAATATCATTGTTGTCCCTGTTGTTGCTGTTGCTGCTGTTCCCCTACAGTAGGGTTTCTGCCTCTTCTACTGCGTCTACCTAAAAAGTTAGCTTCCACGGGGGTGAGACAATTAAAGTTGCCCCAGTGAGAGATATAACTCTTTTCTAGAAATATTATTATTTCCGTTTGATGGAATAAAATTGGGCAGAGGAATTATAAGTATTCAACAACAGATAAATCAATTATCTAAGCATATTAGAGAAACGTTCTTCTACAAAGTATTTCAGCACATAACTTGATAAAGTAGTATGTCATTTATCTAATAAGGAATATGAAGAACATGTATAACATTTATTCATCTAATTTATACTAAGAAAGATATCATCAACCAATGATTCTCGTATTTCAGCCTTAAGTGAATACACTACACGGCTGATTACATTTTACAATCCTATTTAAGCCCTGAGGAAATGAGGTATACCGCTCATACTCCAACCGATCACTGCGAAGTCAAAATCGGTTCGATACATAGGTCAATGGAAGATCCGAACTCCATGACCTCATCCTCCCCAGTCAGTATGAGTACAACATGCAGGACATCTCGTGTCTCTACTATATAGCTTTCTAGGGTATACTGGCAACTTTGCTATAGAGCTACAATGTCGGCTGCACTCTCTTCACAATCGAGAGATTTCATGTTTTCTCACATCGATCCAGCATTAATCATCATCGGGAGATTCGTGATACATCCATCTCGCCACATATAATGAATGATTAAGAGATTTAATGTTTATCTTCTATCAATCCCACATTAGGGCATAAGGATATTTGTGCCCATAACCCTACATACTCAATAGTATGCACTCCAGGAGATCTTGTAGGAAAACCTATTTCACCATCACCAACTACTGACGATGATGGATTCTATGGTCAGGGCTCTACATGATAAGATTTCACTTGATTAATTAAGTACATTACCATATTCTTTTAGCATCAATCATGTTTTGAAATATTTATTATAACCTGGGCTACAAAGAATGTGTTATACCTTCATCTAGTACTGTTCCAAACTTTAATAAAACACTGGGATCTCAATCCCTTACCTCATCAGGTGCATTCTCATTTCTCCACAACTCATCATTATGATAATGAAATATGGGTATTCAAACCCTCAGTTCATCATATAACACTTGTTACTACTTATTAGGTAACAAATACCTTCAGGTCATCTTGACCAAGGTAAATATGATACTTGTTACATAAGCATCTCACATGGCACACCAGGCCCATTATATCTCTTGTTACCTCTCACTTGGCAACAAGGCATGTTATGGCTCATAAGGCCCATAAAACAATTTCAATAATAAAGCATCATGGCTCATACCTGGCTATGCTCATCATCTCATGATACCTGCATGGTTAATAATTATGACAACAACTATATCAATTACATCTCTGCACTATGCAATACAAGGATAACACCACTATTCCCTTATTAGGGTTAGGGTTTCCCAATTCATGTCAATTAGGGATACTCATCCCATTATCCCTCATTAGGGCTATGGTTAATCATCTCATTGCCCAAAATTAGGTTTTCATGTACTATAACCCAAAATTAGGGTTTCTCATACCTTTACCCTGTATTAGGGTTTCTTACAACATTTCCCCAAATTGGGATTTCATGAAGCTTTACCCGAATTTAGGGTTTCATGAAACATCCTCTTTTAAATTAGGGTTTACCAATAAAATACCCTGAATTAGGATTTATCATATGATTACCCTAAATTAGGGTTACCCCATGACCCTAGATTAGGGTTTAACTTAGCATTGCCCTAAATTAGGGTTAGGGTTCATTAACCTTCTCGATTAGGGTTTTATGATCTCATAATCCTGGATCATACCCTAATTACACATTTCATTTTGAAAGTGTTGAAGATTAATCACTACATGATTATCACTCATGTATGAGTTCCTCTCTCTCATCTTCTCTAAGATGTTAATTAATTCAATCTTGATTAGGTTGAATCAATTTGAATGAAGGGTTGGCATAGTGTATTGAGTCGTTGCTTCCATAATCATCAAATGTCAATTATTCTAAGCATACTTATTCACTAAGTACCTTAGTGATACTTTTATTGTAATCAACCTTGAGATACTTTATGATCACTCATTTAGGTTTGAGATTAATTGATCCTTCAAACGATCTTGGACTAATGAACCTTCAAACGGTTTTGAGTTAATTGTGCCTTCAAACGATTTGGATTGAAATCTCCAAATGATCTTAAATTAGTACCTTCAAACGGTTTGAAACCATTTAGACCACCAAACAGTCAACATGACCAATCGGTCTTGAATCAACACTTCAAACGGTTTTGAAACCATTTAGACCTCCAAATGGTCAACTCTCTCAAATGGTCAACATGACCAATCAGTCTTGAATCAACATTTCAAATGGTTTTGAAACCGTTTAGACCTCCAAACGGTCAACTCTTCCATACGGTCAACATGACCAAATGATCTTGAATCAACACTTCAAACGGATTTGAAACCATTTAGACCTCCATACGGTCAACTCTCCTAAATGGTCAACTCTTCCATACGGTCAACATGACCAAATGGTTTGATGAAACCGTTTGGACCATCAATTAGAGTTTTGAAATCAAGAAACCATCAATTGTTGATGTTATTAGAACTAATCCAATTGAAACCATTGAATCACCATTCAACCATGACATGACCTGACCTCAAACGGTCTTGAGGTCATTTGACCTCAAACGGTCTTGAGACAATTTGGTGTCAAACGGTCTTGAGACCATTTGACCAATTCAATTACTTTTGACCCATTCAATTACTAAATTTTGTTGAATTCAAATAGGGTTTCTTCAATAACCCGATTTAGGGTTTGTTCTCAAGGAACCTTAAAGCGTTGAACCCTTTGGAATTGATTCAATTAAGTACTATTAGATCATCATCAATCTATAACATCATCTGACCTTAAACGGTCTTGAGGTCGTTTGACCTCAAACAGTCTTGAGACTGTTTGGTGTCAAACGGTCTTGAGACCGTTTGCTCACCAAACGATCTTGAGATCGTTTAGTCTCAAGAGTGAAACCGTTTGCTCAAGATATTCATTGAGGTGTGTGATTATGATGATGTAATCATCATCATGCTTAGATCCTTCAAAATCTACTGCCATTCTTATGGAAATTTCATCAATTATTCAAAGGAATCTCAAGAAGAACAAAATATTCAACAAGTGATGAAGAATTGAATGTAATAATAACATTTAAGGGTTTAAGTTATATAACCCACCTTCAAAGTTGAAACCAAGCTTCAAGATTCACGTCTCTAATGGTGAATGAAGCTTTCTCAACTGTCCAAGGCCCGTCCTCAAGTCTTTGAGTGAAAAGAAATGGCTAGAATTGAAGATTGAATGGAGAAAAGAAGAAATCAAGCATTGATTTTCGATTTCCACCATGAAATAAAGGTTGAAGATGATTAAGGAGCTTACCTACAGGTTGGAGTTCGTCCTCCTGTTGCTCCTAATCTCCCTTGTGCTCGGCCAAAGCAAGGAGAGAAAGCAAATCCGAAAAAGAGTCCTTATGTGGGTGGAAAATGAGGTATGTATAAGGGAATTTCAAGAGAGAGAAAGTCTTATAATAATCCTTCAACTCCCCAAATTAGTTCCACTTAACCCCACTTACTTCCTTGCATACGAAAATATCAAATCCACCTTCTAATTCCTCTTCATTATCCATGAATTAAAGGAAAAGCAATTAAGCACCTTAATTCATATAATACTAATATCCCATATTTAGTGGATATTACTTTTTAGTTTACTAATGTGAGTGGGCTCTCCACTCACTTAGGATATTTTTGGTGCCAAATCAAGGCACAAGGACGTCCACACTTATCCAATTTCAACCTTCACATATTTGGTTGAAGGGCACTCCCATTAATATATTTATTTTTGCATTAAATTGAATTATGTTTCCAATTATGCTTAAATCTTGATTATTTTAATATCAAGATTCTCTCTCCTCCAAAATGATTCAAATGAGACGCCCCTCTCATTTTATTTTCTCTACATGATGCCAATAAACATTAGGGACTCTCCAGAAGTGGCATTTTTCATATTGAACACTAGGTTTTGGGTAAATTACACATTATACCAAAACTAGGTTTTAATGCACAAACATTGCTAAATAAGCTCTTTCTTGGTGCTCAGGCTTGTGGTAGCCATACCTCTGCATCATTTTTATTCTTATGATGCTTCAACATCTGAGGAACATTTTATCATGTAATATTTGCAAGTTAACCCCTCAACTGGGGTAATTTGCACTTTAGCCCAAAATAGACAATACATTGTTTCAACATTATTCAAAAAGGACTAAAATTGAAACATAAGTTCCTCTTGGGCCTTAACTACTTTTCAAGAGATAAGAGAAATCACATAATTAACTTTATTAAGCAAAACATCTAGGGTTAAAGCATAACCCAGGTCAGGGATGTTACAATTTCCATCTCTCTCATGTTCATTATGTTCACCTTCTTGGTTGACTTGAATTTAAGGATATTCTTAATGGCCCCCATATTCTTCTTCGGGATGAAAAGGTGTACCCAGAACATATACAGACCAAGAACTAGAAACCACATCATAGAAGACCTCCCATTCCAAAGGCTTCAAAATGGATGCTTACTCTCCTACTCAACTCTAAGAGAGAGACCACCAACATATCGTAGTCACTAATATAGAAGAAGATGAGGTTAGAGAACAAACTAGGAAGATACATTCTTGCATTGTTGGTGAAAACTCTATCAAGACAACATCTAATTCTTCAGTCTTCTGCCTACTGATTGCTCCATGAGAGGATGACACCAAGTGGCCATATCTCCATAAGTCTACAGGATAGGATCACTTAGTTGAAATCCCTTATGGCTTTCCTAGAGATCTCCTTGCCTCCCACATTCTTGATTTACTTGCCAACAGTGTTGAAGACTCATGTAATTATCTAGGGGAGGTGAGCATCCCTTGATCTCCTCAATCTCCCTCCATAGGTCCATCCGACGATGTAGGTGGGAGTGGGCGTAGACCACTCACATCAGGACCACCAAGTTGCCATATTTGGTGCAAGTCATTGTGATTATCTGACATGAGATTTGTAGTAAATCCAGATGTTTGAGTCCCAACCCAATAGCCTATCCCTTTACTACTCATCTCCATATTAGACTTTTGGTTCCAATCAATTTGGAAGATTTTGGTGAAGGAGCTCCTATTATTGTTGTTGTTGTTTATTTTTATCACCACCAACATGCCGATCGAGGCCCCCTAGCTCCTTAGGACACACATGATAGGATTCCTTTATGATGACTCACAGGAACCAAGGACATTCTAGATGAGTACTGACATCTTTGACGGTGGGGAGTGTCCTATTGTCAATCAGACACTATCCATCCACAACTTCCTTTGATCACTATAGGACCGAACTTTAGGAGCTACCTCTTTATAGGTGATTTCCTCATTATAGGACAAGGAGGTGCAAACACCGCCTATAGTCACCCCAGTGTCCACCATACTATCATGGATAGAATCTGATAGGAAAGATATGATGGTTTTCAACTTATTCATAGTAGGTCAGTCATTGACATCCATCACGTGTTAGAATAACCTATGTCCATCTAGACTCATCTTGTTTATGTGGGTCGGATGTGACTCCTCCTAGTGCTTCCCTTCCCTATGACAGTTAGGCAACCTGACTATCTGACCTGCTAAGGTTGAGAATGACTCACTTGTAGAGGAACCCATCAGAAAGTAGTTGGGTGTTGTTTGAGTTGGCTTGTATATGCTAATGTGGAGGGAGGGAGTTCCTACTCATATCCTCCATGTCATTGTGGTGATCACGTCTTTCCATCTTCTATGGTGTGGTTTGTTGGTGTTGTCACCCCTAGGTGCTTCTGTCACTTTGGCCCTGGTCTTGTCAGAGACGAGACAGGTCATGGTCAAAGGTCAAAAAACTAGAAAAGCATTGGGAGATGTAGTCGTAATGAACATGTATCTTGAATTCGATCCGTACCTCTGAGGGTGGGTCTTTCTGGCCAGGAAGATCCACCAGATCCCTAGCTTGAGTCGATTTTTCCATATAGGACCTCATCATGCTGGCCTGGGAGGGCTTCCCCGTTCATCTCACCACCCTATGCAGTATTTCGAGTGAACATAAGTGGTTGAGCATGGGGAAGGTCACCCAACAATGCATCATAGACTGAAAGTCACACTCATAGGATAGATAGGGGACAAGTGGAAGAGGAGGATGAGCTTGTTGTTGTATAACCATGGTCCACCCTCAACCAACACATCGAAATCCTCCTTGATGTTGTAGGAGATGTTAAAGAAATCTTTGGCTTTGTGGTCAAGCTTGAAGTGGCCCTTGGGTCTCCAGATATGTCTCACCCATACCTGGATCATGTTTGGTGTGGGTTATTGTCCAAGGCACAGAAAACAAATTGTCTCTCCCAATTTAGGTAGACATAGTCTATCACCTCTTCCTAAATGACCACCATGTCAGTGCTTCCGTAGAGCGTGTCCAGTTCACAAAAACTCCAGAACCATATCGGGTATGAGAAATAGTTTTTTCCTTCCGGAAGGTGGCCTGAGCCCAGGAATTTATGTTGGTGCCCATCTTCCAAACTGGTGGGAGTTTTCTAGGGATAGATTTCCACTTGGGGCCTGACGACAAAAGGAGGAACTTTTTGTCGTTTCTAGTTAATAGGGGAGGAATTATATCCCATAGGACATCCTTCTCCTTGCCCTTCAACTTTGGTCATTCTTTTTGAATGCAAGATCCTTGCCTCCAACATCTTCTATCGCCTCGTTTGCATGTGTCGCTCCTCCTCTACTTTTCAAGGGAGATTCTGGGAGCACAGAGGTTATCACCTACGGGTCGTTGCCTCCCTCTGGGGTGTTGGGGGAAAATAATATCTTACCTCTTTCTTCACTTGGGAGTAGGCTGTTTAGTGGTGCAGCCCCCTTTGGCTATCTCTTTAGAAACCTCGCATTGAATGGTGAGACCTTTCCCTTGATGGTGCTTCATCTTACATTTTCCCATGGTTGGGTCCCACAACAAGGATGGAAGGGGAAGCGGTAGGAACATGTATATTCAAAGTTGCCCACTAGGATGACACCAGCTTTTTAGGAGTCAATGATGCCCTATTGTGGCATGGCAATCTACTCCTCTTCTGTCCCCAAGGTGGAGGGCCCAAATTCTTATAAGCACACTCTATGAGGGAGCAACACAAGTCGGACATCATTCATGATGAGGAAGATGGAAGTAATTACACAAGCTTGGTTGGGGAACAGAGATAAGGATGAGGATCATGAGGGAGAATGGGGGTTTGGATGGGTGGCGTCTCTCCCATAAAGCGGATAAATGGGAGAAAACCCTAGAGAGAAGGTAGAGCAATTTTCGGCACTCCTATTCTAGACAGAGATTGGTTGAAGCACATAATGAATTATTACTAGTGATGGTATGAACCAATTTTTTACTTTTATCTATGACTATTCTAAACATATTTTTTGTTTATTTTCTTGAAATTAATCATAAAGAAATGAAATGTTTTACAATTTATACAATTCACGTAGAAAGCAAATCTAAGAAGGGAATCAAAAGGACTTGATCCAACATAGAAGGTAACTATACATCTACTAAATTTAATAAATTTTATGAGTAACATGGTCTTATATATGAAACTACATCCTCATATAACCCTCAATTAGATGGTTTGAGTGATAGAAATAATACAACATTGATTGATGTAGTTATTGCTATTTAGCTACATCTACTCTTAACCCATGATTGTGGGGGAACGTTTCTCCTAACTACCGATTATTTATTGAACTATATAGCTACCAAACATAGAATATACCCGTAATTACCTATTGATATAATTTCAAAAGTTAATATTCTTGAGAACAAAAAGAGAAAACATATCCAAAACTTGTAGATATTATTGTTTTAGAATACATAAAATATAAAAAGGAAAACATATTTCTACTTACTAAATATTATGTTCTCGACATTAGGATATACTTCATAAAAGAAATCAAACATGTTGCATAGTGTATGTGAACATTTTGCATTGAAGGTCTAGGAACAAGTACTGAGAATTTTTACAATTGGAATCCCTTCATAATAAAAACCCATTCTCTAAGAACATGAACCCTAAATCAGTATATAGTCTTACCTCATTGTGATTTTGATTTGAGGTAAAAGAGATAATGTATTAAAGAGATTCCATGTTGTCTTGGTATAAGAAGTCACCAAGACTTCTTATGATGCCAAGGTTTCCATCAATAAGTAAGAAATTGATAATGAAATTGAATCCCTAATAATGAACCAAACTTGGATTTTACTTCTATTTTTCTAAGATATAAGCCTATTAGACATATATGGCATTTGGAGAAAAGATGAGAGAAATAGTTTCACATATTACTATAATGCTAGGAAGGTTGTGAAAGGTGAAAAATAGAAACAAGTTGTTTGTTTGACACCTATTCCCCTAAAACTAAGATTACATCAACTTGGGCTATTATTTCATTATTTTACATAATAATATCAAAATTAATCAGAGGAGTGTAAAGATAATTTTTGCCAATGGTGGTCTAGATGATGTGATATATATGGATCAAGTTGAAGGTTTTCTAGTTCCTGAAAACAACACAAAGTATGTATATTTTTAAATGTTCCTATGGTTTTAAATATGCACCTAAGAAGCGGAATAATAAAGTTGATAAAATTTTTGCATAATGTTGAATTTAGTCTTAATGAATTCTATAGATGTGTATATGCTAGACATTTTGATGTTGCGTTTTTTGTGTGCGTATATCAAAAGTATTTGATTTTTGGGTTTCATGTTACACTTAACTTTTATACTCACTTTATTATTGAACTTAATTTTGATTTACTATATTTAGGGTTTCTTGATTTGATCTTGGTATAGAATTGAGTATATATATTTTTAGTTTTTCATTTAACCACTCACAATTTAAAGAATATATATTTTATATAACATGCACTATTGTCTGCCCATAAGTGCACCTAATGATCGTTGCATTTTAGAGATGCATAAACGTAATCTTATGAGAGAAACAAAATATAAGAAGATAATAGGTGGCTTCATGTAACTAGCAAGTTGTTCTCAAATTGATATTCCATGTGTTGTTAGCATGCTTCGTAGGTACACTAGTTGGCATAACCTGTATTATTGCAAAAATTGTGTATACGTCTTTACATATAATAAATGTACAATTTCATAAGATTTTTATTATTCCAATTTCTCATGTGTATTACAAGGTATACTAATGTTTAATGAATGGTTGAGTCTTATGAAACAAGGTCAATTAAAGTTTATTTTTTTGTCTTCGTGGTGCATATATACAATTAGAATCCTTCAAGAAAAAAATTGTAAGGTATAGATCTTTAATCGAGAGTGAGCTTATCGATAAAGATTTATCTTGTCTTTCAGTTGACTTCTTATAATTTTTATCTAACATTTCTATAGTTTCAAAATAATTTACTTCTATTTCCCTCCATTACAATAATAGATCAACAATAGACTTCGGTAAGTTGTCCAAGGGAAACCTAGAAAAGTTATTTAAAAGATTCACTTGTGACGAGATGAAGTGCTTCATTCCAAGAGGGGCAGTATATGCACACTTTGAAAGATCTATGGAGAATATTGTCGATCCTCTAATAAAAGTTCTATCCGTAAATATAATCCTTATTGTGTCAAGGGGTTTAGGCCTTCTAACAATTAGCTAAAAAAGGTTTGTTACCCTACTTTTTTGAAATTCAAAATTCAACGAGGATTCGTTAAATGGGAAAAATAAGCTCTTCTTGTGTTCATTTGAATAACAAATAAGGACTCTACTCTATACCCTTACATATATCAATTGTGCGTCAATGATATCTTGGTAGAGGAAGAGCTTTGTTGTGAATTGATTTTAGTCAATGATATCTTGCATTTAAATTTGGTTTGGCCTTCTAGTCAATTATCAATATGTTAGAATGTATTTGTTCAAACATAATTTAAGATTGGCTTTAGTGGCTATTGCCTGATTGAGTACACTGCAGAGGTCTTGTTATGGAGGTCAACAGAAAAATAGAGGTGGCACTGATGTGTGGGGGATTGTGGCAATGGCATGGAGGCGGAAGACCCTCCTCTTGGTCTACTCGAACATCATAATGTCCCTTCTTGCAGTTTGAATTCACGGGTTCTAGCATTGCATATGAAACAAAGGACGAACCATATCTCAAGAATTTTAATAATTTCATCCACTCTCCTGCAACTCAATCCCCCGTATCTCATGAAAATAACCACCAGTCAGCACAACCTTCTTCCTTCTCTACGTATGTCTTGTTTTCCTTCCTACTCCAGTGCCGTCACGAATATGATCTCGATGCCCAGACCCAAGGATCGAGATCTCTATCCCGGAGACCTTCTTACTCCCTCTCAGAACTAGTACAGCTACAGGGGGTACGACGGAGTTGCGGCAACATTTAGCCCAACCTTCAATCCGGAAAACTGTGCATCACATATGACATATCCCCTCAAAAAAGATGTTTCCTTTTTCCATTCCTACAAGTTGTCGAGGAGGTCAAGGCTCTACTTGCTCTCCATGACTGCCTCTGGTCAACCTCTGTTCGGCGTCTTATGCCCCGTTACCGGCCGGTACAGATTGGAAGACGGGGGCAGCCATTTAAAAGGGTTCAGGCAGTTCAAACGCTGCCGTAACTAACGCCAGTGGACTCTGCCGCCTGAAAACAACTGAATAATTAGGATATGCTATACAATCCTAGCGACCAGCAGCGGCAAAACCCACCACGTCAATTTGACGCAGTGGGAAGCGGCTGGCCGAAACGCTTCCGTATGTACGACATATGCTAGGTCATTGGGAGGGAAGGGGCCGACACGATAAGTGATTGTGTTAGAACGTGCCACCTAAATTCGATGTACGGGAACCACAAGAAATTACACATGGGTAATAAAACTTACAATCCTCACACTAAATTCGTTTTATGGGAGCCACAAACATTACAAATAGAAAATATAACTTAGAATGCTCATTATATATATATATATATATATATATATATATATATATATATATATATATGTATATATATATGCGTGGGTAACTACTTTTAGTTACCCGTAGATCTATTTTGCAAGAGAAAGATACTTGTTTGTAATGAGACAGACAACGTTTGTAACGAGATGACCAAATTTGTAATACAATCATTCATTTTTTATAACGTAAAATTATGTCATATATATCATTTTGACTGTAATCAGATGTGTAATACAAAATGAGTGTTTGTATTACAAATTTAGTCATCTTATTACAAACAATGTTTGTCTCATTACAAATATGTATCTTCCTATTACAAAACAAAAGTACAGATAACTAAGATTAGTAACCCATGCGGGTAGCGAATGTCTGATATATAATCTTTCTCTCTTAATCCCATATATATATATATATATATATATATATATATATATATATATATATATATATATATATATATATATTCATTACCCGCGCGGGTAGCCTAATTTTTCGCTATCCGCACATCCAAAAGTGTAACTATATGGTATACAAAAGTAACTCTAAGATCAAAAGAGTAACTATATGGTACACAATGTTAACTTAATCTTTGATACGTAAGCAGGATTAACGTTAGTATGGTTATGATTTAGGATCTTGATCATAAACTAGTCACTAAACAATGTAAAACATACACGTAGACATTACGGAATACGGAAGATGAGATCTTGATGAAGCAAAACTTCTAGATCTGAAACACGTCTTCTCTCCCTTCGCCTAAGCCATCAACTTTAAGTCGTAAGCCGCAATTGCGGTTTTCGTGAGATAACCCTAAGATGGATTTTGGGTTATATTTATATGAAGAGAGAGGGACAGATTTCTCTATAAGCTTTAATCGCAGCCGTCCATCAAGGTTGCTAAATAATAAAGTCTTCTAAATTAAATCTCAATCATATTAATTCAGCAACTTCCTGTTTAGACCATGATTGTTATATGGGCCACATAATAAATGCTTTTATTGAATTTTGGAATATCCACAAGTCCATAATAATAAGGACTTGTGGGTCACGGAATTTCCAACAGTCTCCCACTTGGTCCATATTACAATTCCATTATGGTGTTATACAGGAAAAACATAAGGCGCGCATAAATGCTGAAATAATATACATAATGGGTTTACCTTAATTACTTTGGTTAACCCGAATCATTGATGAGAGTCATAGAGGTTCTATATTAATTAAAGAACATAGTTCCTTCCATGTACCACTGACCAACAATCAAATTAACCAATTCTGTATAGCGAAGCAATCATAATTGTCCACTTAATGTCTTAGGAAAGACTATTTATGTTATCATACATTACAATAATATGTACATAACGAGTCATGATATGAAACAGAAAAATTCAGAAGTTCCAATACTGAATACTCAAATAATGTCATTACAAAAACACATGGCAATCCATAAAAAAAGAAAAGCTAATGGTTACCCTCAAGACCCATTGTTTCTGCATGCTGCTTAAATGTCTTGGGTGGCAACCCTTTAGTAAATGGATATGCTATATTAGCACTTGTATTAATGTGATGAATTGACACTCTCTTCTCCCGAATTTCTTCTTTAACTGATAGATATTTCATCTCCATGTGCTTTATGCCCTTAGAATATCTATCATTCACTACAAAAAAAGTGTGATTTGGCTACAATTATTCTAACTATATTTATCATAATTGTAGTTAAAACCAACTTTTATTTACAAATACATAAAGTGTAAGCAAAGTAAATATAGTTATTTGTAAAGCTACAAATTGACTACATATAATAATTGACCACGAAATGAGAATACTCTTTCCCCACTCTCCCTCCCAATTTAATAACTAAATTGTATCAAAATTTCAACTTTGCCGCGCCCACTCCCTTTCCTCCCTATTGGTGCGGACCTTCTCCAGTTATCCTCCCCCAAAAGTGCGTGACACTCCATAGAGATTTGACTCATCATCCCCCGTCCACTCCGCTCGCTCCTCCCTATCCCACCACAGCTAGACGCTCTTCCTCACACCCCTATTCCCCTCTTCCCACAGCTGGGCCCCCGAATTCGATCGTACTCCCAGAGTCTTCTCCGCACCCACCCCGTCTCCTTCCCTCTAGTAGCACCCGACCTCTGGACCACTGGAGGGAGGCACTGGAAGGACGACATGTGAGGAAACTTAGAAGAGGAGAGGGCTCGGGCGAATTAGACACATCGTTTAAAAGGGAGCTTGCCATTTGAAGGCGTGGCTGACTAGGTTAAAATTGAGAATGAAATAACCTTGAAGGAAATGTGACTCTGATTAAGGTGAGAAAGATATCAAATCCTTAAGGCTCCAATGTTTTGTATGCAGACTCGATCCCTTTTGGAATTTATATTATGAATTCGGTAATGTAGTGCAATAGTTATTTCTTCTTCGTGTGCAATTTTGTTTAGAAAATATTAAGAAGCCTTTTTTTTCTGCAGTCATTCATACTTGTAGGCAAAGCAGGGGCCAATAATCTCAACCTCATTTAGGCATGTTTGGCTGAGAGCTTCTTCACAATTATTACTTCTAGTGTGGTTGAAAGGTATTCCCATTTTCTCGTCTAGATATAGAATACCATTTAAATCTCCAGTAGTTTCCAAAGAATTATATCAATTGGCATAATTTGCATTATGTTTGCTTGTTGCATAGGTTGGTCCTCTAAAGAACTATAGTAGGCATCATAACGAGTCTGAAATCCATGCTCCTAAACTGGGATCAATTGTATTCAAACCTACACACGTTTTTTACTTCTCAAATTCAGTAAATCACAACCTCCACCACATGCCAAACAAAAGGGTAATTGAGTAATGCTTGAATGTAAATGCATTAGACACATTATATAACATACGACTCTTGAGTCATTAATGTTGTGCTCTTATCTAACTCCTAGACAAAGTATGTGCATGGTCAAACTTCAATAGTGATTTCATGGTGTTGATACATACCTACATGCATTACACCTACGTTATCCATGTTCCAGTCAATCCTAATTTCCTCAAATAATCTAATAGAATCCATGTTAGGGATGTTGTCCATGTGCTACCTTTGTTGAATTACACACATAAAAGTGTATTACAGTTGAACTAAAACTCCAATTGATGTTCCATTGGTTCTCAGTTCATAGGTTCAGTTAGTTGCTTCATAGGAGGAATATGAAAAGACATAAAGAGAATAGGAAGAATGAGAATAAAGAGTGCTTAAATGGTTCTACCTCCATTCAATTCGCATAAGAAAGAGCAACTAAGAGTAGGACAGAAGAGAGGACAATGAAGAAAATGAGGGGATTGATAAGTAGGATGTGGTCAAGTAGGATAAGGAGGACAAGGAAAGATGTTCCAAACAGTAAGCTATTTACATCATTGTACTAACTAACCAGTTTATATTGTATTACCCAGTGCAATAACCCCAAGACAACGCCCAAGTCTCATCAGTTATACTTTTTATGCGCATTACATCTTGTTTAACTTGAGGTTTAAGCCTCGTATGCCATGTGGATTACTTTACTGCCTCAACTCACTAAGATAAAATACAACATACACCTTACACACTCTAAACCTAGGTTCACACAGAGGTGAACTATGATGTAAATTTGCAGTACATGTAGTTTTAGCTTCTCTATTTAATTTACCTTTCAAATGTCTGGTGAATTTTTTCTATTCTAGATATCTTAATGCATCTGCAATATCCGTAAAATAGAAATTTAGTAGTACAAAATGATTAAATAGAAATTAACAACAACAGATATGTTTATCTTTGTTTATGTGGGGTTGATGGGAACAGGAACATAGAGCTTTCGGTAGGAGGAGCAGTGAGGAAACCTTTATTGCTTTTGAAATATGGTGACTGGTCAACCTTTATACCACTCCCTAAGAAAACGCCAAAGAATTTCATTACTGACTCTCATGCTGACAAACTTGGCTACCAATGTGGTCGGTGGACATTTGACTGGAAAGGACTTGGTGGAGATGACATCACAAGATTTAAGCATTCTTATAAACAATTTTTTCAAATCTAATTCAATCATGCCATTGTGATAGGGCTTTGTTTGAAATTGTCAATATGCACATGCACGAAATTTTTCAATGGATGAACTAAGATGTTTACACTTGAACTAGCACAAAAATTCGATAGGTGATATAGTTAGTTTGACCGTTGAGTTGTGCTACAACGCAAATGATCCACAATTTGTCTTGGTCAACTACTCTAGTATTTTTAAGCTTTATATTCATATCTTGATAAAAATGAATGGAGTGATTGACTTCACTTGAATTACTGCTACAGGGTGATCATCATTCAGGCCCATTTTGGATCACATTGTGAGTCTTTATTTGTGCATCTCAGTACCACCTTTGTGCTTCCTGTGTGCTTATTTATCCTAATGATCGAACATCATTAGCTGGATACAAAAGTTGAGCTACATGTGCTTGTTGCCTGATCTCACCAAGGAAAGTTAGGCTCTCTTTATCTATTGAAAAATCCTCAACTTGTGAATGAATGGATAATAACTGAATCATTTTAGAGGGACCTTGGTTGAAGGTCTCTTTATCTATTGAAAAATCCTCAACTTGTGAATGAATGGATAATAACTGAATCATTTTAGAGGGACCTTGGTTGAAGGTCAATTCTTATGTGCTTATAAGAGTCTTGCATTTTAGATAATATATATTGATTTTACATCAGTAACTTTTTTTTGTAGGCCCCTAGTTTGATGCACAAGCGTAATGTGGATGGTAGGAATAAACATTCCATTGATCTACATATAATCAGCAAAGACGGTGAATAGAGATGACATGGGACAGAATGATCATGTTCAAATTCCTTTCATATCCTCCATGTATATACACAAAAATCTTATATATCTTTATTTCTATGCCCCCAAATGATGCATTCTCTCACTCTCTAACTTACCACACACCCTATTCCTCAAATTGGTTTGAGGTCAAGCCATACATTACATTGATGTAGCCATGGACAATGATGGTGATTGCAAACTAAATATTGTGACCAAGGTCGCCAGTAGCTGTTCACAAGGAAGATAGTCCCTCAGGTACATGTACATGGGAATTTGCTATGTTTTGCATAAATTTCTCATATGCCATTCATTGTCTCTTGTCAGTCTCATTATCATATAAAATAGGTCATTTGATACTATTTGGAATCTTTGCAGAAGGAAATTTTTCTCTCTATTCTTTAGGACTTGATGATTGCATGCCTAAAAAGATATTTATTATAAATTACAAATCTATAGAATAGATATTCTATCATTAACATATCTGATAGAAGTAGATTTAAAATATTTAACTTTGTATGTTTTAGGCTCATGGTAGATCTCTCATTGATTTCTTACTTTGCTCTGAATTTGTCTACCTTGTGTGGACTATACATTATTGTTTGTTTATTCTTCTACATGTGTTAGATGTGATAGTTTCTTGTATGAGTTCCTCGGTTGGGAACATACTTGCTATAGCCTACAGTTTCTATGGAAACACTACAAACTGACGCCTGATATAAAAAACACTCCAAGCAAGTTTGTATTTTCACCATTTACAGGGAGTGATTCTTTGCGGAGTAATTCACCATTTATGGAGGCATGATAGTTTTATTTATTTAGATATTTGAATTTCATCATGCAATCGATATTGTTGATAGCTTCATAAAAATCAAGAAATATTCACAGGGGACATTTGTTAGCAAACCACCATTACCAAAGAGGTTACTACATAACCCTGGGAAGAAAAGTCCACACCACCATTACCAGGAAGATAGACATGCAAATCAAAGGTACAAGATGCTGAGCTGTAAGTTCAAAGTAAAGGAGACACTTCGTTATCACAAATGGAGGGAAGACAGGCATAGGAGTTGGCTTTTTGAGTGCTGATCAGAGGACCAAGGTAGATATTGTAAGGTCTTGACCAAACTTTTGGGAATGGATACATCCAAGAGTATACTGTAAGAGGTGCCTATTTTGTGACATTATTTGCATTTTAGTAGGAATAGCAAAGTGTTGGTGCAATCTCTAAACAGACATACAACATTTTACCCAACATGAAATGACGTACAAGAAATTATATAGGCTAATGATGTTTTTTCTTATGTCTATACAGGTGTGTAAATTTTTGGAAAATCGAAGCTCTGTGAAATTTAGGTCAGATTGAGTGACTGTATTAGATGGAGCACAAGAAGGCTCCTTTCAGTGGGTATGTTTCTTATCCTTCTAAGAATGTATGTTACATTTTGCATAAGGAAAATATGGCAACATAGTTATTTTCAACTTTCTAGATTGTGTAAGGTGTCCTACTTTTGGCTTTTTTGTTTCAAGCTATGTTTTGCTTTTACTCTATCTATTATACCATTTCATATTTTTCTGATACGTGAGTTGACCTAGAGTGCATAGGTACCATACATTTTTTGTTGGGGAATCTAGGGAAAAGATACTATGATACTCTTGGAGTTGATGACCTTGGGGTGGATCTATTAAAATGGCATATACTTATCAAGGCTTCAATAGCCCACACCAAGCCACTGGTTCCTGCTGTATGACTTCTAGCAGCTTAGAGACAATATATGTGGCCTGGATAGGGAGGCAGTGGTATAGGGCCCTACAGATGAGAGAGAAGCCTCCAACAGTTTAGTTGGTGGGTCTTAGGCATCTTTAGCAGCTTGTGTCTTAACCTCAATGTCCATTTCCCTTTCTTCCAGCGTCTATGAAATATTGGAGCCTACTTCTTTGTGGGTGTTGTGTAATGGCGTGAAAGGTGAATTTCTTTCATTGTCTCACCAATACAGTTGTTGAAATGACATGGCCTTCTCTCCTTCCCTTGACTCTATGATATTGGCACCAAAAAAGAAATTTGGGCTTCTTTCTCCCATCCCTGGATTGTGGATAAATGTGATGAAAAATGTATGGGTTGTCGATGTCTACTTCATATTGCTATCCACCTCATTCCCTACAGTGCCATGAACTGACTTGCCAATGTGTGGGGTTTCTATACTTCTCTAGTGTGAAGTGGAATTCTGAACAAGGAGGGAGAGTAGAGATATGAAAATACTCAATATTTTCACTTCCTACCCTGCTACACTACCAATTACATCATCAAATTTGAACTCCAAGCCTCTCAGTCTCACATGAGCAAGATCTTATTGTTGAGTCCTATTACATAAACCATCCATATATTAAAAAAGAATCTGTTAAAATTCACCCACATTAGACTAGGTCAATGCTGCTTGTAATCCAACATTACTATTTTTGCAAGCACCATCAAGCATTCTTGTATGTAATTAAATGATCTACTTTCCAGTTTTTGCAAGATCATTTTCTCAGAGACATTTAGTCTTCTAGTTTTCTGATTGAATCCAATATTAGTATTAGTTTCTTTCAGTCCTAAATTTGGTTGGCTTCATTATAAGTTAGTTGGTCTTGATAACCTCTCGAACCCTTGTGCTATGCTGGTTTGAGGCTAGATGGTGCCTTCTAATATGTGTATCTAACCATGTTTTTTTGTAAGTTTATCTAACCATGTTAATATTCAGTGTGATAAATCTATTCAGGAGAAGGCCATTAAAGGTTTTCCTATTCTGTTTTTACTTTAACAGAGTTTTCTTGTTAAAGTGGTTCTGTAAGTCTGATCATCCTAGAGAAATTCATAAGGATCTAGATAGCTTTTCAAAATCCTAGTTCCTAATGTTGGAGTTATTTTCTTATATGGAATTTTGTTTAGCTGGGGTTTTGGTTAAACTGGAGTTCTGTCTTTTTCTTTTGTGGAGGTTTTTTGGATTTTAGTGAAAGAAGGAAAAACCTATGTCTAGACAAACATATCAAAACAAAACATAAATTTGAGGAGGTACGAGCTTATGAATATCTGACTTTTGTCTGTATTTTGTTTCCCACAGCCTTCTCGCCACCTTGTAATTTGTAAAGATGCTTACTTGAACTAAATTTGAATGTTCTTATTACTGGTCTGCCATCTAATATAACCTTTTGAAACTTTCTTGTTGTAAGTAGGCTCATAGTTTAGAATTGGTCTGACTACAATTGATGTGACAAATGGTGGACAAAAATGCTAATTTTTCTGCTCTTTTTTTCATCTTCTAACCAACCATTTGTTTGTTTCAGTTTTGCCAAAGACCAGGAAACTTCTCATTGGACTTAATGTCTCTCAGCTCCTTTTAACCATAATGGGAGTTCCCCTACAAGATTCTAGCATCCCCACCATTATTTATTGACCAGGTAACTCTTGTTCATTCTGCAGGCCAATCATATCGACATGCTTCCTTGTTGGCTAACATTTCCAGAATGAACCTCTACAACATAGTGGCGATTCCATCTTGGAAGATCTCAAAAGTTATTTGAGAAGTTCACATTCAGTGGTTTTATCCATGGAGTCCAGCTAAACCAAAACATTATCTCAATGGTTTTTATTGCAATGATTAATGATTCAATAGTTTCTACTATCTATTGCTCATAAATTAGTTCATATATTTTATGTACTCCAGGATTTTAACACTTATGCTGAAGGGTACACCAACACGATAGTGTTGGGTAGTGGGGTTGAGAGAGGATGAGAGTTTCATGCCTTTCATACTCCATAAATGTATACTACAATATAATTGTGATACAACAAAGGATTGTATGCAACCTGAACCCATTCTCCAGTCATTAATTTGCTTCCATGGCATAACTTACATTAATTGGCAAGGTACACCCATTGAAAAATGTGAACGGATGCTTAATGTTAGTTGACTAATCTTCATACATTTTTTGGTTGCTTCTGAACTGGTATGGATAAGGCATTTCAGCAAATGCCTTGTAACTTGTAAGAACAAGCTTCCCTCCTATTGTTCTTGCTATTATGTTGATATCACAAGCATCATATCACAACTGGCAAGGTGTAGTAACTAGGGAAGCCTACATGTGAGTGATTCCTTACATATTTATCTAAGATTCTTTCCCCTAGACCATGCCTAAAGGTAGCACTGTAATGTACACCTACACATGCACTTTTTATGTGGTCACTTGCCTGGTTCTAGGCGCAAACAATGAACTCTGAAGATGGCCCAGCTGTAGAAGAATCTCTTCTAGTTGCTTACTGATTTAATGTATTTTCAGGTCTAGTTAGGTGCTGACAATGAACTATACTTATGAAGAGAAACTTACCATCATGTTCATGCTAATTTATCAAACTCTCTTAGTAAGTTCTGTGACATGATTAAATTCTTCCACTGTTAACTAGATCTAATATCAGGAACCTTGTCTTTTCTGCAATCCTGCTCGATTGGTCATATGAAAACTTACTTCTATGGTAGGTGTTGGCCATGGACTTATATGCATATGGCTTGAAAGGAATTGATGTGTTCATGTTTTGTACTTGTAAGTAAATATCATTTTGAATACTTGCACTTGATTTTTATCTGAGAACCATAGTGCCTGAACATCTATTGTTCTTGCTATACTTATCATTCTATAAAATTAACAAATGTCCGCTCTATCTCCATCTTTGTGAATACTTGCACATGATTTAGTCCCCTTAATTTTCTGGTTCTGAAGTTTGTCTCCATATTATCTTTCAGATGTGGATATGTAAGGCATAATACAAATTAATATTTTTTGTACTTGTAACTATACTTAAGTTCATTAATATATACCTTCAACTATATTTTTGATAATGTGGACTTGAATGCACATCTGAATTGAACGTGTAGTATACAAATTAATATTTCTTTGCATGTTTTCTCTTTAGGTGTAGGGATACTAGGTTGTCCAATCCTGTTCATGCCCAGCAGTTATCTAAGTGTTGCTATGCACTTATGGTTGTGCATCCTTTGATGGTTGCTGGCACATCTGACTGAAACTTACAACCTCCTGATGGTATAGGATTCTTCAATAGGGTGACACTACGACTTCGGAATCAGCACATGCCCATCTTAGAAAATCTCTGAGTAGTTGTATTGCCCTATCTCAAGGTATAAGAAAGGTCACAGAAGAGCTGTAGAATGGTGATCTCTAAGATATAATTGACCTCTTAGAAGCTCCTCTAATATCAACTCAATGCCATACTTCCTAACTTTTTGACGTTACTATATCAAAGTTTATTTTTTATTTATTGTTTGTAAGACTGTAATGCTATAGTTAATTCTCTTACCAACTTCTCTAGTTTGAACTCAATTCCATACTTCTTAACATGTCCTCTGATGGATTGTTCGTGACAAAGCTTTCCTTTTGGCAAAATGGAAATGCTCCAACTCACGAGGGAATGCTGACACCATAGCTTCTGACTTTGCTCCACATGTAGAGTCCTCTTAAGCGCCACACGTTTTACTGAGTAGGATCTAACTAGACCACAACATTTTTATTAAGATGTATGATTTATTTCCATAGACTGGTACACTATCCGTTGTTTGATACTAATCAATGTTGGGTATTCCATTGATGTTAAGATCTGGGATTTCAAGAAATGGGAACTGCAATTTGGACCGAAAGTAGACCACCATGTTACCAAGGTTACCCTATCACTGTGAAAATGATCTCCTTGCAACTCTGGCTAATGATATGACTATTCTTATGTTTGATATCATTGCCCTAAGAATGGTTATGAAGTTTGAAGGGCATCATAATCATGTGACTGATTTATGTTTCAGTGAGGATGGAAAATGGCTTCTATCATCCAGTATAGGTAGGATTCTTCAGATATGGGATGTCATATTGGCTAGAAGAATTGATGTGATGCATGTTTATATGTCCAACTTCATTATCTCCATCCTCTAACATGGATATCCTTGCTACTTCTCATGTTGATCAAAATGGTGTTTTTCTTTGGGTAAATCAGGGACTACTTTTCAGGTATTCTATTTGCGGTCTTATACAAGTGGAAAACAAATCTACAACATAGAATTGTCTTCTACTTCATCAGTAAAGGGTGAATCTGAATGCCAGATTTTTGGAAGTGCAAAATCTGATTATTAGTTGTTTGTTCTCTATTTGTACCCTGCAATTTATGATTGCAAGTAGGGCTATGACGATTGCAATAGACTAGAGTTCAAACTCAGCTAAACACCAACTACTTCTTCCATAGAAGTGCAAAGAAATGCAACCTACAAAGTGTACAACCTTCACTTAAAGTCTTTGACAACCATGTAAAATGTAATAGTAACCAGCCTGAATATAAAAAAAGATCATTACCGGACTCCTGTTGAGTGTCTAGCATGTTATATGTTAGCATGTGCTAGCTTCCCCCTCCTCAGAGGTTATAGCTGATAAGTTTGTGAAGTGAGCTGGAGCTAAGTCAGCTGGAAGCATCTGAGTTAGATCTAAAGCAGGTGGAATTCTGCAGTGAGCCGGAGCTAAGTCAAGCTAAAAATATGGACAGCTGACTAGAGCTAAGTCAGCTGGAAATTCTATAGTGATTTCATGTTATACATGTTATTGATTGTATGTGGATTGTGGTCTTTGCATGGCATTGATGAAGTATATGCTATTTATCTTACTGATAAATTATGTCATGAGAGTGATTATTTAGTATGCTAGTGCAATCTGTAGCTTCTATATCTTCTTTAGATTAGGCTTAATGTGTTTACACTTCACATGAACGATTTTTTGTAGTGACATCCACCTTTTTTATATGCTCCATACCCATTCACTTAGCCTTATTAGTTGCCCTTGTTCAAGGTCTCACTGACCAAGAATCTATTGTTTCATAGGCTAGACACCTAGATGACCACGAGTTCACTTGATTGAGAAGACCAAGGTCAGGAAGAGATCTGGCTACAGCTGGATCTTGAATGCACCATCTCGTGCTTGGACTTTTATTATATTCATTGGACCTATGGATGAGTAGAATGGTTGGAATAGGCCATTGATCCAAAAGTAAATCAATGAAGATGATTGCAACAACAAAGACATTCAGGGAGGACAAGGCTATGGAACCCTTCAAGGGCTTCTTAGGACTTCCCCACTCCCTTTTCTCATTCTACTTGTTCTGAAAATGAGGTAGAACTTCCTTGTTATCATCAGCTAAAAAGAAAAATTCAAGCCTCTTCATCATCGGGCATGTCCACATTGTATGGTGAAAATCCTGCTAAACAGACTCTTCTGGAGTGTCAAATTTGTGTTGTTATAGTCCTCATACCTTCATTTGCGGCTTTGCATGCACCCAATAAACTTTTACTCTTTGTAGCAAAGAAGCTTTTTATATGTTCGTAAATGACTTTGTTTGTCAGTTCATTGGGTTTCTAAGCTTCTTAGCACTGCAAAGGTGTGTTTTTCTGATTCCTCATTCAGTAGATGTCGTGGGGATTGATCATGTTAAAATGCACAATAGATTTAGTATGTTCTCCGTTCCAAGGGTCAACGTCCCCCTAGTGATCGACCAACTGGTGGAACAGGAAGTATTTCCTTCTCTTGAGCTACCCAATCTAGTAGGTCAGGTATATATATGTTGAAAATTGTCTATGTTTTGTTGTCAACTTAGCTTGTTGTACATATTGTATATATCTTCTTTAGTACCATGTTATTAGTACTATACCAATCAGCAGTAAGTAGTTTATGAGTTGTAGCAATGAGGAACACTGAAAGCATTGTCTGATCTTAACTCTCATGTCCATGTTAGGATTTTTTCTGCAAACTTAAAAGATCCATAGATTGTTTCTGCACACTTAAAAGATCTATAATATTGTTTCTGCACGTTTATAAGATCTAGCAAAATCTGCATTTCTCTTATTCTTTAAAATGTACTATTCTAAGGTATTTTTATTTTCTGATCTGATAGCTCTATGGTTTCCATAAAATTCCATAATATTTTCTTTCTCTTCATTGTATAACCTATATAATTTGGTGATTATTTCTGTCCTGTAGCTCCCAGATTATTCTTGTGTGGATGGAAATTAAGTATAGACTCTAGAGAACTCTATTCAATATATGTATACTGTTTCCAACTCCATATCTAAAACTATTTCTATTATCAAGTCTATGTCAGATAGCACTATCAAGTCTATATTATTTTTGAAAAACAGTAGGGTGGTGAGTGACCCCACTCCCAAATAAATGCAGGAACCCCAAAATAATGTTTGACATGAAGGTAAATCAAGGATCTTTTCCTAGATGGTCATATAAGTTTATGTATATGAGAAAAATGAATATGCATCCTTGCAAACTGTATGGATATCGAACTATAAGTCGTCAAAACCTTCCCATTACTGATTGTTAGTCAAAATTCAGTACAAAATCTGTTTAACATGATCAAATCACATGTATATCAATGATTTTATTAATTAATGTCCCCTAATAGTTAGTTTCATTCTCTATTTTGCTGCTCGTGTGCATGCTCCACAACTTGAGCTTGGTTCAGTGATTTTTATTGGTGCAATCAAGGGTTCTTTTGATTCACTCTATTTCATTGTCTTGCTTTAAGTGTGGCTATTTTCTTTCTAATGGCAACTAGTCTTACAATGGTACATCACATAAATTACTTCATAACTCCTTGTTATGTAAATCAGTATAGATCAACCTAATTCATTCTCTTCAAGAATACCCTTTTATCATATATACAATCTCATTGCAATAAAAAAATTGTATAAACAAGTCCCTAATTCTTTTAGGCCAGTTTTAGAAGACGTGGTTCCTGATTTAATGGTTTCTTATGTGATATACACTATGCTTCATATTTTCATTGCTAAGATTTTCATATCTACACTGGAACAGGTAGGACACACGCGATTTTCCACTTACATGGAAAACACAAATGCACTGACCACATGCAAGCAGACAAACACAGGCGTTACATGTGACAGCTCGTCTATTCATATTTGGAATATTCATTTTATATGTATATACCATGATAGACATACATCAACATGCAGTAATAATGTGTTAACCATGAGTGTGTCAACAAAACTATATTATTACATAAGCAAGTTCATATCAGTTAGGATGTCAATATGATTATATAGCATGATATACAGGCATTTGGTATATAATAACACAGCTGAATAATGGGAAACAGGGGCATGAACAACACATGATATTCATTTTTATATTATTAAAATCATACATCTTTTATAAAGTACAAATACAGAACATAGAAGAAACGAAAAGCTAGGACTCACACCAGTTGGTAATCATTATTGAGAACTGTGTTGATGCCAACAAAATTAAGAAGGAAAAGCAGCATTTAAGGCTCATACTATATAAAACGAGAATGAAGTAGTGTAAAAGAAACTTTAATGAATAAGCATCATGATTATAATGAAAATCCTTATATCAACTAGAGAATACAAAATATGGAAAACATTGAACTAGATTATCTAGCATATAAAAAATGGAATTCAACGCTCAGAACAAACTTTTGTGGGATCTACAATATTTTATTTCTGCAATTAACATGTCAACACTTCTATGAAAATCCATGCAAGCACCTAAGATCTAACATGAGAAGCATTTTATCAGTTGTAAAGATCTTACCGAAAATAGGATGCAAAAACGACTCAAACAACATGCAGAGGCTGAACTAACACAACTAACTCATTCAATGAACTAAGCTCACTAGAAGATGCACTAATACATGTCATACATGACACTTAAGAAATTGATACTACGATCGGATCAAGGTGAAAAAAATGTAGAGGAAGGACAATTCAAAAACATCATTCATGAATCACACGATACCTTAAATGTGAGTTTGCATGAATACACATATGACGGATACTTGTATACAACATATAAATATTCTTAACTCACTGAAGTTAGCATCCTTTCCAGATTTGCTTTATAATTACAGAACACATATACACATGAGTTATCAACATATACAATTACAATTACAAAGATGTGTATACATTATATTATGTAATGCAGATATACATCTCATAACTTGATTGAAACCTCTCATTTTTGTTCTGTTTTCCTTGTAGGTATGGATATACAAATGTGTGGAAGATCTTTACAGATCTTTTGACTATATGCATCTCATAATTTTATGCATACTTTATAAATTATAGTTTCTCGCATAATATTGGTTATATCAATGTAGATCAATATGTTGGATTATTCTAATCTCATCACATGTAGTTGTCACAATAAGCAGAAAACATATCCTATTAGGATGAGGCTGTTGGATCCCCAAGGACGATGGGTCTTGCTAAATGTGTTGTGCTAAAGGTTGATCATTTTCGGCCTAGATTAGAACTGCAATTTTCATGTATCGTGATAGTTGCTTTTCTTTTCATAGTCTTGATAATAGATTTATTGAAATATGCCTCGAGTAAAGAGACAATAGAGCATATAAAATATTTTGATTGGAGAAAACCAAAGAATTTGGTCCTTATCTACTCAATTCCTTAGATAAAGCCTTATGATGGATGTAATTTAGGTTTCATGTCCAGTTCATTCCTTTCAACGTGTTTAGTGCTTCTCACCGTGTTATAAAAGTTTGAGGTTTATACTTTTTACTGAACATTGAGAGGTAACAAATACAACTTGAGATTTGCAATTTTCAATTCACTTAATTGTTAATGAATAGTGAGAGGTAATGAAAATAGCTTGAGCTTGAGATTGTGCAATGACCCTGCAGATTTATGCTTTTGCCTTGTAGCAGGAAAACCAAGATGGATCATGCTATGAATTCTTTGAGAAATATCTGAAACCAAGTTGAAGAGATCATTGATACGAGAATGCAGATTTATGCTTTTACATTGGCAGAGGGTAATCATCATAGCTAAAGAGGCAATAAAATTCAGTGTTTGGGTGACTTTTCCTTGTCTATTTTTAGTACAAGATTATATTTCATTGCTCTTGTTTGCATTTTATCATAGTAATTATGAGGATCAAGACATCTTTCCTGTGGTTGATGGAGAGGTATGCGTCATTCAAGATCATGCTAAAGAGAAAAGGCAATTTAATAAATTTTGGAGTTTAATAGAGAGCATGTAGACCACTAGTACTTATGCCACTTCCATAGAATTTCATGCAGAAATTCGCTCCCATGCAGATCAAGTTATTGGAACCTTACAAAAGCACTTACACATTGAGTAAATAAAAATTCTTTCTATTATTAGGTTGCATTTCACTCCCCAAAAACAAAGGTAACTTCTATAAAAAGCATGTTTGTGATGCCACTCAATTTGTTAGAACTTTTTTCATTTTGGTTGATAGAATATTTAATTCCTGATAATATGACGTCCTTTATTTAGAACATTTAGTTGGAAGCTTTATCTTCTTATTCAACACTTGTCACACTTTTGTCTAGGTGGACATGCAAGGGTCTTTCATAGGATATTTGCAAAGCTGGAATTTTCATTTACAAATCTTACATGTATGGGGTAATTCCCTCACAGAATGATCTTGCAAATGGTGATTATGGAAGTATTCAGGTCTTGGGACCATCCCTATGGCTTAGAATGCAACGTACCCAAGCTGTGAAGTAGCTGCACACAATAGGAACGTCTGGTTTATGCTTTCTTCTTGTTAGTGTGAGCAATATTTTACATCATTTGATAGGACATCCACATACATAATCTTTAATAGAAAGAACAAGCTTTGCTAGGGAGGTCACTGAAGTCAAGCTGAACTTCAAATTCAGCAGCAGTTGAAGTTGTCAAACTGGTAGCTCCTTCAAAACTCAGCAGCAAAGGAAGTTGTTACAAATTAAACTCAACTGAACACATCATCAAGTGCAACGACTACTTCCAAGAGTCCAAATTTTTTGGTCAAGACGAGGCAAGTATGTCTTCTTGTTGTCCACCCCCTCTCACAAATAACTTCATAAACTGAGTTGTCAAACCGGTAGCTCACTCCAAGGAATTTGAAGCACGTCTTTAACCTATTTGCTTGTAATGGTTTTGCTCATAAACAATTGTCTTAATAAAATAGCATAATATAACAATTTAATAACCTGTTTGAACTATCGAAGCCACCTGCCGATGGTTTATCAAAATTAATACATAAGTTGTATGCCTACCAAACCAAAGGACTGTGTAGCTGCCATTTTCAGATATCACAATGTCCAAACATTTATAACTACAATCACAATAGTCAGGGGCCAGTAACACTTCCATGGAACAGAGTTTTGCAGTTCTGTTCAGAATACAGGTGGCTAATTAACTCAATTTGATTAAGGTTACTACAGAGATGGATGATGATGCATCATGTGACTTATTTGATATGATTTTTTTTTTCATTTTATTAAGTCATTAACCATAGTAATCCCTTTTTATATTCAAATAACTCCACCGAAAGCTGGATTTTATTCATATGAGCCCAACTAGTTATGTAAGAACTAAAATTAACAACTAGTTAAATACTATATGAATAAATTGGCTCGTTGATCTTCAAATCTGACTAATGATTACTAATTCAGCCTATCTTGAATCTATATATAAGGAAATGGTAGTGGGTCTCAATGTTTTTTTCCACTCTTTAAAAATAGGATTTGAGCAATGTGGACAGCAGCTTGGCAGTTACGTTTTAACTCCATGGGGTCATCGTATGCAAAAGCCAACTATTCTAGGCTCTAGCAAATACTTGAGCCATAACAAGGCTAGGTTGCAAAACATTGACTATAAGAGGTAATAAAACATATTACTACCCAATCGCATGATAGTAAGAGGAAGTAGTGCTTGGGTATTGGGGAACCATGCTGATTAGAATAAAAGAGTTTCTGAAAATTGACTTATATTTGTATCTCCCGTCATAAGCTACGTCTGATTTGTTTATATCCATGTGAAGTTGAAATAGTTTGAGTTGAAAAGTAGTCCAACTATGATACTAGAGATGGTGAGTCTCTCTAATGGTGCTCAACTTTTATAGCTGAGTAAAGGATTTAATTTGGGTTCCTGAAATCAGGCGTAAGCAACTTGTTCTCAAACTTTTATAGCTGAGTAAAGGATTTAATCTGGGTTCCTCAAATCAGGCTGAATCAAATCCAGAATCATCAGGCTCTAAAGATGAGCAGCAAATTTCTTTATCAAACTTTCTTGAATAACAATTTACAAGAGTACTTTCCTTAGTTTACATCCTTTTCTTGATGTCCTGTCTAAGCTTTCTTGTTTCTAGCCTTGTTTACAACATTGTCTATTAGAATTTGCTGATGGTCAATTGGATATTAGAAAAGATTTTCAGTTGCTATTTCTGATCCAACTACTGTTGGGTAATCTTTTCAGGATCATAAGTTAATGTTTATATGCTTTCTTTGCTTCATGGCTCGTTCTTTTATGGTGGTAGTCCAAGTCAAATCTTGTGGTGTGAACATCGATGTTTTTTTGTAGCTTGGATCATTCTTTTCTAAGTTGAGGCTGCTCTATGAATTCAGATTTGTTTGGTTGCCTCCCCTTCTCATTTGTAGATTCAATATTTTGTCAAGTTGTTTGTGCACCTAGTAAAAAGGCCTATCTATATAATATCCATCTTCTCTTACTATCTTGGTTAGAAATGTGGAAAGTATGATATATTTTTGTCTTGTTTAGGTAATCACAGTCAAAGAGTTGAGATGTGAGGTATTTGATGATGCTAAAATGTTACATTTCATAAATTTTCTAAGAACTTGGTATTCTGAACTGCAGTTGATCTTCAGTTGCTTGAAGTATTTGAGAAATTCTATTCAACTGTACAGATTTCATTAACCCCTATATGGATTTGTTCTTCTTGACTCTCTTCCTGCCTTGATCATATTGGTTGTGATGTCTTATATGGTGTGATATTGTCACCCCAATCACCACCACTATTTCTCTTTCTCTTTCTATAGATACTAGCTAATAGTTCTTTAGTGGAGGAGTGGTCATAATTTACACTTAATTTCTTTTTATTCCAAAGTGGAACAATGGCAGAGATCGATGGATGATTGAATGAAGCTCTTAGGATCCAACCAAATTACACCAAGGCTCTCCGCCGAAGAGCTGCTTCATATGGAAAGGTAAATTTCCATACCCGAGTGTGTCACTTACTAATGTAGTGCTGATTCATGCTCACTGTAGTTATTTTTGCTTCTTATGACAACTAATTCTTTAAGTAGATCTTCTTTCCTGCCACCTTTTCATCAGTAATTCTATGCTCTATATGTGTCTAGATGCAAAACTTGATTCTAGCTAAATTTAATTTGGAATAGCTTGAAAGGTGGGCTGAGTCTGTTCGCGACTATGAGATCTTAAGGAAGGAACTTCCAGAAGACACTGAGATAGATGAATCTCTTTTTCATGCCCAAGTAGCATGGAAGGCTTCTCGAGGAGAAGAAGTTTCCAATATGAAGTTTGGGGGAGAGGTTGAGAAAGTGATGGGTATTGATCAGTTCAATGCAGAAATATCTTTTCCAGGTGAGTTTTGTTGTGAGTTTGGAACCTCTTAGTTTTTATGTATATGACCTTTGTTTGCTTTAGGAATTGATAGGTGATGACCTTGATGGTGTCTATGGGATGAGTTGTTATTCTTCCGGTTATACATTGAATTTGACGTAGCAGTACTTGTTTTTGTACTCGCACCATTAGAAAACATAGATAAAAGGTATTCTATTATGTTTTGCAAACCACATATTTATGTTTTCAAAATTGTGGCACATTTCAATGTCTCATATTTCAAATAATCTACTATGCATTATCACTTATTCTTTATTTCCAACAGCGGCCAGCTTATTAACATGAAATTTTGGGATAGATTTGTAGAATTTGAGGCCTTTTATTCCGATATGTTAACAAATAAGCAACTCATATTTTCTTTTGGATGTGTACAACCACTGTACAAACATAGCGACCAACTTCGTAGGGACGATATTCCTTCTATCTCTGCTTCGAAGGTTCTTTTCAGATTTTTATCTCGGGTGCTTTTGGATGATGGTGGCCGAACAACAACAGCTCGAACAAAAGAAGAAGACAATAAGGATGTTAAAACTGGTCGAGAAAGACAACTCTTTCACAAAGATGTTAGTAGACAACTGAATCACTGATAAATGTATATACTTTTCTTTGTACACATTATGTAATAGGGGCAAGGTATATGTCCTCCCCATGTACATTCGACGTTTCATTATAAATGAAAGTAAGATTGTTGGCATTTAATGAGCATAACTTGTTCTAAATACTACAATTTTGTTACTAAAACAGCTTGTATATATATATATATATATATATATATATATATATATATATATATATATATATATATATATATATATATATATATAGTCGAGCTAAGAATATATATGTATGTGTACTAAATGGCACTGCATATGTAGCTAGATGCATAATCAGCTACATATATATGTATATAGTAACTGCTGCCTTTCCCTACACACTAAATACATATAAAATGTAGTAACTTCATGTTTTTGCTACATATTGACTATATATACAATTGTAGTCATACATTTAGCTATAATTATATTTATATTTAAATATGTAAGGACAATATATAGCTATGCTTCCGGATACATATGAATTTGTAGCGAATGGATTATCTAACTACATTTTTGAAAAATATAGTTAAAGGCTTTAGCTATACGAGCATATACTACAACTTGTATGTGTAAAGAAATATGTAGTTAAAGCCTTTAGCTACAAAATATGGGGTTTTCGCTACAATTTTTTTTTATAGTTAAAGACCCTTTTTTTTGTAGTGATTCTTTGAAAAGAATACTGCTGCAGCGTTATCACAATAAATTTTCAGCGGTCTAGCAATAGAATCTATGACTCTAAGCCCTGAAATAAAATTCCGCAACCATAATCCTTGAACTGTAGCCTCAAAGCATGCTACAAATTCAGCCTCCATGGTGGACGATGCAATGATTGTTTGTTTGACACTCTTCAACAAAATGGCACCTCCAGCTAAAACAAACACATAACCAAAAGTGCTTTTCCTAGTATCCACACATCCACCAAAGTCTGAATCCGTGTAACCAAACACTTCAAGGTGATCGTTCCCTGTAAGTACCTCAACACTTTCTTTGCAGCTTTCCAATGATCAATGCCTGGATTGCTTTGATAACGACCCAACATACCGACTGCAAAACTTATATCTGATCTAGTACAGACCTGTGCATACATCAAACTTCTTACAAGAGAAGCATAAGGAATTTCTTTTATTCGATGACGCTCTAATTTAGTTTGAGGACATTGACTTAAGCTGGATTTATCCCCTTTCTGAATTGGAACAACATTAGAATCACAAGACGCCATATTAAATCTTTCCAAAACCTTTTTGATATAAGCATTCTGAGACAATCCCAAAAACCTACGTGACCTGTCACAGAATATTTCTATCCCAATCATATAAGAAGCCTCTCCCATATCTTTCATTTCAAAATTTTGAGAAAGAAAATCCTTGGTTTCCCGTAATAAACCAAGATCATTGCTGGCAATTAGAATATCATCAACATATAGAACCAAGAATGCAAACTTACTCCCACTGATCTTCAGGTATATACATTGATCAACAATGTTTTCAGTAAACCCAAAGGCAGTGATGGTATTGTGAAACTTAATGTACCATTGTCGTGAAGCTTGCTTTAATCCATTTATTGACTTCCTTAACAAACAAACCATGTTTTCCTTTCCATCAATAATGAAGCCTTTTGGCTGAGCCATGTAGACTTCTTCTTCTAAACTCCCATTCAGAAAAGCCATTTTCACATCCATCTGATGTAACTCTAAGTCAAAAGGAGTTATTAAAGCCATAATGATTCGTAAAGAATCCTTTTTAGAAACTGGAGAAAATGTTTCATTATAATCAATACCCTCCTCTTGATTAAAACCTTTAGCTACAAGTCTGGCTTTACGTTGTTCAATTTTACTAAGAGAGTCACGTTTGGTCTTATAGACCCACTTACAACCGACTTTCTTATGTCCTTCTGGTAAATTGGCCAACTCCCAAACTTTATTTGTAGCCATAAATTTTATCTCATCACACATGGCATCGATCCATTTCTCAAAATTTTCAGATTTCATGGCTTGTGAATACGTAACCGGATCTTTATCTATCCCTATGTTAAATTCATATTCTTGTAAATACAACAAATAATCATCTGAAATAACTGATTTCTTATTTCATGTAGACCTTCTTAATTCTACTGCAGGTGTTGCATTTACATTCGGTTCAGTGGCGACAACATGATCATTATGGAGTGCATGATCATTGACATTTTATTCTAGATTATTGATTGGATCAACAACATTAGCTGGAACAATGTCAGTCGGAATTGAGGGCAAGGGAATTGGTATTGGTGCCCTTATTTCTCGAATGATCACTTCACTAACTTTATCACTCCCACTAATTTTGCCATTCTCAAAGAACTTAGCATTAACAGTTTCTACAATTCTAGTAGTATGATTAGGACAGTAAAATCTGAACCCCTTTGATCGTTCTGGATACCCAATGAAAAAACCACTAATGGTTTTTGGATCAAGTTTCTTCTCATGTGGATTATAAATGTGTGCCTCTGTTGGACATCCCCATACATGTAAATGTCTTAAATTGGGTTTCCATCCCTTCCACAACTCAAAAGGTGTTTTAGGAACAACTTTGTTGGGAACCCGATTCAAGATATACACAACGGTCATAAGGGCATGCATCCACAATGATATGGGCAGATTAGAATGACACACCATACTCCTAACCATTTCTAGAAGTGTACGATTACGTCTCTCAGCTACACCATTCATCTATGGGGAACCGGGCATTGTGTACTGAGAGACAATCCCTAATTTCTCTAAGAGTTTAGCAAAAGGACTAGGACATTGTCCTGATTCATCATATTTTCCGTAATACTCACCACCTCTATCAGACCTAATGATTTTCACCTTGTTACCTAGTTGCCTCTCAACTTCAGTAATGTAAATTTGAACAACATTCACAGATTGAGATTTATCATGCAAAAGGTAACGATAACAGTAACGTGAATAATCATATATAAAGGTAATGAAATATTTTTCTCCACCAAAAGATGGAACATCAAAAGGTCCGCATATGTCTGTATGTATAATTTTGAGAAGTTTAGTACTTCTTGTGGCTCCTTTCTTAGTCTGTTTGGTTTTCTTACCCTTAATGAAATCCACACAAACACCAAAATCAGTAAAATCAAGACTCGGAAGAATCTCATCTTTTACCAATCGGTTAACTCTTTCTCTAGATATATGACCCAGTCTCTTATGCCACAAGAATGCAGAACTTTCACTCATCCTAATTCGTTTCAAACCCACTATAGGATGCAAGGTAACAAGAAGAGATTCAGAAAATGTATTATCAAAAAAATTTTGATATAAACCATTGATCAAAATTCCTGAACCAAATAAACAATTTTCCTTAAACAAACTGCAACGTCCACTGCCAATGTTTAATGAAAAGCCATCATTATCAAGTTTAGACATGGAAATTAAATTCCGAGAAATGGAAGGTACATAAAGAGTTTGCTCCAAATCTAAATGAAAACCAGAGTCTAATACTAAATGAAAAGTGTCAATGGCTTCTACTGGAGCTTTCACTCTATTGTCCATGTAAAGATAGGCTTCATTTGGACTTGTGTTCCGGGTTGTAAGGAATCCCTGCATCGAGTTTGAAACATGAACATTAGAGCCAGAATCAATCAACCAAATATTACAAGGTGCTTCTATAAAGTTTGATTTGAAACATACAAAAGCCAAAGGCTTCCTTTTTTTTCGTACCATTCTCTGTACTTCATGCAATCTTTCTGAATATGTCCAGGCTTCTTACAGAAGTGGCAATTATCATTCTTCCTTGCTTTCTTGGGTGCTGATTGGCCTAACTGATTGGATGGACTATTCTTGATGCCCTTCCAATTTTTCTTATCGACTTTGTTCTTCCCATTCCCATGCATGTAGTTTGCCTGAGCAACATGACCATTTTGCTGCTTAAGTCGAGCCTCTTCCTGAACCAGCTTATTGGTCAGTTGATTCACATTCCACGTATCCTTAATCGTATTATAGTGAATCTAAAAAGGACCATATTGCTGAGGCAATGAGTTTAGGATAAATTGGACTAGGAACGAATCTGCTACAGTCATGCCCAATTTATCTAATTTTGCAGCGAGATTGGTCATGTCAAGTACATGTTTCTACATGGTCTTGGTACCATCATAATTGGCAGTCGTTAGTTCAGCCATGAGTTTTCCAGCAATTGCTTTATCAGCAATCTTAAAATGTTCAGTGACTATTTTTAAATATTCCTTAGCTATATGGCCCTCACTCTCAGGAATAGATGATTTGATGTTGCTAGCAGTGGTTAAACGCATGAATTTCAAGCATAGTTTGTTAGATCTAGTCCACGCGTTAAAGTTTTTGATCTCACTTTCTGTGGAGGTAGCAGTAATATCGGTAGGCTTGTCTATAGTTAATCCTGAGTCAATCTCAAGCACACCCAAGTAAAACTCAACATGTTCTTTTCACTCGGTATAATTAGTCGCATCTAGTTCAGGAACTGAGTTGACAAAGGAATTAAGTTGGGCAGGTTGATGAACTGCATTATAGAAACATGCTCACTACGATTAATCTGAGTTGTAAACACATATAAACAAATATGACTAAGATGTATACATAAGCGAGTGATTTAAACTAACAATTAAATGAGTATGGTATCTGTGGATATCCTATACAAGCTTAATCACGTAAATGAATCAACTCCATAATGGTTATTTTACTACTAATGCATAGTCTACATTTGGGTAATACATGATGCTAGTAAACAACCAACAATGCTTTTACTTAGTCTGACATTCATTCCTTTCTTTGAGTCCACTGTGGTGAACTACAACCAATAATATGAATGACATACCAAAAGAAGAGAAATATTCATGTACTGAGATGAAATCACTGTGGTGATTATCAAGACAATATAATATGAATATTGCTCTTAAAGATATATTTTTCCCATCTGTTATATGCATATATGGTATTTGTATGGAAAAAATAATTAAGAAAAACATTTTCAGTCCTACATAGAAGAGTTTTACTCCAGGATCATAGATCAAGGCACAGAAACACCAAACAAAATTTCTATCATCATGTTTACATAACAAATATGCCCAAAAAAACTTTAAAATGTGATTTTGAGGGTCTAAACGGCCGAAAAAGGCTAAAATATGAAAATTTTATGGCTAAGCGATAAATCTTGAAGAAAATGCTGTTTCCATTTAGAAAAATATATATTTTTGTCAAATTCTGACACTTTTTCGGAAAAAGTGGAAACATTAATAAAAACTGATTTTGTCTTGATTTAGAACTAAGAACATGATCATAACGAAGCGACTGATACCACATGTTAACTGATTCTTTGATACGTAAGCAGGATTAATGTTAGCATGGTTAGGATCTTGATCATAAACTAGTCACTAAACAATGTAAAACATACCTGTAGACATTGCGGAATACAGAAGATGAGATCTTGATGAAGCAAAACTTCTAGATCTAAAACACATCTTATCTCCCTTCGCCTAAGCCGTCAACCGTAAGCCGTAATCCGTAATTGCGGTTTTCGTGAGATAACCCTAAGATGGATTTTGGGTTATATTTCTAGGCAGTGAGAGGGATGGATTTCTCTATAAGATTTAATCGCATCCATCCATCAAGGTTGCTAAATAATAGAGAAAGTCTTCTAAATTAAATCCCAATCCTATTAATTCAGCAACTTCCTATTTAGACCATGATTGTTATATGGGTTACATAATAAATATTTTTATTGAATTTCGGAATATCCACAAGTCCATAATAATAAGGATTTGTGGGTCACGGAATTTCCAACACAAAAAGTAACTCTGAGATAAAAAAAAGTAACTACGCAGAAAATATACAGTCAGTAAATATATGGACATGTTTTTTTTATTTTGGTGGGGCAAATGATATTATTTTTGGATGAAATTTTTTGGGGAGCTAGATAAAATGCTCCTCTACAATTACGATTTTTTTTGAAAAAAAGTGACTGAAAGAGTGAGAGGATAGCTACCCACGTGGGTATTAAAGATGAGCCATATATATATATATATAGGCAAAGCTAGGATTTTTTATGGGGGGCATAATATAATAGTAAAAGAAGTGCATGCATTGCAAAGATAAAAAGATAAGAAACATATTTGAAAATAGAACCAATTTTGATCATTTTTCTTATCTAAAAAATACATGTGAGGTTAATAAGTGTGTACCGGCCGGTACATGTAAGTTATGTGTACCAACCATTAAAATAGTATATGTGGAGTCCATTAATTGAATCCAACCTTATGGATTGAATCAACATTGTTTAGATTAGAACTGGTTAAAAATTCACAATCGTATCTCTTATAAATTATGAGATATAACAATATATCATCTAACATTTTCTGCAATTTTAGAAAATATACATCTTATTTCATTATATGATCTAGGAATGTCAGATTGAGGTGATTTTTTATACACACATTATCTAAGAGGTATACATCACATCTGTAAGGTCAGATTATTTTGTATAGTTGTGCAACCATCAGAAATGAATATGGGTACATATTAGATACATGTACTCAAGTACACAACCATTATATTTTATTATATTATATTATATATATATATATATATATATATATATATATATATATATATATATGATTCATCTTTAATATCCATGCGCGTAGCTACTCGCTCTAGAAATAGTTACTTTTTCTAGATTTTTTATTTTGCACGTGTATAGGGTTACATTAGTTTTCAAATAGTTACAATACATGTATAATAGTTATATTTCTAACCAATGTGAAATCACATATTTGTTTTAGAATTTTTTGTAGAGGGTTACTTTACTTTGCAAACGGTTACTTTTTATGCATACACAGTTACATTTGTAAGAGTTGTAACAAATATACAATTACATATCTATTCCATAATTTTTACTATATATTCTGCCTGGTTCTTCTTTTTGAGTCGAATAGTTACTTTTTGGTCAACACTGTTATTTTTTTATCCAGCGAGTTACTTTTCTGACCAAATAATTACTTTTTAGAGGGCACCTGTATCGAATTCCAAGCTATGTATTAAACACGTTCTACATACATATACATATATATTATTTTTGTGTACATATGAATAGTATGTTTGATAAAGTAATACCATATCTTTAAATAGTCAAGAATACAATCCACAAATTGCTAATACATTTCCAAAACAAATAAATGCATAATACATAGAAAATATATTATGATGATGTTTTTCATTGTTCTATTATGTTTTTTTTCTTCTTTAATTGTGTATAACACTAAAGTTTTTGACATATTTATATAGGCATGATTTTCATGTACACCCTATTTTTTATGATTTTAGGTTTTGAATGGAATCTTGACATCAGAGAACAAATTCTGGCAAGAATCTTTTCTGGGACTTTCTTTGGAAATATTCAAGGTATCAAATTTCAAAGAAGTTGTAGATAGTCAAAGATATTCTTCCTTGGTGAAAAATCTCATTGACTTATTAGAAGAATACAAGGAAGCATCCTATGAGGTTCCAAACATTAGAAGATACACCATTGAGTTAATAATCATTATAATGAGCTCTGATACAGATAGCATCCCACGTTTCATATCTATAAATCTATCTAAATATCTTAGCGACATTCAAGACACAACATCAGAGCTGGAGTCTTTCTATATGTTTGATGGAAGCATGGGGCTTAATCGTCACTCGATTAGCACACATACCCTTATTGATCATGCCAGATACTATCTGCCTAGTCCTTCTAATGTTGATATTTTCAAGTGACCTTGGAGTTTTATTTGAAATCATGTTTGAATCATATATGTGCTCATTACTACTTGATTTATGATACGTAATCACTAAAACTATTGTGATTAGAAGTTCATATTTTTTAAATTAATGCTAAAAATATTCTTTATTTTTTAGATAAAGAAATATAATACGTGGTTATATTTTTTTTAAAATTGACTCTCTAATTTTATGGCAGTCTCAACCTAGTCTAACTAAAAACATGTGTAGATAGGGATATACCTCTGGTATAATAATAAAAAATTCACTATTCAACATTACTCATTGATAGGCACAGTACTGCAAAGACATGTATAATAACACATACCACTAAATAATAAATGTCAAAACTAGACGTTATCGTCCATAATATGTAACTATAACTCATTTAGAATACTCATATGTGAATATTAAATTTGGATATATAAAAATATATTATCTTTAAATATGTATGAATATATTGATCCCATTATTGTCCCTTTGTATAGTAATTGGTATGCGCATGTATATCTTTGTTTTTGAAGGAACGAATTCATGAATTTTCCTACTCACACATGTTGCACGTCCATTCATTCCTCATTATAGAAAAGTATATAGAAAGATTTTCCACTTAGTGGAATAATAACATAACTCTTACTCCATTGGAAACTTTATTAGAATAAACTATCAATTTGGGTGAGATTTGGATTCCACCTCCATCTAGACAATCATAATTTTTTGTAATGTGTTTTCTTATGACAATGAATATCGTTTTTTAAAACTGAGTAGCGGTAACGAGAGTCTGTGTTAGTTTTTTTTTTTGAGGAAGTGTTATTGGTTGCATAACCATCATAACATTTAAGAACTATGAATATTGACCATTTGACGTGTTTATTACTACTCTTGTGGTGGTAAAGAATTCTTATGATGAAACTGACTTTTTTAATGGACACATATTTTATTATGAATTGGAAGTGATTTTATAGAAGTTTTTTTCTCTTACACTATAATTTGTCATTACTAATATATAATGAAGCAAAGAATTAAAGGCACAATGATAATTATTTCTATTCATGAAAAGTCTATTGTACGCCACTTGTTTACAAAAGAATAATAATTCTTATTTCAATTAAAAAAATGATCAAGGAAGTACATTTATAGTAAAGTAAGCCTAAATTTATGATCCCCTAATGAAATTGTGTATTTTTTATTTGCATATCAATGGTTTGTTAGGATGTCATGTTGTAACAATGAAATTGTGATGTAAAACATGTGATGCCCATGTCCCTTATTGAAATCCATGGCATACACATGAGTGAAAAATATGTAATGCAAATATAGAAATAACATTTATAATGGAAAATACATGCATATTAGATCGTAATACATTTGCAAAGTCATAAACTTTTAATATTGGTCACCAACATGAATACACGTAGTAGCAAAAAAACTATGTAAAATATTGTACAACCCAATAAACCCCTATAACTAGGCTCCAATCGTATATGACCAAGATCGATTCCAAGTTATGCTTTTAGACTGACACCTTTTAATATTACATGCATATGTTCCAACAAATATAAGTGGGACAAACCGGTAAGCCTTGGCAGTCATTGTCGACATAGCCTGGTAACACTACATACCTCAAGTGATATTAACTAATAGAATTTATGATAGGTGTGGCAACTTTGTTCTAACTTAACTAATAACTTTCAGGTTAATAAAATCATATACCTAGTTTTCAATTAAATTTAGTTATGTGAATGATTTTTTGCTTGATAGATGATAAGGATTATGATATAATTGTTTTATTTTAGACATAACTTGTATATAAGTCTAAAGGATTTCATTTTAATGTTTTATTTATATATTTAATTGGATTTTACAAGGATTAAGGAGTTGAAAACCTAAATTAAGTAAAATAAGGAACTTTTGAAAGAAAATCATACATATTTGACCTAATATATGAAGTGTAGTGCTTAAAATAGTAGATTTGAGCCTATGTCAAGATTGGGTATGGGTGAGTGTTTTATTTATACACTAGTAGATTTTACGCATTATGGCAACATATTCAACTAATTGATGATCTAGTTTAATGTATAATATTTAGTGGGAAACACCACTTAGTCTATTTTTTGAGAGGATCACAGTTACATGTCATTGTTGTAAAAACCTTAGTTAGCCTATTAATGACAAGTTAGACCAACAAATGGATGAGTACAACAACTGAGTAGTGGAGTCAGGGCGATTCAATGCGGTTGACTAGTCTGTTAGTTAATATCAAGTTAGATTCACAAATTTTCTCTAGTCAGATGTTTGGTGATGCCAATTTGCAGAGATGGAGTAGATACCTAAGGACATTATTAGCCAAACCACTAGCAATCATTAGTCAATTAACGAGTTGGGTAAGTCAACTGAATAATTGGTCGATGATAGACTAGTTTCAGCCAACTGTGAAAAATGAAATGTTTTGAAATATGAAATATATCTAAGTACTAAAGAGGAAACTTAAATTTGTTTTATCATGATTAACCAAATTGAAACCATTCATACCAATATTTGGAAGTTTAATATTTGTTTTTAGATTATTTGGAGGAAAAAACATGATTGACTATATATCATAGATCTAGATGCTCTCCAACTAGTACAAGGAATATAGAGTAATTTATTCTTATTATATCTATCCAATTCAAGTACTATATTAGTGGACGTTCCTTGTTGGTAAATCCATTTTCCCTTTATCACCTTCTTCTTTATCTTGTCAGGTAAACCTATGTACTCGAATAACAAGGAAACACTAAAAAAAGTGCAAGTTGATATTTTCTCCCATATTCTAGTTTAGGGAGACTAGGTATTCATATGTAATAATAATCTAGTGTTTGGTTAGTAAAAATTCTTTTCAAACCAAGATTTGAAAAAAATTGAAAAGAACTTTAAGAACTAGATTTAATATTTTTTTACAATATTAGAACTTAATTTCTTAAACTAAAATCTTTTATGTGTGATTACATTAAATGATTGGTTTGTGATGTATTTGATTGTATTCAAGATTGTGCAAGAATTTAATGAAAATTCAGGATATGTAAAAAATGAGACACTGATATAACTCGATTTCAAAAATTTATATAGTAAAAAAATGACAATCTATAAATTGGTCTAGATTTCTGGTTTATTTGCACATATGATTCTAGGATGATGTTCTAGGGTTTCATATTTTCATATCTAGATACATATATATTTTTCTATATGAACAATCCATAATTTAAAACCCTAATTTCTTGGTACATTGCAAACATTTTACTAAGATTAAATTCAGTGCGTAATTATAGATTTATGTTAAAGTAAAGTGCAATCACTAAATTTAAAAAAGTATTCAATAAGAATCAAGATTCCTTGAATGTTATAGAGTTCATAGTGGAGTAATTTACATGCATACTAAATGTTAGAGTCGAGATGGTGTCATTGGATCTTACTAGTGGGGTGTGTGGAATTGAGCCCTAATGAGACCAATCATTGTATCTTAATCAACCAAAATTTAAAATATTATAATTTACACAACATAGATCTCCCACAAGAAAATGATGTCAATGTAGCACATTATGGGTGACCCAAGAGAGAGTAAGTAATTCATATCAAACTTATTTCATATTATTTAGGTGAAAATGGTAAGAGAATGAATTATCAAACAAGTTTCGTCATATTGATATAAACAAATACAGAAACTTTAGGACTCAAATCAAACAAAAAAGATTTGGTCTAGGGTTTTACCTCCATGGAACTTGCAATTTTGGTTAATAACTCACAACATCCTTTGGTTGTTGATATTTTGGCTATTTCTTAAATAATTTATCATCCCCATTTGAATCACACAATAAGCAACTATTATTGAAGAGAATAATACACTCTCATGATTGTCATCTCTGAATAATCCATTAGGAATGCAATCTTGCCGACAATTCTCTCTTATACTTTAGCATGTCAGGTGAACTGTTCATTTTTGTCGACCCCCAATTTTTAGTCATTCAATCTGTAACATCCCTGACCTGGGTTATGTGTTAACCCTAGATGTTTTTCCTAAATGAGGTTGATTACATGCTTGCTCTTATCTTTTGAAAAGTAATTAGGGCTCAAGAGGAACTTATATTTCAATTTTAGTCCTTTTTGAATAATGTTGAAACAATGTTTTGTTAGATTTATACTAAAGTGCAAATTACCCAAGTTGAGGGGTTAAATTGCAAATGTTACATGGTAAAATGTTCCTCAGATGTTGAAGCATCATAGGAATGAGTATGATGCAGTGGTATGGCTTCCACAAGCTTGAGCACCAAGATAGAGCTTGTTAATCAATGTTTGTGCATTAAAAACCTAATTTTGGTGTAATGTGCAATTTACCCAAAACCTAGGGTTCAATATGCAAAATACCATTTCAAGAGGGTCCCTCATGATTCTTGGAATCATGTAGAGAAAATAATTTGAGAGGGGCTCCTCATTTGAATCATTTTGGATGAGAGAGAATTTTGACATTAAAATAATCAAGATTTAAGCATAATTGAAACCCTAATTCAATTTAATGCAAAAATAAATATATTAATGGGAGTGCCCTTCAACCAAAAATGAGATGGTTGAAATTATACAAGTGTGTACGTCCTTATGCCTTGCAAAGGCCACGAAAATATCTAAGTGAGTGGAGAGCCCACTCACATTAGTTAATTAAAAGAAATATCCACTAAAAATTGGATATTAGTATTATATGATTTAAGGTGCTTAATTGCTTTTCCTTTAATTTTTGGATAATGAAGAAGAATTAAAGGGAAAGAAAGGTGCCTTCGTATACAAGGGATTGAGGGGAGTATGTGGCACAATTTGGGGAGTTGAAGGATTGTTTTTCAACTTTCTCTCTCCTTGAAATTCCTTTATAACCACTTCATTTCCCATTCAACCAAGAACTCTTTTTTAGATTTTCTTTCTTCCTTACTTTGGACGAGCACAAGGGAACTTAGGAGCATCAGGGGAACGAACTCCAACCTGTAGGTAAGCTCCGTGATCATCTTCAACCACGAATTCATGGTGGAAATCACAAATCAATACTTGATTTCTTCTTTTCTCCAATCAATCTTCAATCCTAGCCAATCCTTTTCACTCAAAGAGTTGAGCACGAACCTTGTGGAGTTGAGAAAGCTTCTTCCACCATTAAAGATGTGGAGTTGGAGCTTTGAAGCATTCTTGAAGGCGGGTAATATAACTTGAACCCATTTACATCATTATTCAATTCCAATTTTACAAGTGTTGTTGATTTCTCCTTCTTCTTGATTAATTGCTTCTTGTAATGGATGATTCTATGAAATCAGTAGTAATGTGAACCTTAGAAACGACGATAGATGATGATGACATCATCTTGGACACTTTTCCCAAAGTTGCAACTCCAATCGATTTCCAATAAAATTGGTCAATCGGTTTCACCAAACCGTTTGATGACCAAACGATTTGCAAACCGTTTGAGGAATTGGGTTCAAAACCATTTGGGAAAGTTGACCATTTGGATTGAGTTGACCGTTTGGAAAGAAATAGTTTCTAAACCATTTGATGATTAACGATCTTCAAGATCGTTTGGTGTTTAGGGTTTCAAAACCGATTGAATGGAAACGGTTTTCAAAACCATTTGAGGTTGATGATGTCATAGATTGATGTTGATCCAATGCGATTTAATTGAATTAATTCCAAAGGGTTCAATACTTGAAGGTTCATTGAGTATCAAACCCTAAATCAAGTTGTTAAAGAAACCCTAATTGAATTCCACCAATTTCAATGATGGGATGGGTCAAACGGTCTCAAGACTGTTTGACAGCAAACGGTCTCAAGACCGTTTGAGGGCAAACGACCTCAAGACCATTTGAGGTCAGGTTATGCCAAGGTTAAATGATGATTCAATGTTTCAACTGAAGAGTGATTTAATGGTTCAATTGATAGGTGGTTCAATGATTGAAAACCTTGAATCGATTTGGTTGATGGAAACCCTAATTAGTCCATTCGGTTTTGAGGAGGTTTGGACCAAACGGTCTCAAGACCATTTGAGAACAAATGGTCTCAAACCATTTGGAGATCCAAGTGGTTTCAAGAGGGATTTGTTCATACAGTTTCAATGTACTTTTGTTTAAACGGTTTCAAGGGCTAGTTGCCCAAATGATTTCAAACTGTTTGAGATCTAATTTCATCATGACCGAGGATTCAACTGATCAAACCATTTGAAGACCTAAGATGATTAAAGGTCAATTAACTATTTGATTATGTTTATCAAAGGTAATTACAATGGTTGTACCATCAAGGTACTTAAGTGACTAGTACCTTTTGAGTGGTTAACCTTTGATGCTTATGGAAGCAATGACTTAATATATTGTGTCAATCCTTTGTTCAAGTTGAGTTAACTTAATCTAATCAAGTCTGAAGTAATTAACCTCCTAGAGAGGATGAGAGAGAGTAACTTATACATGAGTAATAATCATGTAGTGATTAAACCTCAACACACTCAATATGAATACAATATGTAATTAGGGTATGATCCTTAATAGAGAGATCATGAAACCCTAATTGAGAAGGTTAATGAACCCTAACCCTAATTCAGGGTAACGATATGTAAATCCCTAATGTAGGGTGATGTAATGTGTTTTGAAACCCTAAAACAGGGTAAATGTATGAGAAACCCTAATTTTGGGTAATATGATGATAATTCATAACCCTAATGTGGGATAATAGGATGAATATCTCTGATTGACATGAAATGGAAACCTTCACCCTAAAAAGGGAATAGTGGTATTACTTTGTGTTGCATGGTGTTGATATGTAAGCATTATAACTTTTATCATGAAGTACTAACCATGCAGGTATCATGAGATGATGAGCATAGCCAGGTATGAGCTATGATGTTTCAGTTATTGTTGTTATTGGGCCTTGTGAGCCATAATATGCTTTGTTGCCTAATGAGAGGTAACAAGAAATGAAATGGGCTTTGAGAGCCATGTGAGATGCTTGTGTAACAAGTATCATGTTTACCTTGGTCAGATAACCTGAAGGTGTTTTATTTACCTGATAAGTGGTAACAAGTGTTCTTTGATGAACTGAGGGTTTTAATACCCATATTCTATAATCATGATGATTAGTTTGTGAAAAGATGAGAATGTTCCTAATGAGATGAGGGACTGAGATCCCAATGCCTTGTTAAAAGATTTGAACAGTACTTGATGAAAGTATTACACATTCTTTGTAGTAATTGTTAAAATAATTGATGTTTGGAAACTTGTGTGATGCTAAAAGAATATGGTAATACACTTAATTAATCAAGTGATATCATATAATGTAGTTGCCCTGACCACAGATCCATCAACGTCAGAATTCGCTGAATGGTGAAACGAGTTAAAACTCGGAACACATATTTTTGAATATGTGGGGGTAATTGGGAAATTATATCCTCATGCCCCATAGGAATGGCTGTGGGCTATATCCTATGTACGGGATTGGTTACAGACCATACCCCAGTATGAGTATGGCAACGAGCCATGACTCCATGATATGATACTAGGCATTGGCTACGGGCCATAACCTTGAAGAAAGTATATGTTGCGGGCTATAACTCTATAGCGAAGATGCCAATATACCCTGGCAAGCTAATTGCAGTTTGACACGTGATGTCTCTGCCATATAATCTTGTACTGACCGAGAAGTTTGAGGTCTTGGAGTTCGCCTCTTCCATTGACCTTGTGTGGTACCGATGCTTAACATAATCGTGGTCGGTTGGAGCATGAACGGTGTACTTCATGTCTTCAGGGCATTAAGTATGATTGTAAAATATAATCAGCCGTGTAGCGTATTTTCTTAAGGTTGAAATACGAGAATCATTGGTTTATATTATCTTGTTTAGTATAGCGGATAAATGTTATACATGTTCTTCATATTCCTTATTGGATAAGTGACATGCTGCGGTATCAAGATATAGCTAAACTTCTTAGAACCAGAATATTGCTCTAACATGTTTAGACATTGATTTAACTACTGATAAATATTTATGATTCCTCTATTCAGTTTATTCTTATTAAAATGCAATAATAATGTTTCTGGCGGAGAGTTATATCTCTCGTTGGGGCAATTTCAAATTGTCTCACCCCCGTGGGATCCAACTTTTTAGGTAGACGCGGAGGAAGAGGCAGAAACCCTACTACAGGGGAAGAGCAGCAGCAGCTGGGACAACAATAATTTCTTAGGTGAAGACACTGGCTGTCATGTCTTGTATATGTGTACATAGAGTCCTATGTGTCATCTCTGTGCTCTCAGGTCCTTGGAGTCAATAGTTAGTTATTATTGATATGATATTTTGGCTTGATGCCTCGATATTTTTATATTGCCTATGTACAGTTTAACAGGGCAGTTGATGCTTGTAACTCTCGAGAAGGAATGGTACAAGAGATGTACTTGTGAACCAGAATGTAATTGATTACTTTGGTTCTTTTTGAAATATTTTTCCAATGTATGGATCTCTTTGTGAATGGTTTTAATTTTTAGTGATTTTCATTAATCCGCTACGAATGATACGCTTCTGCTTAGTTAATGATGTTTATTTGAACGCTTCGTCACACAATCAATGCTCAAAATAAGATATGCTCTCTAGATAATGATGAAATTTATTTGATTTGTTTCACATTTGTTCACATTTCCCACCTCTTTAATTCATCTAATTCACCCATTTTCTAAAATCGAAATGTTCAAGATTTGTTTAAAATAAATACTCTGATTGAATTCATCCTAAATAAAGTATTCAGGTCTGACTCTAGTCAGAAATTCAATCTCTCCTTTTTGTCTCACTTATAGAACAAGTTCCATTATGTCAATGGACAAGATATTCAAATTAACTCCATTGACTTTTGATAAAGAGAGAGAAAAGGTAAGACTTGTTCCTCCAATTTTCATCTCCCCTCTCCTATCTTATTACAATTGATGTTTATTCCTCAATGAAATAATCTCATGAACAAAATATATGTCTTATAAAAAATGCAATCAGATGCTTGTACGAAGTCAGAGTATCAGATAAGGAAATACCAATTTGTTGCCCAGAGACAACCTTCTAGAATGCCTTATTCCTCTAGGGTTCCATGTGGTGGAACATGACAATCTTCCACTAGTATACGCTATAGAAACAAGTGTTTGACATGGATCCCTCAAGCCACAAATCCCATTCTTGTATCCTATTTTGATCAAAAGGTAATTAGTACTGTGAAACTTCTATCTTGACATTGAACCCTTGACCGCCAACAATATGTACAAGTACCCCCCCCCAATATACACCATTAGGGAGGCCCCATTTGACTCTCCTAAAGGCAGAGATTAACCGTGTCTTCTTTTTTATCCTCTTCTAATAATTATCTAGAAGAACATTTTTGTAAAACTACAATCTTGATACATTAGGAGGCTGCATAAATGGTATGGAGTAGTCATTGTCTCTTCATTTATAAATTGGTTATAGTTGTCTATCTACATACTATATCTATTAGATTTGAGTGATCTAGGGAAGTGAATAAAGCTAAAACTACTTAAACTAAAATCATTAGAGCTTCAAGTTATAAGGAAATTGTAATGCAAGTAAAACAAGCAAAGCATTGATGAGATATAATGAAACAAGCTATGAATTTATTTATAGTGGTTCTGACCTAAAAGGAGATGCTATCCATTGTATTGAGAGGAGAACCTCTAGGATTTTGAACACTTGAGTATCACCTCATATTGCTGATAAGGGTTACACCAAGAAGAGATTCTCTTTTCATGAACAAAGAGTAACTATCTTCACTTTAAGGACAAGGGAGCCAATAAACTTACCAAGGTCACATAAAATACCAAGGATATTTAGCCTCTGTCAAGGACTTCCCCATCCTTGAATTTGTATCTTCAACCTTGAACCTTCACCTTCCTTCTTTAAGGAAGAAATATTAAACAAGAAACCTTTGAGAGGAGATTAATGAGAGGAGATTGAGAGCTTTAAAAGGATGACAATCAAGATATATCTCTAACACAAATCCTAATTCACTCTTAATGACTAGAGAATAATCAATATCAATAGATATTAGGGGCTCTTTTAGGCACAAGAACCCTATCATGGAACTATTTATTACCCTAAGTTTGCACTCCTAGTGGCGACATAGTCAAAGGCAAGTCTACTTGGGCTTCCTTTCTTGAAATGTCACATAGTTTCACACAAGAAATATATATGAAAAGGAAATAACAAAATTAAAGAGAAAATCAAATATTAAACTTGGAGATAAGATATATGTATTCATTTCTATATCAAGAGTACCAATCAGTGTTTCATTTCAGATCTTAGAGTCTTGAGTATAGCAGATCTTCATTTGGAAACTAAAAATTCGATAAACATAATATATTAATGTTAAATCATTAAGTACCCTATAAAAGGGAAAGTGAACATAGTTTAAGATTAATATAAAAGTTTCTTGCCTAGAAACATCATATTAATCAAGAAGTAGAAACAAGGTGTGAAACACTAAATGACATTATTTTATACAAAGTGAATTTTAAGTGTATTTTGATTATACTTAGCAACATATTATGGCCATGGACCAGCTTCCCATTGGAAGGTCCATGAGGGCATATGGGGCTGAAAGCCTAAATGTCACATTTTTTATACATGAGGGACATTAAGACCAAAGTTAATAAGCTAAACCTATTTTCAACTTGCTTGTTCCCTTACCTGAAGAATACAGACAAATACACAACATTTGTATAATGGACAAGTTCAATTATATTCAAGGTTTTTCCAACATATTCAAGCAAAGAAAACGTACTAATCATGGGAACAAGTACCTCAAACAAATAATTATCTAGCCAAGAGTTCATACGAGCATATATACAAACAAGTTGATATCATAGTAGGGTGAAGAGATTAAGCTTACCTTGTGAGTAGTAAGCAAGATCTGATAAGATCTTTAGAAATGGTCCCACCCAAGTGGACCTAATTTGCAAATGATATAACATGGGGTCTTAGATTAGTAGGTTTAAGGTATGATAAACATCATATACTTCATGTGTATGCCCCCTTATACCTAGGTTTCTAGTATCTCTATATTAGTAATAAAGTTCCAACCATGCATTCTATTATTCAACATAGATCAAAAGTCATGCCAACACCTTAGGTCTAGGTGATGCATCAACTTTATGAGTAATATTACATGAAGATCAACTCTGATTTAGAAATAGTGGAAGCATAAGATTTTGATTATTACAATTTTTCAACATTCAAGATCATGATAAAGTCATATTAGATCAATTCCATACAATACAGTCATAGTAACATTAAGAGCATATGATATATCAAGTTAAGATTGTAGAGCAATAACATGAAATTTTATTGATTTGAAGTTATTAAGATATCATGGATATCATTAGAGTTTGATTTATCAAGGTTAGATCCCAATAAATATGTTGGTATGTATGCCTAGAGAGACAACAATATCATGATTGGAGTGTGGCATTAGATACCTGATTTGATTATAATAAAGGTAATTCTATCTATAATATTTGTCTCACTCATGATATGATGACACATACATAGTAGATGTCTAAAGAATGATGTTACTCAATGAAATATGTCTTCAAGTGCATGACTTGAACAATGAGATCATAAGAATGTTAAGAGTACATACACTCTTGCTAAGTCCCTAGTCAAATATTACTTTGGAATAAAAATTGAAAACAATAATACATAAGACTAGAGTGTGTGTTGACTGATGATAGAAATAAAATTCATATTCAAATTATACATTTATAGGTTATCACATCCTCCCACCTTAAAAGAAATTGTATCCTTAAAATTAAATCAACCCACAATTTGATATTTGGATTTCATATCCCATATCGTGATCAACTTGGTATTCCTTCTACATTAACACTATTTTATAATTGAGCAATAAGGAATCATGCTCAACACAGAGTCACATTGATTATCCAATTGGGGATCATTACATAGATCATGAATTTTTGGAAAGATTATTTCATAGATCACAAATTTGGAGAGATCACATTTTAGGTCAAACGAATAGAGCTCTTTAAATCAAGAGTACAACATGACTTTTATCCTAAAATTTAGGGTTCTAGCTTCTTCACTACCCTAGGTGGGTTTATACATCCATGATCTAGATTTCAAATTTCAACAATTTGAGACAAACGTCGTACTTCAATATCATGATTTAGTACTTCAAAATCAGTGGAAGGTCCCACCCTGGTCCATATGAGAGCTAAACTCTAAGTCATGAATCAATAGGATCAACATAGTCATCATTAAAAAATTGAGATTTGGGAACATGAAAGTCATTAGTAAAATGTTGTGGGTGATCTCAAGGTCGAAATAGGGGAATCATAGAAGTCAGATCAATATCAAGGTCATTCATAAGGAGTCAATATTTCATTATTGAATATTGAGAGTCAAGTTTGAACATTGATATCAAAAGTCAAAACATTTCAAAGCTAGGATTTAGATTCCTATTTAGAGCTTAGGGTGATCATTCATCTGTATAAAATAATCGAGTAACACTTGGATCATTATTCAACATTTCATGGCATCAATATTGAGTTCATTTTCATGGTATAAACTATTGATGAATGATCTAGACCTAGGTCTTTCAAGGAAGTTAACCGTAAGCTATATTCAATGTCTTCGTATTTCAAGATCATCATTAAATAGAGATTCAAGATCAAGTATCGGTATACTATTAGGTTTTAACTATTAAACACTTAGGTCAAGAAATTAAAATCTTGTGAAAGGGGTCACCTTTCTAGACTCTAAATAATCAACAAACTGACAATTTAGAGGTAGTCATAAGGGGAGTCATAAGTCAACTTCCACCCTAATCAAGATCATTAATTTACATTAGTCATGAGCATATAGCATATCTAAATAGGGAGAGTATTAATTATCAAATTGTATTTCATTAAGTCCTGATATCAGAGATCAAGATCATAATAGGGAAACCATATTTCAAGATTTTTTTTCAAGATCAAGGTCATAATTGCATTCCCTTCCTTTCGAGATCAAGGTAAGGTTGTATTTGGAAATTGAGAAATCAAATTGGGAACTCAACAATTTGAGCATATTAGGGCAAGATTATTATCCATGTCCATCATATCATTCATAATAGGGATTACAAAGAGGCATACTAATCAATTTGGAAAAACCTCTTATATCAAACTCTTTCATCATGATTTTGAGAGTCCACAAACATAGTCATATCATAGTACATGACATGACACATATCAATAGAGTGAGATTCTATTAGTAATGTTTGAAGATTGATCAAAATAGGGACAATATATGTATGATCAATAGGGACAATATCAACCATGAGGTATAAAACATGAGTCCCACCATATTTAGCCAAAAAAAGATTTACCTCAAACATGGAAGGAGCTTATATCTAATTTGGTAATATGGAGTTTGCATGAGTACATCACTTGTTGGTATGTATGCCAAGAGAGTCAATCATATGGTGATTTTAATGGCATACTTTGTAATTGATTTGATTAATAAATAAAACTTCCAATTTATTTTGTTTAATTCAGTTATGAGAAAATGATGTAACACTATAAATGTCTAGAGAATAATATTACTCAATGACATATGTCTTCAAGTATGCGACTTGGAGAAATGAGATCGTATGAATGTTAAGAGTACATATATATTCTCATTATGTCCCTGATCAATTTTTATTGTGGAAGGTTGATAGACAATAATAACACATAAGATCAAAGTGTGAGTTGGTTGATGATTGAGTATCATTATTCATGATATAGCTATATCAAACCAATCACACATATACATTTTAGAGAATAGTGTATCAGATAGACCCACCATGAGACTGACACATGGAAACCATTACCATGGTATTCATAGTCAGTTCTCATAGTGGGGGTGGTGTTTGTGGTTCTTAGACCTAAAATCACTACACTCATCACATGTCATTTGATACACTTTGACATCATCAAACGTAGTCTTGAAACATGGGTTGTTATAACTGTGATGATTGGGTGACTGTGAGACATGGGAACTGACAATGAGTGATAGAGATGGGATTTTTCCTTCCTACATGAGTATGATATTCTAGGCTTCTTGATTAGTCAGATTGAGAAATGCATAGCCATGGACATGTGAGTTAATATGTGATATTGATCTTACATATATCTCAGACAGACTGCTCTGACAATATTGAATTTTAAAGAGGGTGAGTAGTTCATGCCTCGAGTTCAATCTGGATATCAGTGACAAAGGAATTATACAATACTACAACACCATACACAAATCGTAGGTTGAAGTTGTTTCCCTACTTTACATTCACTTGGGTAGCACTGATGTGTGACTAGGCACCACTCTTTGCTTGTGACATCATAAGTTAGTTATGGATATTTACTACCTATGTGATATTAGGGCCTATAGGGTCACACACACGTCTTTACCTAGAAGAGGAGTTTAACCTTGAATAATGATTGAATTGATTACTAAAGTGTTTAGGTATTAAATTCATGCAACAAATCAGCTGACTACACTGCTAGACGATCATCTCACTCAAGTGAGATGGCCGTTTGGAGTGTCAGACAGAAGCTCAAGAGTTGAGATGTTCGTTTGGAGTATCATACCGATTGGAACCGAATTGGCTATGTTCAGCTCAAACTAATGAACGAACTAACCAATTCAATCTGTTGAACTGACCATATTGACTCTACTCACTAGACAACTATCTAGGTGAGTGAGACAGTCATTTCTCTTGATAAATATGACTCAGTTTGTGAGAAATTTGATTATATCAAGGAAATAGTGCTTCTATCATGTCGTACATTAATTGGATATGTAATTGCCAATTTTGTATGCGATTGAGAAACATACTAATAGAACATCTTGTAGTGAGATATGACCGTCCCACATGCCAGACGACCATCTGGGCCACTAGACGATCGTTTGGGTGTTTACAGGTTGTGAAAATTCAAGATCTTCTTGTTCCTTACACTCCCGCATAGACTGTGAGCCGTGGCCTAAACCCCTCCTATAAATAGAGGGGTAATGGGTGCTTCACAGAGCACAACACATACAATTGAGAATTAATTATTAAGAAAATTATTGTCCTCTCTAGTTGTGGTAACCAAGAGATCCCATGCAAGTCCTACCTAACCAGGGGGATATCTACATGACAGAACAACTGAGGATCATTGTTGTGGGAGAACAAGTTGGTGACTAGTACACAAACAGGAGGGAAAACTCCTTCTTGTCCATTCTAACAGGATGATAGGAGTTCTAGGCGGTCCGTGTAGACTTCTCTAGATGCAAGAGGTCATTGTTTGCCACTAGGAGAGAAATACCAACCTGATGTTTGTGATGTAAACCAAGAGGTGTAGCAGTCCTGCTACTCGTGGTGCAGATCTGAGGGTGCATCGATCAGACGAGTCCCAGTGCAACTATAAGACAGTTGCACATGTACGAAGGTGAGGAAATGTCACAGGACTTTTTCCCATACTAGGTATAACCTTGAAACCATCCTTCGTGTGTTATAGCAATTGTCGTGATCTATTGGTTTATGGGGAAATTTGGTAGATAAAATTTTTGTTGCCGTTATCTATTATGTAGAAATATTTTCCTACAGTCGTATTAAATCCAACACCAATTTACTATATTATGGGATAATTGATATGATCGGATTTTGGTTCTTTTGTTCTATTATTTCATGCGATGTGGATAATTTCTTATCCAATCAAAAACCATGACAACTCCAAACTTTATATATATATATATATATATATATATATATAATTTCCACGCGTCACCCTAAAAGCAATTTTGATGATGGATGTGTAGCATGGTTATGGCTAATAACCCCTATTATTTGTGCATGGTTGTGTGGTTGGTTAATCCTATTTATCTCAGTTTGCACACTGGGCCTCTATCTTTTCTTCCCAATCTAAAGTTAGTTCTTTTCTACCCTTACTTCCCTCGAATGTAACTCGAGGTTTCTCAATATTTATATAAAAGTAGTATAGTTTACTTTCTTATTTTGACGAAGAAGAAATACGCCAACTGACCGTCTAGAGGAGGTGAGATGACCAGCTGGAAGGGCCGAGATGATTGTCTGACGGGGCCGAGACAACCTTCCAGTGGGGCCAACATGACCAGCTGGGGAGCCGACTAGGAGCCCGAAGGACCATACAAGATGACCGTTTGGAGGAGCCTAATGATCGTCTACAGGATGACCAACCGGTCATTTAGAGGAGCCAGATGACCAGCTGGAGGTGACCAACCAACTGTCTAAGAGATAAGTCGGTCGGTTTAAAGGTTGAACCAGTCACCTAGATTGCAAGCACAGACCTTCATCAACAACATGTTTCTTAATATGATGTATACCTAGATTGTGGTAATTCCTTGTGGCTCCAAGGAATTATATTAGGTTGGCCACACTTTTATTTATTTCATATTTTCATTGTGGGATACCGTATGTATATGATACATACTATGTATGTGGTGATTGGATAAAGTATATGTATTTATAAATACAAACTTCCTCAAATAAAAATTATATTAAGTCTTAGATGCTTTCCAACAAAAACCCACATGAAAATCTTGATCGACCAAGTGTAGGTTACACCTTCGCATGATGCGTTGTCTATCTCGTGGAAGTGTGTTGGTAGATACGTAGGTTCTACCTTCGTAGGGTGCATATCTATTGTATTGGCTATTGGGTCGGGCTTAAACTGGTGATTCTTACAGCGTCTAACACCAGAAGCATGCAGATGAATATGGAAAGGAGTTGTGTATATCATTTATCCAGAATTTCATATGATGCAATTAGAAAAAGTTGTTGATAATTGATTATGTATGTTGATGTTGGTCAGGTCATAGTTGAATTATCTTGTATCCGGCCCACTAGAATATTGTTTGATGCAATATTACAAATTCATATGTGAGAGCTATAAAATTGAACTAAAATAGTGGGAGTGCTAATAATTAAAGGCCTAATTAATATCATCAAAAAAATTAAATCAAATTAAAAGGTTTTTGATAAATGCAAATTTTCTCTTGTAGAATCAAATGATGAAAAAATCCATATTGCGACTAGTCCTTAAGAAGGAAAAACTTGATGGGATAAATTTCCACGACTGGTTTTGGACTTTGAGAAGGGTTATCAATGAAGAGTGCAAGCTCTACGCCCTTGAAAAATAGTTCCAGAAATGCCTGCTCCTAATACACCTAGGGTACAAGTTGATGCTTACTGGAAGCATGACAATGATGTCTTACAGTTAAAGTACCATATGCTTAACTGCACGAACTATAAGTTGCATGAGTAGTGGGATGCCATGAGTGTTCTTGAGATGGTAACACATCTTAATAAAGTGACACATAGTCTTGCAAATCAAGCAAGGGACAATATCATAAAGGTTCTACTTGAGTCTAAGTTGACAGAGGAAAGCTCAGAAGAAGAACATGTGCTTAATATGATTGGACATGTGTATCATCTTGAAGAACTGGGATTCACCTTGAGCTAAGAGTTGGCCACGAATATGATTCTAAAGTCAATGCCGAAATCATATAGTCACTTTATTGCATGTTATCATGTGAATAATGTGGATGACCACATGTCAGACTTGCTTGCCATGTTGATTCATGTTGAAGCAAAATTGAAGAAGGACAATCTCGTGATGATGATCAATGGAGCTAAGCCCAAGGATCAAAGCAAAGCCAAGAAGAGTTCTGAGGTCAAGACCAAATCCAAGTATTCAATACTCAAGATAAGGAGAAAGAAAAGTATAAGAGGAACTCATCCTTTATACTTGAAAGCATTCAGGAAGAAGAAGATGGGGATGGTGATCTCCACTCTAGGTATATCTGTTATTGAGATAAATATATCTACTTCTTCATCATGGGTACTAGATATTGTATATGGATCTCACATATGTTATCATATGTAGGATCTGAAAGAAAGTAGGTCTTTGGGAAAGGCGAGGTGGAACTACAAGTTACTATTGGTGCAAGAGTTGCAGCCAACACAGTTGTAACCTATAGTACATCTCTCCCCACATGGCTTGTAATAGAGTTAAAGAATAGCTATTATGTACCTGATATAAATAAAAATATCATTTTTGTATCTTGTATGGACAAGGATGCATTTGAATTACATACTAAAATTGGTCGATGTTCTATTTCAAAAAATGGGATCTTTTATGTCAGCGCCCCAATGTCTTATGGTATTTATTTGTTAGATCTAAATATTGATGCTTATAACGTTAATACCAAAAGACTAAAAGTCAAAAAATCAAAGAAACCATACCTTTGACATTATTTTCTAGGGAACATAAATGAGAATCACATATCTAGACTCCATAAGGATGGTTATTTAGACTCTTTTGATCTAGAATCAATGGAGACATGTGAATCTTGCTTGTTGGGCAAGATGGCTAAGACCCCTATCACTGGTAACAATGAGAGGACTAGTGATCTATTAGGACTCATACATACTGATGTGTATGGACCTTTTAGAACAACCGCTAGAGTTGGGTATCAGTACTTCATTACATTCACTAATGACTTCAATAGTTATGGCTATGTTTATTTAATGAACATAAGTCTAAAACTCTTGAATTTAAGTATTTTATGAATGAAGTACAGAACCAACTTGGTAAAAGTATTAAGGCACTTCATTCCGATCGAGGTGGAGAATACTTAAACCAAGAGTTTGAGAACCTTCTTAAAACCCATGGGATTGTTTCCCAATGGAATCTACCTGGAACTCATCAGCATAATGGTGTGTTAGAAAGAAGGAATCACACATTGTTAGATATGATAAGATCAATGATGAGTTTATCTAATCTTACGACTACCTTCCGGGGGTATGCTCTGGACACCACCATGTTTACACTATATTGAGTACCATGTAAATCAGTTCAAAAGACACCATATGAGATATGGCATCGGAAACGTTCCAAAGTGTCTTTTATGAGGATTTGGAGATGTGCAACTTATGTTAAGAGAATGTTTTCTAATAAGATAGGTCCTAAATCTAATAAATGTTATTTTTTTGGATATCCTAAAGAAATAAGAGGATGTTACTTTTATTCCCAATCTGACAACAAAGTCTTTATTGCCAGGGATGCGACATTCCTTGAGATGGATTTCATTTCCAAAGGAATCCATGGGAGGAAAGTGGAATTTGAAGAGGTTCGAGAATAATAAGAGAACATATAACCGATAGATGAGCAAGAGGAACAATGAGAATCACAAGGTGTTGTGGAGTCCAAATTCCTCAAGTAACACAGGAACCTCATAGATCTAATAAGACACACCTTAATTCTAAAAGATTTGGATATCTTGTGACTCAGGAAGGTAGTGAATTGGTCATCGATGATGAGCCAATAACCTAACAAGATGCTATAGAGGGACCATATTTTGAGAAATGCCTTGAGGCCATGATATCTAAGATGGAATACATTTATACCAAAAAAGTATGGACTTTGATGGATCTACCTGAAGGGGTAAAACCCATAGGATGTAGGTGGGTCTTCAAGAAGAAGACCAAAATGGATGGAAAAGTTTAAACCTATAAGGGCAGATTGGTTGCAAAGGGTTTTAGAAAAGTTCAAGGTGTTGATTATGAAAAAACTTTTTTTCTAGTGGCCATGGTTAAGTCCATGAGGATCATGCTTGCTATTGCAGCTTATCATGACGATGAGATTTGCCATTATGGATGTTAAAACCACATTTGTTCACAAGAACCTTCTTCAGGATGCGTATATGATACAACCTGAGGGTTTTATAAATCTAATGTTTGAAAATAAAGTTTGTAATATACAAAGGTCAATCTATGGATTGAAGAAAGCATCTTAAAGTTGGAATCTTCATTTTGATGAGATAGTCAAAGAGTTTGGATTTATGCAAAATGAATATGAACCTTGTGTCTACAAGAAGGTTAGTGGGAGCACAGTGACATTCCTCATATTGTATGTAGATGACATACTATTGATGGAGAATGACATCCCTACGTTACAAAAGATAAAGACATGGCTTGGAAGTACATTTTCAATGAAAGACATGGGACAAGCCTCCTACATCTTGGGGATAAAGATCTATAGAGATATATCCAAAGGGCTTCTTGGACTATGTCAAAGCACATACATTGACAAAGTGTTGAAGCGGTTCAACATGGAGAACTCTAAGAGGGGAATCCTGCCTATGCATCATGGTGTCCCCATCTCTAGAGCTCAATGTCCTAGTTCTTGTGAAGAAAGGGAACACATGAGTTTGATTCTAATGCCTCAACAATTGGATCAATCATGCATGCAATGTTATGTACCCATCCAGACGTCTCGTATGCCTCGAGCATGACAAGAAAATATCAGTCAGACCCAGGTGATGCTCACTGTATAGCCATGATGAACATCCTCAAATATTTGAGAAGAACTAGGGACTAGTTCTTGGTCTACGATAGAGAGAAATAGTTGGCGGTAAAGGGTTACACTGATGCATGCTTATAGACTAATCAAGATGATTACAAATCGTAATCAGGATTCATATTTTGGCTAAACAATGAAGTTGTAAGCCGAGAGAGTCCCATGCAAGAGACAATTGCCAATTCTACAATAGAGGCCGAGTATATTGTTGCATCGAATGCAACAAAGGAAGATGTATGGATCAAGAAGTTCATTATAGAACAGTCAAGCTATTGCACAAGCTAAGGCATCCAGATTGCATCAACGCTCAAAGCATATATAGAGGCAATTTCATCTCATACAAGAAATTGTACAACTAGGAGATGTATAGATTTGCAAAGTACCAACTGAGAACAATGTTTGTGACCCCTTGATAAAGGCACTTTTGTAGTAGAATCATGATGGTCATGTTAGGTCACTCAGAATGATATTCATGGGTGATTGGCCCTAAGTGCAAGTGGGAGTCTATTGGTATGTATTACTAGAGAGCCAATCATATGATGTTGGTAATGGCATAATTTGTAATGGATTTGATTAATAGATAATGGCAAGCTTCCAATTTATTCTATTTAATTCAGTTATGACATATTGATGTAACATTATAAATATCTAGAGAATGATATTACTCAATGACGTATATCTTCAAGTATGTGACTTGGAGAAATGAGATCATACGAATGTTAAGAGTACATATATATTCTCATTATGTTCCTGATCAGTTGTTATTGTGGAAGGTTGATGGACAACAATAACACATAAGATCAAAGAGTGACTTGGTTGATGGCAAAGTCTCATTAGTCATCATATGCCTATATCAAACCAATAACACAGATACATGTTAGAGAACAATATATCAGATAGACCCACCATGAAACTATCACATGGAAACCATTACCATAGTTTTCGTAGTCATCTTTCATAGTGATGGTGGTATTTGTGATTCTTAGACCTAAAATCACTGCACTCATCACATGTCGTTTGATACGCTTTGACATCATTAAACACAACCCTGAAGCATGGGTTGTTATAATGGTGATGATTGGGTGACAGTGACAGATGGGGGCTGACTATGAGTAATAGATATTAGATATGTCCTTCCTATAGGAGTATGATATCCTAGGCATCTTGATTAGAAAGGCTGAGAAATCCATGAACATGTACATGTGAGTCAATATGTGATATTGAGCTTACACATATCTCATATAGTCTGCTCTAATTCAAGAAACAAGAGTGAATGTTGAAGAGGGTGACTAGTCCATGCCTCCAGTTCAATCTGGATATCAATGATAAAGGAATTATACAAACACTGCAACACCATTCACAGATTGTAGATTGAAGTTGTTCCCCAACTTTTCATTCACTAGGGCAGCACTGATGTGCGACTAGGCACCACTCTTTGCTTGTGATGTCATAAGTTAGTTATGGACATTAACTGCCAAAATGATACGAGACCTATAGGGTCACACTCATAGGTATTGACATAGAAGAGGAGTTTAATCTTAAATAATTTTTGAATTGGTTACTAAAGTGTTTAGGTATTCAATTCACATAACAAATCAATTGACTACACTGCTTGACGATCAACTCACTCAAGTGGATGATCATTTGGAGTGTCAGATGGTCGGCTCAAGAGTTGAGATGGCAGTTTGGAGTATCAGACTGATTAGAACTGAATTGGCTATGTTCTACTCAAACCACTGACATGTTCAATCTGTTGAACTAACCAGCTCGGCTTAGCTCACCAGTCGACCATTTGGGTGAGCGAGATGGCCGTCTCACGTGAGCAAGATTGCTCAATTTGTGAGAAATCCAATTGTATCTTGGAATTAGTGATGATGTCATGTCGTCCATTAATTAGATTATTGCCAATTTTGTATGTGATTGGGAAACATGCATAATGACAGTCTCACAGTGTGAGATGACCATCCCACATGCTATAAGACCATCTGAGTCACCAAACATTCATTTGGGTGTCGGTAGGTTGCAAAAATTCAAGATCTCCCAGTTCCTTCCACTCTCACATAGACTGGGAACCCTGGCACAAACCCCTCCTTTAAGTAGAGGGGTACTGGGGGCTTCCAAGAGCACAACACAAACAATTGAGAATCATTTTTTCTGACAATTGTTTTCCTCTCTAGTTTTGGTAACCAAGAGAGACCAAGCAAGTACTACCCAACTAGGGAGGGATACCTATGGGAGAGAACAACTGAGGATCATTGTTGTGGGAGAGCAAGTTGGTGACTAGTACACCAACAAGAGGGACAAATCCTTGTTGTCCATTCTAGTAGGACAAAAAGTGTTTTAGGTGGTATGTGTGGACTTCTCTAGAGGTGGGAGGCCATTGTCTGCCTCTAGGAGAGCAATGTCACCCTGTTGTTTGTGGTGCAGAGCTAGAGATGCAACAGTCATGCTGCTCTGGTGCATATCAGAGGGCGTAATAGTAAGACGAATCCTAGTTCAACTAGAAGATGGTTGTATGCCTACAACAACGAGAACATGTCATTGGACTTTCTTGAGGACCAGGTATATCCTCGAAAACATCCTTCATGTCTTATACTAATTGATGTAACCGATTGGTTATGGGGAATATGGTAGATAATATTTTTGTTTGCATTGCTTATTCTGTATCCATATTTCTCTAGATCACTATCCAAAGTAATTTCTTACATCAAAAAGGGTTTTAAATTTAACATTAGACCATGGAATTATCATCTTAATCAACTTTCATGATTTCAAGTGAGTTTTAGTTTTCCCATGCATAAGCTACCCAAATGGAGAATTTATGTGATTAATAGTCATGAGAACAAAATCACATGAGGAGAAAAGAAAATTAACTAATAATCATATACCAGGGTGGCTTAGGTAGTCCTTAAAGAAGAGCTGAGATGCTAGACGACTCTCTAAACTTTATGGAAAGGATTTTAGTCCACCCTGGGTTCTTAAGATGTGTCATGCCTTAAACATATATAGAGGCATGTGTGTATGGATCTGATACCATTTGTCAAGGAACCTTTTTTCAACCTAAGTCCAAAGTCCTAATGGCTACATATCCAAAGGCTAGTGGAGTTGGGCCTCTGTTCCTAAAATGGCACAAAATTTCATACAAGCAATATATATGAAAAGGAAATAACAAAACTAAAGAGATAATCGAATATTAAACATGGAGATAAGAGATATATACCCACTTATATATCAAGAGTACTCATTTGTGTTTCATTTAAAATGTTATAGTCTTGAGTGCACTGGATCTTCGTTTGGAAACTAAAAATTCAATAAACATAACATATTAATGCTAAAGCATGAAGTATGCTATGAAAGGGCAAGTGAACACAAAGAGTATTATAAAAGTTTCTTGGCTAGAAACGTCATATTAATCAAGAAGTAGAAATAAGGTGTGAAACACATAATGACATTATTTTATACAAAGTGTGTTTTAAGTGTATTTCTATTATACTTAACAACATATTATGGCAATTTACCAACTTCTCATTGGAAGGGTCCGTGAAGGCATATGGGGCTTAAAGCCTAAATGTCATGTTGTTTATATGTGAGGGACCTTAAGACCAAACGCTAACCCTATTTTCAACATGCCTTGTGCCCTTACCCCAAGAATATAGGCAAGTACAAAAGGTTTGTATAATGGACAAGTTCAATTATGTTTGAGGTTTGTTCAACATATTTCAAGCAAAATGAATGTACTAATTATAGGGAACATGTAGCTCAAACAGGTAATTATCTAACCAAGCATTCATACGAGCATATACACAAACAAGTCAATATCACAGTAGGGTCAAGAGATTAAGCATACCTTGTGAGTAGTGAGAAAGATACGATAAGATCTTTAGAAATGATCCATCCCAAGAAGACCTAAGATGAAAATGATATAACATGGGGTATTATATTAGTAGGGATAAGGTATGATAAACATCATATACTTTATGTTCATGCCCCCTTATACCTAGGTTTCTAGTAACTTATCTTGGTCCTAAACTTCCAACCATTCATGTTATTATTCAACATAGATCAAAAGTCATGCCAACACCTTAGATCTAGGTGATGCATCCACATTATGAGTAATGTTACATGGAGATGAACTCTGATTTGGAAATAGTCGAAGCATAAGTTTTGGATGATTATCATTTTTCAACATCCAAGATCATGATTAAGTCACATTAGATCAATTCCATGCATTAGGGTCAAATTTTCAAGTCATAGAATCATTAAGAGCATAGGATGTATCAAGTTAAGATTTTAGAGCTATAGAACAAGCTTTTATTGATTTGAAGTTATTAAGATATCATGTATAACATTAGAGTATGATCTAGCAAGGTTAGATCCGAACAATCTATTGGTATGTATTCCTAGAGAGACAATTATATGATGATTGAAGTATGGCATTAGATACCTGATTTGATGATAATAATGGTAATTCTATCTATTATATTTGTCTCACCCATGATATGATGAGACATACATAGTAGATGTCTAAATAATGATGTTACTTGATGGAATATGTCTTCATGTGTGTGACTTGAACAATGAGATCATACAAATTTTAAGTGTTCATATATTTTTTGTTATGTACCTAGTAAAATATTACTGTGGAAGCAAAATAGACAACAATAATACAAAAGACTAGAGTATGTGCTGACTGGTGGAAGAAATAAAAGTCCTATTCAAAAAATGAATTTCTAGGTTATTAGAAAGTCATCTATAGGATATAAACATAGATTGAAAACATGGAATGAAGTTGAAGGGTCCATTTTATATAGTTGAGGATGCCAACTATCCAATCGAGACATTTGGATATAATTCTTGACATTTTAGGGAATTAAACATATCTATTTTTCAATTTGAATGGATAAAAGCATATTTTCATAGTGATAGTGCATTGTTGTTGGTTATGTTATATTTATGGAGACATCTCAGGATCAACATGGAAACCCACTAGATGCCTCCCCAATTCTATGAGGGCTCAATGAAAAGAAACACTCTCGTTGATATTGTGGTGGGTGAAACCCCGATGCTTCCTGTCGTTGGGAGTGTGTGTGACTTGGGTCCAGAATAGTAGTTCAATGGAGTGTTGTAGTGGAGGTGGATAAATTCTTGGGGCACACTGATATCTCCCCTTTGAAGTAGGACTTTGTGATCCCTAGAGACACCTTCTTTAGGTTTTTGAATAGGGGGCATTGATACAAACATTTTTTATCTAAGAAGGTTTGTTATAGGTGTAGATGGCAGGGTCACCACGACAGGAGATGTAACATGGAGTGGCTTGTGGATCTATTGGACCTCTTGTATTTGTTGACCAAATTCTCACACCATTGGAGTCTATAGACTTGTCCCACTTCCAAAGAGGATGTAGGTTTGATTGGGGGTTCCCTATGTGGAACACCAACTAGTTTGGGAAAGCTTAGATAGAGATATCGAGGTCATTTGGGAAGACGGTGGCACATTGATGCATACTATACATGTTATGGAGGATAATATATTGCCCATACTTTGGGGTTTCTATTGATTTCTATGAGTCAAGCAATGTTCTTTTTGCCTTTAGCTAAAGAAGCCCGCAAGCTTCTAGAGGAGACAACTCTTAGGATCAAAAGTAAGGAGATGCTCCTCCACAAGTCTTCCAAAATGGTACCATCTATGTTGTTGGAGATGGCTTGGTACTGGTTGAAGGACATCACATTTTCTTCCAAGGATGATGGTTATATCATGGAGATAGTAAGACACGTTGGGAGGGTGGTGTAGGTGTCCAAATGGAGGAGATCACATAAGGATGAGGGAGGTTTGTTGGTCAAAATAATGGAAATCAATGAGGATGTAAGTGGCAGAAGTCAACAGTGTGGATAGTTCTATTGTGATGATAGTTTTGGGGAATGTCTTAAACAATCAGATGTTAGCCTTCATTGGTTAGTAGATGGTTCACACATAGATGACACCCCAAGAGTGGGAGGCACCCCAATGGGCTTATCTTATGCATCATCGGCGTTTATAGATGGAGGACCAGGGGGTCTATAGGCATGATATGGGGGATAGTGGGTTTGAAAGGCACAAGGAGGCTTTTCAGTAGGGGACTGATGATCTTCCCTCACTTGTTCACACATATCACCCTCGACAAAATAGAGGTTGGGTATGAGACAAGGAGGGGGCTAGTAGGATTCTTCACAATAAGAGATTATCTAACTTCATGAAAGAATTGATAGAGATCGTGTCTCCATGGGATATGATGGTAGGATCAGGATGGGTGAGAGATGCTCAAGGTGTACGGTGAGGGATACTTTCAAGGAGGGTTGTAGATCCTGGATGGATCCAGTAATTGTAGATGAGGATTGTTTCAGCAACATAGGGGAAGTGAGGATGAATGGGAGGGATATTGCGGGATGATGGTCACCTAGGAGCAGGTTGGAGAATAGGTGGTCATCTAGGGCATATGATCGAGATGTGTTGGTCTTCCCTTATCATGATCATGGATAGTTTCCTTCTTTGTAATATTAGAGGTGTGATGAATCTATGCACAAGGAGACACTTGGGTCATTTGTGTAGAAGGTATAAACCTACTATGGTGGGTATCATAGAACTGTCTCTTCATGTGGAATGTGGTGATGAGATGTTGGGCATTGTTAGGTTGGATTTTTTTGCCGAATATTGAAAGTGATGGTGGGAAGTATTTCTTTATGCCAACTTTTCCATGTACCGAACTGTGTTTAAATTGCAATTAAAACACTTGGTTGTAATATGGTATATCTTGATGGCATGGTGACTTGTGTCAGTTATATATTCCAAGTTCATTAACACGGATAGAAGGGTGTCATGGGACTCATTGGAGGTCCTAGATAGGAGGATTGGTGATCATAGATGGCTTATTGTAGGGGATGTCAACATTATCAAATGGCTCAAGGAGAAGAGAGGTATTCATCCTCCAAATAGAATCGGGATGGAAGAACTTAATGATTGGGTTAATAACATGTATGTGAAAGAGTTTCCCTTTCGTTGTAGTGCCTTCAAGTGGGTACAAAAGAAAGAACATAACACCAAAACTTGGGAGAGGCTACATCAGGGCTTTGTGAATCGTGCCTGTATTGGAGAGTTGCAGACAATCCACACAACACGCATGAGGCACTCTAATCATTGGTCGGTCTTGTTTATAGTTACTATTTCTATTGTTCGTAGGAACTCTACTCCCTTTACTTTCCTAGATGTTTGGGTATCAGATAGGAATTTCTTGGTTGTGATTCAGGAAGGTTAGAAGATGGTAGGCCTCGATAATCCATCTTTCAATATCTTTACTAAGATGTATAATCTTCATAAGAGGATGAAGGTATGGAAGAAGGATGTGTTTCGGGATATTTCCCAGTGGAAACTTGATCTTGATGAGGTGGCCAGATCTTTGTAGATTGCCTTCGACTCTAACCTGACAAATATGAATGTATGACTTCTTAGGGGTGCAAAAACAGAGTAGGACATGATTTGTGATTAAGAGGATTTGGTGTGGAAGGAGAAATCCCAGGTTCATCAGTTTGAGTATGGGGACCGTAACACTAGAATCTATCATGTTGTGGTAAAGGGATGTTATATAAGTAAGGCTGTGAAGAGTTTACACTTGGATGATGATAGGGTGGTTAAGGAGCCAAATTCCATGGAATAACTGACGACTGACTTTTTTGTGATTTCTTTCAAGCACATGAACGCTCTATGGTGGTCCCATAGGACCATCCTCTACTTGACCATATCCTCTCCTTACTCTCCATAGAGGCTAACATTATCATGATTGCTCCACCATCACGCAAGGATATTTTGGCAGTTTTAAAATATATGAGTCGATATTCCATGTCAGGGCCAGATGGCTTCACAGTAGGTTTCTAATTGGCAACATGGGAGATTGTAGGAAATGACCTAGTATCCCTTGTGAAGTTCTTCTTTGTGGGAGAGATGTGTCATAGGAGTCTAAAGTGCTCTAGGTTGAGCCTGATAGAAATAGTGGATGTCACTTTGTCTCTCTACACTAACTTCAGGATAATTTTAGTGGTGAATGTATCCTTGAGGATATTAGCATGTATCTAAATAGTTGGATGGTTTCCAACCTCCCCATGACGGTTTCTAGAGAACAAGGTGCCTTTGTGAAAGGAAGGGGTACTATCACTCATATTTGGCTCGCTATAGGGACTCTCTAAGACATTGATCTCCCTTCCCAGGAGGCCAATGTTGTGATGAAGATTGACATGGGGAAAGATTATGATAGAGTGAATTGGGGTTTCCTGAGGGTTGTGATTTGGCAGTTCAACATGATGGAAGGACTCATTGATATTTGTACTTCCTTCTTCATTGACCCTTGGGTTTTGGTTGCACTTAATGGATATATGTCAACTTTTTCCAGATGAAGATGGATCTGAAGTATAGGAACCCATTTTCCCCATCCATGTTCATCTTGTTTGAAGAGATCTTTGCTATGAGTATCTTTCATGAGAACGTGAGGCGGGATTTGGCACTCTTCCACACAAGGGGGAAAGGGGAGGCTCCTATACTCCTACTTTATGAAGATGATTTGATTCTATTCTCCAATGGTTGGAGGGATTCCATATCTTTGCTAAATCAGTTTTGGTTCAAGAGTGTGAAGACATCTCAGGGAAAACTATGAATGGAAAAAAAATGTGGGATTATTGTTGATAAATGTGAAGAAAATGAGAGGAGGGAGATATTATACCTAGCCCGTCTAGACAAAGGAGATGTGGTGACGTACCTTGGCGTTCCTTTTGTGAGAGGTCATACCAATGTTATTCATCTCTTTTCTATTTTTACCGCAATAGACACAAGATAGATGGATGCAAGGTAAAGTTTCTCTCTTTTATTCGTCAGGTAACCCTTATTCAACATGACCTTTTCTCCATGTCTCTATACATGATGGTGGCATTCTCCCTCACCAAGGGTGTGATTTTGTTAGTTAATGAGATTGTTGTAGCCTTCCTTTTCCAGGGTAGGGGAGGGGAATCTCTGAGACACTATGTTGCTTAGGAGAAAGTGTGCACAGAGTATGGTGAAGGAGATTTAGGCATCACTCATATTTATATTTCTAATGAGGCTTTCTTAATAAAGGTATGGTGGAAGCTGGTGTAGGGTGAATCCTTGTGGGTGAGTTTTTTTTAGAGAACACAAGAGACTTTGGGTCCATAATGATGATCTTCATCCTAGATTTGTAATTCAAGATTCCTTTTCATTGACTTACTGGAAGGCAGTGTGTAGGACCTTCCCAGTTGTTTTACCATATTGTAGATGGAAGATTGGTATAGGGGAGTTGTTGCTATAGCATGATATATGGTGTGGTGAACCGTTGGGGATTTCGATGCTAGATTATGCTGATATTTAGGTGGACCTCTTAGTCCATGAATTTTGGATCAATGGTTTGGATGGGATTGGATCCTTCTAGATTCATCTTGAAGGTGGGTGTCGAGCAAATTGTGGCTTCTATCAGACAATTTCCTTAGAGCAAGATGTTCTCACCTGTGCATTGATAGAGCTTGGGTCCTTGTCCTCTTCATTTGTGAAGAGACTTCTAACACATACAGTTCACACACAATCTTCTCTCTTAACTCTTCTTTGGTTGTTGGATGCTACCCTGGCACTAAGGCATTGGTTTAGAAGGCTCTCAAGAAGGCACTTCCAAACGATGAAACATACAAATATGTCAGATACCATTAGCCTTGTTTTGCAATTGTTGTTGTAACCCAGGTTAGGAGACCTTGGGACACCTCTCATGGATGGTGAGTTGGCAGTCTCATTGTAGCATCTGTCTAGATCTCAACAATGATTCTAGGATTATAATGTGGATGTTGGGTACTTGTGTTGGTATAGTATGCCCAGAGAGCCAATCATATGATGATTGCAATGAGGCATATGATACTTGATTTGATAATGACAAAGGTGATTCCATCTATTATGTTTGTGTCAATCATAAGATGATGACACATACATGATAGATGTCTAAAGAATGATGAGACTCGATGGCTTATGCTTTCAAGTACGTGATTTGAACGATGCGACCATATGTATGATAAGAGTACATACATTCTTGTTATGTCCCTAGTCGGATATTACTGTGGAAGCAAAATAGAAAATAGTAATTCATAAGACTAGAGTGTGTTGACTGATGATTGAGTCTCATTAGTCATGATATGTGATATCAAGTCAAACACATAGATATATGTTAGAGAACAGTATATCGGATAGACCCACCATGAGAGTGATACATGGATACCATGGAATGGTAGTAACAATCATGTCTCATAGTGATAGTGGTTCTTAGACCTGAAATTACTACACTCATCACATGCCGTTGGGTACACTTTGACATCATCAAATACATTACTAAAACACGGGTGTTATAAAGGTGATGATTGGGTGACTTTGACACATGGGGTTTTGACTGTGAGTGATAGATATGGGATTTGTCCCTCCTACAAGGAGTATGACATCCGAGGCCCCTTTATAAGAGAGACTGAGAAATGTATGGCCATACTCATGCGATTTCATATATGATATGTGAACTCACGTGCATCTCAGACAGTCTACTCAGAGGTCAAGGAACATGGATTGAATGTTGAAGAGGATGGTATCACATGCCTCGAGTTCAATCCGGATGGTCAGTGACAAAGGAACTATACGATCACTGTAACACTAATCATAGATTGTAGGTTGAAAGTTGTTCTCCAACTTTCCTTTTCACTTGGGTAGAACTGATGTTCGACTAGGCATCGCTCTTTGCTTGTGAAGTCATAAGTGAGTTATGGACTTTCACTGCCAACGTGAAATGGGACCTATAGGGTCACACACATAGGATTAACCTGGAAGAGGATTTTATCCACAAATGATGTTTAGATTGATTACTAAAGTGTTTAGATACTCAATTAATCATTCAATCAATAGACTTGACTCAGAATCATCAAGTTTAAGCATTGAACTGATTGATTAGAGTGTCAAATTGATTGAGAACTACATTGACTGAGTTTTGCCCAACCTGGGCCACGAATCGACCGATTCATTGGCTCATGGTCAGTGAGATGATTGGTTCACAATGGTGAATTGATCAGTTCACATGGACCAACCGAGTAGGTGTTGGGTTTCCCAGTTTGTGAGAAAGAATTTTCATTTCACTTGTTCAATTTGATTAGGACAAGAATTAATCTTTGTATTAATTAGAAATGAATAAGGAAAGTCAATTTTGGGCAATTTTGGGAAGTGAAATGACTAGTTCACTAAGTGAACTAACCGGTTCACACTCCCAGCCGACCGGTTCAAAAGTGAACCGATCAGATCGCTTGCCCAAATGACTGGTTGAGTTGTGAAATGACAGGTTCGCCTGCCGTAGTACAATCAATTTATGGAAAATCCAGACCCTTCTACTCCCGCACAGACTGGGATGCTTGACTCTGCTCTCTACTATAAATGGAGGGGTACAGGAGGCTTCTCTGAACACACAACTCAGAACATCAGTTGCTATGCAAAGTTGTTGTCCTCGCTGGTTGTGGTAAACGAGAGAGCCCAAGCAAGTGCTACCCGACTAGGGAGGCACATCGAGAGAAAGACAACTAATGAATGATAACGGGTGGCGAGAGAGTGTTTCAATGACTAATACACTGATAGAGGGGGAAGACTCCTTCTAGTGTCCTTCAAAACAGGACGACTAAAGTTCCAGGTGGTTCATGTGGACTATCTATATAGGCGGGAGGTTTCTTCTGCTAAGGAGGATGACGGTTAACCGCAGTCCTGGTCAAGGACATGAGCTGCATAAACACCGTTGAGGACTAGGTGGTTGAAGACCATACTATCTCTGAGGTATTATCGCTGAGCAAGCCTCAAGACCAGGTACACCTCGCTAAAACCATCTTTCCTATTGCATATTTGTCGATGCGATCTGTTGGTTATGGGTTTGTGGTGAGAAATTTTTTGTTTCTGCTGCATGTTCTATCCCACAAAACCCAACAACTTGGTGAGTTGATTGGACAACTGTTGGGTGGATGGTGGTGGCGGTTCCTTTGCCATTTGGATGCACTGAATAATGCTCATCGTTATTTTTTGTGTGATTTGGGTTGTGATATATAAGAAAAGATATGACAAGGGTTGTTCCTATTTTACCCTCATTATCATTCTGACAATGTTATATTTAGATAAATCTATTTGTTTTGGAATAACTACCTAAATTTATTTCCTTATATTTTATTTTGCACAGAATGTTACAAGAGGAATATTTGAGGTTTGATGACTGATGGCCATGTATCATCGACGACCTCGGATTTCATTCTTATTACCGATGATACTACCACACTTAAGCGATTTTTGAAGTTAAGGTCAGCGACCACTAAGGCAGTAATCTCAATGACCGTTGGACTTGAGCATTAGTAATTGGTGAGCATGGATCCCATGACCACTAGAATATAGCAGGTTCAGTGACTAGTGAGCCTTGCAGTAAGCTTCAACTTCACCGTACTATTGACTTGCATCAACATCAACAACCAACACACCAATTGTCTCATTGATCATCGAGTCCACGACCTCAGTGATCGATGATTCTGAATGTTCAATGACCATTGAGCTCAAGTCAGTTACCTAGAGACCAGTGCCTATAAATTAGCAACCTCCTCTACCAAGAAAGGGGTTTGGGATGTGGGAGAGACAATGAAGTGTTGTCGCATTACACAACCATATTGCCATCTATTTGAGATCTCTAGAGATGAGAGTCTAATAGAGATCCATGATTCCTACTTACACATAAAGAAAAGACTATCATGACTATTTTGACCTCTTGGCCTTGAGGCTTTCTAAAAATAATATGATATTACTCTCTCTGACATTCATAAATTCTTGAAGAAGCCTTAGATGCCCTATAAGAAGAAATCCACCATCCCATCCTCTTCTTTGGAACTCAAAATTTGCATACTCGCTCTGGTAATCAACTATAATATTCACCCGAAAAAGAATCAAACTAAAATTGCAGAGAATACCACAATGATTATGTTTTGCTTGTTGAAAAACATCAAAGTCAAGTGGGCCATATACATTCTCCACCATATGACTTGCTTTGACTCTGGGAAGAATACTCATGGTGTCCACCCACCCTACCAAGCCCTGATATGTGGTCTCTTCACCTTTGCGACTGAGAAGTCTCTTTTTCATGATCTCCATTACAAACCTTCTAGAAAAGGAGTATGTATTAGTGAGACCACTATCAAGAAAACCTTTTTTCCCATATCTTCTTCCAATACACCAGGAGCCTCTACCTCCACATAGGAACCTCCACATCCACCAACATCCCGTCCTGCCCACACCTCATTTCATATATCCAATAAAGCCCTCATGGGTTACGTGGAGCATCAATAGGCGTACAACCTACAGGTTCAGAAGCATCTACATCAGAATCTATATTCTATCATGTCTTCCATGAACCTATCATCTGCCCATCCTTATCCTGCCTACCATCCCTACTCAGGTGGTGATTATGCTTCCTATGCATATAATCACTTCTACCCAGATCCTTGACCTGCTCCTTCTACTACACCCTCTACTGTTGGTGGATTTGCCTCTGCACCTACCCCTTGAGTGCTACCTCTACCTGGTGGATGCATAGTTACACTACTTGCAGGCCTTGACACTTCTACTCCCACTTTTCTCAGGCCAAGGAGCTCCATGATCTTGGCATGACTTGGGATGAGAAGAATGCCATGTGGCCCGGTCATGGTTTTGGTCCTTCTACAGATGAGGAGATGCCCGACCAGGTTGATGAGGAAGATGTTGCTAGCAATAAGGAGGCATCTTATGATGATGGTGAGGATGGTTCAGATGATGATGATGTCTTTGTTGGTGGCTCTAGTGATGAAGGTAATGTTGTTGCAACTTCAGATGGAGAAGATGACTATGAGCCTAAAGCTGATGATGATGATGATGATGATGATGATGTTGATGATGATGATGATGATGATGTGGACAAAGATAACATAGATGTTTAGATATTTTAGTTCTTAATCCTTAGATGCTAATCATATATATCTTTCTAGGTTATTTTGTACTTAAAACATCTGGGCACATTATCTGAGATGTACTATTTCTATCAGCATATTGTTTTCATCATTTTGGCTTGTAGATACCTTGAGAACATGCTTATGTGTTGTAATCTTAATCTTCTATATCATAAATCTATGACTATTCTATCATGTGAGTTATTGGTATGCTTTCCATATTTTGATTATGACACTGGTTTCTTGTTTTGCTCTCTTCTCTATTTGATGTGTGTTATGTGATTGCATGATTTATCTTGTGGTTGGATGCTTTTGGTTTTGCTTGGAGAAGACCTATTTTTTATTCTCTTCTACCCATCATACTTTTTGATGATGCCAAAAGGGGGAGAGAAGTTTGACATTTTGAAGCTCAATCATATTGCTTTTACTGCCTATGTGATCCTTTCCTTGTCTAAGTATATGTCTTATCATGTGACTTGCTAAAGGACCATTTAGTATACATGTTATATATCTTTGTTTAGAAAGACATTTATGTCGGTAAGAGTTATCATAGATTGAGGGGGACCAATCCACATTGTTAAAATTATGCATCGCCTTGCAATTCACAAGTCCAAGGTATAATTTTACATACCTTTTCAATATGTTGAGGAATGGTTTATCATTGTCGAAAAGGGGGAGAATGTTGACTTGAGAGTTATACATTGTCCATATTTTGATAAATGACTTAACCATTCCATTTATATGTATCTAGTATGTTTCTTTGAGATTGATTTTAGATATTAGTATATGAAAAAGATCAAATTACACAAGCCCTAGCTTGTCCAAGTTCAAGTCAAAAGCAATGCAAATGTGCATTTTGGAAAAACACTCCATACCACATTAGAATATTTTGTAATCATTTTCTTTGATGATATGACTTGTAACTAAGATGAGAAAAAATTAGGCTCACTTAATTCCATCGTTTGATCACTTAAAAATCATTTTGGAAAAATTTTCACAACAACTTTATTGGTTGAGTTTGAATCTTGACGGATCTGTGATGGATTTTTGGAAATGGTTGCATCGGTCGAGTTGTAGACTCACAGAACTCGATCGACCAACTTTCTAACCAAAGTTAATTTTACTTGATCGGTCGAGTTACCCCTCTACAAACTCGATCGATAGTTTGAAAATTGTCTTGTTTAGTTAGTGGATTGGTTGAGTTACTTTTATTGAAACTCAATCGAATGTACTGTACGAAAAATGCAGAAAAAGTGATACCAACCATTGGATAGTTGATAGAAATGAAAATAGATTTTTTGCAAGCTGAAATGACTATTTTTCATTCTCATGTGATCCCACACTCCTAGGGGCACCCCCAACTATAAATAGGACCTCTTGGAGTTCATTTTAAGGTTTCTCGTTCATTCTATCCTTGGTCCTTGCTATAGTTTAGTATGCTAAGCCCCTTTGAGACCATTTCTCTATCTTATTTACAAAGAATTTTGTGATTATGAGTGAGTTAGGCATGTTGTAAGAGAGCTACCTCATTGTTACCTTGTAAAGCTCCCCATCTCTCCACTTCCCAATCCCCTTTCTCAAAGAGAAAAGGCTGAAGTGATCTTCTTTGAGTGAAAGAGGAGTTGTTCTTCTTCTTCAAGGATGAAGATGGTGTGAAGATCTTCTCCAAGTGAAGGATAAGTACATGGCAGAACATCCAAGAAGAGTGGGTAATCCCTTTGAGGTCAAAGACTTGATGCAAGTGTGGGTAAGTCCTTGGTGAAGGTTGAAGACATCTTGATCAAGTGGGTAAGTCCTTGTGTAGGTTGAAGACTCTTGTCTTGGATAGGTAAGCCCTTGGATGTAAGGTGGTCTTCTTGTATCTCTTATAATGGAATATAAGTATACATGGGTTGCAAAGTCTTAGAGGTTGACCTCTCTAGATAGTAGATTGACAATCTCCTAGTTTGGAGATTGGAACCACTCTAAACACCTTGTCCAAGTATTTGTTTCAATCTCTCTCATCCTTGATATGCTTGTTTAGATAGGACTTCAAATTCAATTTTAGCATTTGGTTTAAAGTAATATAATTTGAATGTCTAACTATTCTTGTGCAAGTTTTGAAGCTCTATTCACCCCCACCCCTCTAGAGCCCTATATCCAACAATCTTGTCATCCATAATTACATCTCCTTTTCTATAATAGCTTCCTACTTGTGTTGGGAAGGTGACATGTCAAAATGTACACTTCTCTATAGTCTCCAATTAATATATTGCTCTTGTAAATTTGATCATGTTGTAGTCACTATTCGAACTTTGGAACATTAAAAAGAAAATAATCAAACACTCCTTCCCTATTGTGTTCTACTATTTTAAATATATGATTTCCATTTTGACTAAATTTGACCTATAAATACTCAATGTTTATAATATTTTGGTTTCTTGCATGCGTTAAATGAATGGACATTGTGTTTACATTTATTTGAGTGGTCAAACAAATTTGAAATGAAACCAAATTCAGACCATGCATAAATCATGTAGTCTAGATCCATAAATCAGGTAGTCTAGATCCTTCCTAGATAATAAAATTCGAGTTTTGCTTATCATTTGTACACAACCTCCTATTGGGTCATTTAACTCAATTTTTATACATTAAGGATAAAATAATGTGAAAATTATTTCCTTAACTATTCCTTTGATTCAATTTCTAAATGAACAACTTATTGACCACTCCATTTTTACATCATATATATTATGCATTTTTAAAAAAATATATTTTTAGAGAGAGAAAGAGAAGTTAGTGTTATTTCCTTCATATATATACAAAAAGTTGAAGTCATTTATTATTTGTCCAAGAGAGTAACTTATCTCATATTTTGAAAATTAGTGCATAGGGACATTTATCATTCCTTTTTGTAATCCTAGGAGGAGGTGATAGAGGAAAGTCAATAATCTTTTCTTGATATGTTAAAATCTATTAAAAAGAAAATAAAAACTTCTTTCCCAAGTTACATATTCCAAATTATTTGACTTGTTCTTTTATTTCTATTAAACATCCTAAATGGAAGGAGATAGAAAAAGGAAAGGTGAAACTAATATTCATCCTTTGGAGTTAACTGCAACACATTATGGAATATATCATAGAGAAAAGTATATCAAAATTCTTTTTGTTTTTCTTACTTTTTTTCTATTAGAAATATCATTGAACGTCCCTTCTACGTTATCCATTCAACTAGATTTATTTAATAAAAATCATTTTATAAGTTTTAAATTTGTTGTGAAAATTAGGGTGTTATACTATATCTAGAACTTATTTTTATTTATCAATCTTACTACTCTTTATAAACTACAATATAATAGGATTGCAGAATGTAAGAACTGAAAATTGATAGATTTGGTAAACATATATTGCTCCAAACTTTAGGATTTTCCCAACTTGATGTGGGGGGAAGCTTTGAACATGGCTTGCCATATTTTTAATATAGTTCCCCATAAACATAAAGAGTGTAGTCCATTTGAGATGTGAGAGGATGAAAGGCAATTCTCAAAATCTTCGAGTGCGGGGGTGCCTTACAAAGGTACTTGTTCCTAAATACAAAAGGAGAAATTAGACCAAAAATATTAGCTGACATTTTCTTGAGCTATGTAAAGACAAGATATGCCTATAGATTCTTTATTGTAAAATCTAAAATCTCGAGCATTGTGTCAATACAATTGTGGAACTTTGTGATCAATTTTTTTTCAAATGTTTTTACCATGAAATATGGAATTCCCAAGGAAATTTCTCAAGAGGATCTATTTATCACAAGTTCATTTCCTGAGCACAATGAAATGATGACAAATGTGATGGACAACTAAGAACATATCATATATAAATCTGATGATTCTTATGAAATGGTTGAATCAAGGAGAAGTAAAAGTCCTAGGACATCCTAGTACTTTGGAAGTGAGTTCCTCACTTCCAATGTTGAAGATGATCATGTAACCTACAAATAATGTATGGCTTCCTTAGAAGCTAAGTGTTGGAAGGCAGTCCTTAATGATGAAATCCAATCAATTATTTCAAATGGAACTTGGAAATTTGTGGATTTTCCCGCTAGTTGTTCTTAAGTTTGATGCAAATGGATATTTAAGGATAAGCTCGATGCATATGGGACAAAAAATAAATATAAGTCTGGATTGGTTGTCAAGGGGTTCACAAAAGGGGAGGAAATAGACTTATCTGATATATATTCTCATGTTTCTCACATGAACACAATTCAAGTGCTCATAGCATTGGCTTCCATTTATAATCTCTATATCCATCAAATGAATGTGAAGATTGTATTACAAGGTGATCTACACGAAAAGATATATATGGAACAAGACTTTTGTTGAATGTGGGAATAAATCCAACGTGTGTAAACTCGGTAAGTCATTGTATCGCTTAAAATTAACCCAAAAATGGCAAGAAAAGTTTATTTCTGTAATATCATTTTTTGGCTTCAATTATAATAATTTTGATAAGTGTGTTTAATACAAGATCAATAATGACATATATGACATATTATTCTTATATGTAGACGATATCTTGCTTTTTGGTTTTGACATGAAAATAGTTAATGAAACAAAGTCATTCTTTTGTAATAAGTTCAAGATGATAAATATGAGTGTCGCTGATGTGATTTTAGGTCTTAAAATCAAAAGGACTGTTAATGATATTACACACTCTCAGTCAAAATATGTTGAGAAAAATACTGGGGAGATTTGGATATGCATCACATAAACTTATTGAGAATCCACATGATTTATCCAAGCACTTGTTCAAGAATAATTTTGGTGTTCTTATGTCACAACTACTATACTCTTATTACCAGAACTTTGATTTATCCTATGACTACACACGACCAAACATTGTGTTTTCCGTGAGTAGATACACTAGTTGTCCCGATAAGACCCATTGGGAATCTCTTGATAGAGTGTTGAGGTATATCAATGGAACTAGTTCTCTTAGGATGCATTATGGAATATATCCTTTTGTATTCGAAGGATATAGTTATGGAAGTTGGATCACCATGAACTCAAAGAAAAATAGTGTATTAGGATATGGATTCCCATTGGGAGAAGGCGTGGTTGGTTGGAGATCTAAGAATTGGATTGTATTGTCTTGGTCTATCTTTTAGGCTGAGTTGTGTGTTTTAGATGAAACTGGAACTAAACCTACATGACGATATGGACTCATATCTAACTTACCTTTGGTAAAGAAGTTGTTTCTTGCAATTTAAGTTTACCGTGATAGTACAACTACCATTTCCAATATAAGGAGTTCCGAGTACAAATAAAAATAGCATAGACACATCCAAGATAGAATTGAGTCTATAAGGGAGATGTTGCCTAATGAGGTTGTGGTTGTAGACTACATAGCTACAAAATAAAATACAAAAAATCTTATGAATAAAGGTCTTACCTTGGTATTACTTGAGAAATCCAAGTTGGGGATGAGACAGAAACCCCTTATGATTCGTAGGCTGTAGAAACCCAACCTAAAAGAGTGGAGATCCAAAAAATTAGGTTTAATGTGGTAATAACAAACTATCAGGTGAACTGGTTGACCATATGTAATTGACTTGATGATTTGTGTATCTGTATGTCTATCCCCTAAAAACATATTGCTGTCATGACTGCAAATTAGTAAGATATTAGACTTAGGATGGTGCCAATTCATAGGATAGGATGCTTGTAGTACATCCTTGGAGACTCCAACTAAATGATTGATGTTGTGTAGACTGCAATAAGGGAATAGAATTGTTCCCTAATACCAATCATGATTCTTCATTTGGATGCATGGACTTTAAAGAATCATTTTTATATATTGCCTTTGCCTTTATTGTGTTGTTACCAACTGACACTTTTGCAACCAAAGTTCAGGTTTAGATGTTAGTTCATCTAGTTCTTGTGGGGGTCTATGTTGGATAACTTAAGTATGGTTCAAACTAAAAGATACGCACTGAAAGCACAATATGCTAAGACTAGAGAACAAATTGATGATATCTTCACCAATCCTCTTTCACCTTTATCTGTATCCTATATGTGTGGAAAGATGGGAATAAATGATGTGTAGTCTACATCTAGAGGGGGAACTTTGGTGTATTTTACCATAAATTATTTTACCTTGTATTAGCTAATTGGGATACCTCTTCTCAAACCAAATAACATTAATTTAGTTTATATTATGTTGTGTCTCTGGTACATCATACATTGATAAGGATATAAATATGACACTTTGTAACCTTGATTGTCTCATATTAATGATTTCTCTTAACATGGTATCAAAAATAGTCATCTAGTTTCCAAAAAAGGAGCCTCCTTTTATCTCCCATCACCGATCTTACTCTTCTTTTTCATTCTTATTCTCTTCATCTATTCTCCTCTTCCCTTCCCACCAACCACCATGCCCCACTACCCGCCTACCACCGCTAATGGCCACTAGCCACTGTCAGCCAACAGCAGTGGTGTGTGTGGCCCAATGTCACAGTTGGCCACTGGGCATGTGACTAGTACTCATGCACTAGTACTCTACTTCTTCCAATTCTAGTGTTGTGGTAGCCCAGGGTCACCATTATCGATCTTGTTGTATCATACGGGGGAACCCCTATCCCTGTTTGCCTAATCTTTGTGGGAGTCATAGTTCACCATCTCTTTTAGAGTTGCATCTATGGCCCCTTGATTGGGTGTATTGTGGAGTAGCAACCTCTTTGGGAATTTGACTGGTACTCCTCCCCTTCACCATCACCCACCATATGTGACTGATGGCATGTCCATCTTATTACTATAGAGATTTGTTTCTAAAACAAGATTGCGACAACCTCAACCTTCTCTTTCCTATTGTTTTCCTCCCCGTGTATTTTCCCTACATATAAATGAGTGAGTGCCAATCATTATTAAGGATATATTGTCTTCTTACTATCATAGTGCATCATTCATGTGATAGTTCTTAAAACCATGCTTCTTTCCGGCTACAACCATATTTCTTTCGGGCTTTCTCCTCTCATTGTACATCATACCAATGATTGCTCAGATCTGTTATTTTTTTATCAGTTTGGCATTGTGATATCATTCTCTACCATTGTTCTGCTAGTGTAACTACTTTGATATCTTTCTCCACCTATGTCTTACATGTGTGACTTTTTCATCCTATCTAAGGCATGTTGACGACAAAGATTCATCAGACAATTGTTTATCAAGATCGTGATCCTCTCTCCATAATATAGTTAAATGGAGACAATTACCTACTCTAGATGAATTCTATCCAGACCATCTTGGAGTCCAGAGACAAGGTAAAATTCTTTGAAAAACCTACTGAGGAAACCCCTGAATGGAAATGGGACAATTGCCTAGCCAAAAGCTATCTATGAAATAGCATGGAACCTTTGATTACCTCCAAGTAAATGTTTTACCAAACTACAAAGGAAGTGTGGGATGTTGTCCAACATCACTACACGCAGGAAAGGAATGTTTTGAGGCTTTATAAAATATAAGATACATTATTTGGTGAAAATCAAGGTGACAGGACCCGTGATGAATATTTTGATTATATTGTCAGCTTGTCTTAGCAGCTTGACTATTTCAATTTGACTCTTCTGAGGAGCAAACTAAAGAGTCCAATGTTGTGATAGTCAAATTTCTTAATATTCTTGATTCAGCCTATGATTCACTCCAAACCATTATCTTAATCAATGACAACTTTCCCACTCTAGAATATATTTCGTCTCGCCTCCAATAGTCTTATGTACCACATGTCTTCTATTCCAACTCAATCACAACTAGCGATTGTTGTCATTTTACACATAGATAAGGACATGTTTGTAGATGTACCTCTAGGCCACAATGCGCTTTCTGCTTCAAGTTAGGCCATATGGAGGAAAACTGCTATTAGAAGCACGATCATCCCTATGGGTGCAGTCGTAGCACTTGGGTTACCCATGTTGCCTCGAGATAAGAGAATTAGTTTGTTACAATCTCCTCAGTTGAGTACGAGTAACTTCTATAGGCCTCTCAACAAGCTCCTCCATAATCAACAAGATTGGGGATTTCATTACCATGCAATCCCCTTCAAATCTTTGGAGCATCCAACCACTAACCAAGGTAATTTCGGGACCTCTATGTTGGCATCTATATCTCCTTGGATTGTTGACTTTAGGTCCACCCAGAATATGAATGGTATGAGACCTTCTTTCCTCCACTGAGCCTCATTTTCCTACCTCATATATCACTCTGGAAGATACGTCCGTTGAAATTGTTCAACAATGTGGTATTTTTAGTCTCACTAGTATGAAACATCAACATGTACATTATATTCCTCATTTTCCCTTACGTTAATGGTCAATGCTATCTTATTTGATGCTTTTACTTGCAATGTCACCTTTGGTAGTCATTCTTTGTGATGTAGGAGGATTCTCAGACCTTTTGGGAAATTGGCTTTGGTTCTAGAGTCAGCGGCCTTATTACATTGGTGGTGTCATTTCATCTTCTATTCTTCTTGTGAGCACGCGTATTTATTTTCGCCAACATCACAATCATCCCCCTATTGAGAAGTTGAAGCACCTGGAACCCTATTTATCTAGTTAAATAAGTCTCTCATGTGACTCGTGTGAGTTTAGAAAACATCATAGGAGTTCTTTTCCTAGAAAAAACTAGTCTTTGTTCTAAGGATATCTTTGATGTTATTCACAGTGACATTTGTAGTCCCTTTCAAACTGTTAGTTTTGATGGATTTCATTATTTGATCACCTTTGTTGATGATTTCTCTCGGATGAAGTGGTTATATCTAGTGAAATATCGTGATGGAATGGTTGGAGTTTTCATATTTTTCATATAATAATTTCACCACAATTTATAAACCATCAAAAAACATTAGACTGATAATGCTTTGAGATACATTTTGGCTCATGTATCTTCTTTTTTTACCTATAACTAGAACCATCCATCAATGTTCTTGCACTCACACCCCATAATAATATGGGTGGTAGAATGAAAAAAACATCATTTTCTTGATATCTCTTGCGTTCTTATGTTTCAAGGTAAATTACCCAAGACTTACTCATCTAAAATTGTTCTCATAGCATGCTACCTTATCAGTCGACAACCATCTTTTTTTCTTTAGAATAAGACCCCCTTTTCGGTTGTTTCCATGCACAAAAGGATATCCATCTTTCTTTTCATGTATTCAAATGTACTTCTTTTGTGCATAACTTTGATCCAAAAAAGGATAAACTTGATCCCCACTCTATCAAGATGGTTTTCCATGGCTATTCTACCTTTTAAAAAATTTATCAATGTTATATATAGTCCAATAAACCATCGTATGTATATCTCATGGGATGTTACTTTTCGTGAATCTGAGATGTTCTAAAATTCTATGTCAATATCCTCTTCTATATGTATGTATATGCCTCAACCTCAGCCTCCAATCAAGTTTATTGAGCCTGATATTTCTGATCCACTAGATCATGAATTGATCCCACACCCTCATGCCATTCCTCCCCCTTCAGTACAGGACCTGACACCAACATTTATATCTAAGGATCTATCATGCACCATGGATCTTCGAAAAGGTATCCACTCTTGCTTTCTTTTCCATCCTATATCTCTTACTTGTTGCCCATACAAGCTTTCTCATATGGCTAAATCCACTGCACATCAGCTTGACTCAATCTAGATTCCCATAAACTATGTTGAGGCCCTTCAACATCCTAGTTGGAAATCTATAATGCTCAAGGAAATGGTTGTCAGTATGTATGCCCAAGGAGCCAATTATATGATGATTGTAATGGCATATCTTGTAAATGATTTGATTAATAATAAAGGTAGTCTTCCGATATATTTTGTTTTATTTGGTTATGAGATAATGTGGAAAAATAGTGAATATCTATATAATGATATTACTCAATGACATATGTCTTTGGGTTGAGAACCTGAACAATGAGATCGTATAGATGTCAAGAGTATATACATTCTTAATATGTCCCTATTTGGTTGTTATTGTGGACATATGATAGACAATAATAGCATATAAGATTAGAGTGTGTGTTGGTTGATGACGGAATCTCATTAGTCATGATATAAGATATCAAACCAAACACATAGATACTTTTTGGGGAATAGTGTATCGGACAAACCCACCTTGAGAGTGACACAAGGAAACCATAATTGGTAGTCAGTATCATCTCTCATAGTGATGGTGGTGATTATGGTTCTTAGACCTAAAGTCACTATACTCATCACATGCCATTTAATGTGCTTTGACATCATCCACCATGACCTTGAATAAGGGTTGCCATAAAGGTGGTGTTTTGGTGCATTGTGATACATGGGGATGACTATGAGTGATGTAGATGGGATTTTTCCCTCATGCAGGAGTTTTGATATCCATGCCACTTGATGAGGGAGGCTGATAAAAGCATGCACATGCACATTTAAATCAATATATGATATTGAGTTCACATATATCTTAGACAATCTGCTCTACTTTAGGGTGCATGGATTGAACATTCAAAGGATGATGATTCCATGCCTTTATACAATCTCTATAACATTAATCATAGATTGTAGGATGAATTTATTCTCCAACTTTCCAAATTACTTAGGTAGAAATGATAAGTTGTTAGATATTGCTGATTTCTTGTGATGTCATAAATTAGTTATGAACATTCATTGCCACGTAATTTGGAACCTATATTGTCACACACATAGGATACATTTGAAATAGGAGTTTATTCATGAATGTGGTTTAAACTTCATTATAAGGAGATAGATAATCAATTTAAACAACATTGATCCAAAGTTTACCGACATGGCTGTGAACTGACTGGTTCAAATGGTGAACCGGTCATTTCAAAGTATCGGGTCAATTGAACGAAGATTGGCAGCCTGGTCCAAGAGATGATAGGTCCATGTAGTGAACTTATTGGCTTAGATCCATGAATCGATTGGTTTAGATTGTGAGCCAAATGTTTGGTTGATCAAGTCAATTGGATCAAGGATTAGTGTTGACGCCATGTTTTGCATTAATCAGATATTAATTGCCAATACAATTGTGATTGGGAAACATGTTGAAAGGATCGGTTCAAGGATTGAACTAATCAACTTGCATTCCAACCAATTGACTGACCATTGAACCGACTATTTTGTCGCTTGCAACTTGAAAAAATTCATGAAATCCCATCCCCTTCGACTCCCGTACATACTAGAACTCTTGACCCTAACCATCCTATAAATAGAAGGGTAGTTGATGATTTCTAAAGACACATCAACTGCTATGAGAATTGTTATCTTCTTTGGTTATGGTAACTAAGAGAACCCAACCAAGTCCTACCCTCAAAGTGAGGGATAGAAAGGGAGAAACAATTGTAGGAGAGCAAGTCGATAACTGAGAGACTAATATTAAACTCTGGTTAAAATCTATACATAAATATCCTTTTCTTTCTCTAACGTAGTTCTTTTCTCTTTAATTTATCTTGATCTGGGGAACTGTACTCTGGAACCTGGGTCTCATGACCTCCACTAAGGTGTCTGGGTCGCATAACCTGCACAAAGGGTCTCAGTTATGTATCTAAATTGGCATGCACCAAAGGCCTGGGCCTAATGACCTACACAAAGGGCCTCAGTCATATTTCTCTTATATTAACCTGTACTAGGGTGCATGGGCCACATGACTTGCACAAAGGGCTTGAGTCATGTCTATCTTGAGTTGACCTACACTAAGGCCTGGGTCTAACTCCATAATCTGATGTCGTCTTATTAAATCTTATCTTAACATGAATCTTAATAGAATCTCATCATAAAATATAAAGCATACCTCTTAATGGACTTACTTCATACATCTTAAAGTATTTTTTTCTCATATTCTTATCACAAATCTAATCATGAATGTTAATAAAATTTTAACTTGCAACTTAATCATGTCTTACGTACATCTTAATCTTCTAATATTATCATGGGTTGAATTCTCAAAACATTCTAAATCTTAAACAATATATTTCTATTTGAAATCTTAAGTACATGGTTATATCACATAACCATGGAAGTATCACAATCCTGCTTGCATATCTTAACTTGAAATCTTAGAACATAAATCATAATGCCTTATATAAAAAATGTAAATATCCAGAGCTTTAGTAGATATGAACACTCATGGGAATGAACCACTTACCTCTCTTAAAGAAAATCCTAGTCACTTTTGGGTTGAAAAACCCTAATCACCCTATTCATTTGATAATCATTCATCAAATATTGTATTCACCTTAGTTTCTAGGGTTTTCATGATTCTTTGCTAAAAGAGGGAAATTCACAGTCAAATGAGCTTATGAATACTACCCCATCATCTAGATCTCAAAAACTTGATCAAAATCCATATATGGTTCAACTTCATCCGAGACTTGTAGCAATTTCTATGAATTATGGAAGATTTGCCTTGAATGAGCCAATCAGAAGCGAGATAAAATGATGTAATGATTTTTTTGAGGACAGATAAAATGAAGGTGAAAGACTGATATGCCCCCCTACACTATTTTCTAACCATATGCGTGACACATGAAGCTTTACTCGAATTATCACTAAAACAAAAACAACAACTCCAAACTTCCCTAGGCTTGTGTGACATTAATTGGAATAGCAGGGGAAGATTAGTGAATCTTGCGTCTGGCTTCTTCTCCCAGCCATGGCATTAAGATGATCCTTGCAGCACAAAACCCCGATCCAAAACATGTCTTGTTGGAGACATGGCTACAGGAGAGGCCTCCATTATCTTCGCCTAATGTTCTGAAGTCAGGGTATACCACTAAGGTGATGAAGTGTGCCCAACACCATGGAACAACCTTACCACGACTGAAGAATAGAGAATCAAAGCTCTCCATCAGTTTTCCACAAAAAATGGCGGTGAAACTCGTAAAATAGAGCCAAAAGAACTTTACAGTGACCTACTGAACGTTTTAAAAGCAAAAATGAAACGAAGGTGCTAAACAGGATGAGCGGGAAAAGCTCGCCATCTCAGACCAAATGGTCAGGTTTGTGGACCAACTTGGGGGTGTAACCCACTACTTAGAATCATAGGGAAAAGAAGGAACTTGAGGAGCGAAAACTTACTGGAACGCAAATTTGGTAGTGGTAATTGGAAGTCCTCATTTGAGCTTGTAGTGTATGGTGAGGAGGAACGAGTTAACGGGGGTCCTATTAGGGCGAATTGACTACAATTAGTTGAGGGAGAGCCTTTATGTAGGCATGTGTAGATCCCTTAAGCTGTGGGCAGAGGTGAGACTGAGCATGGATGTGTGGGGGTCAATTACAAGAAATCTGTGGAAAAGAGCAACAACTGGGGATTGGATATTTTGTCCCCTTTGCAGTCTAGGGTTCATGTGATGGTATATAAGAATTGGAAGGGAGTTCTGAGTTTGATGGGAGTCTTAATTCCTGAAAAGATCGACCATATCATGAGAAAATTAGACTAGATCAGAAGCCAAATTATCGAGTTCTTGTTCCATGTTGGACACTTGCTTGTGCAAAGAAGATGATGGAGTGTCTCTTAGATTTCCATCCAATGGTTGATGTGGGTTCCATATTTTACTAAGACAATGGTACATCCCTGTGACACATGTATGATAGGGAGGTTGATCAAAACAAGGTCTAACCTAGGTTGAGCATTTTAATTAGCTGCATTATTGAGATATCTAGGAAAAATAATGTATAAACACACCCCTTTCTTTTTAGAATTTATTTGAATAGATAGGATCCCGATCATCTAAGCATAATGAAATTATGTAGGTTAACTAAATCAACTATAAGGAGCTCAAATATTCAGTTACTTTTTGTTTTGAGATAGGAATGATGTGATTTATACTATTTGGTACCTAGGACAAATAATGCATCAATAGTCATTTAAATGGAGTTATATTATAAAACATTGAGGGAATTCCTAATATCTCATAAGTTTCCCATAAATGAAACTAGGGAACATATTATGCTTAATTATGGAACCAAATACTATTTTATAGCCCGAACTAATCATCATGAAATAATTAGGGCTAAATATTGTGCGCTATTTTATTATGATCCAAATATATGTATCATGTTGCATTCATGGGTCACTCTAGGTGTTATAGTATTGGAAGAAACTAAATTGTAACCCAACAATATTTGGTCACATTTATTCTAGACCAAAATTTTAGGGATGTAACTATTCTACCAAACTTATAGGAATTTCATCCTCGAAATTCTACTAGTCTACCCACCTTAGGGTTTCACGTATTCTATGCTTTCTAACTCTCATCATTTATATAAAAGAACTTTTTAAGGTATAACTTCCACTTGGCCAAATATCTATATCTACATCATAATCAAAACTAGTATGTGTGCATATTACTAACAGACTTGGAATCTAAATGATACCTTCATCTTATACCACGTTAAAGATCCTTGCTTGCTTCCTTTCTAGGGGATCTAGATTTGGTTTCTTGTTGAAATGTTCTTCCTTGCCTAGGATCTTGGGGCATTTTCTCTCCTAACACGTCGAGGAGCGTCTTCCTCTAGAGCCTTCCTATTCTTCTCTATATTTGTTGCATGATGTTTGTTATTGTTCCCTCCTTTATTCCAATGTCATCCTGGATGGTGTTCCAATTCTAGAGCAGCCTCAAGTGCATGATGCATTGTCCTGATGCCATGTCCCAAAACAGTGTAGCTGAGGTCAGGCTTCAATCCATGCATGAACTTCTCAGCTAGATTCACCTCATCTTCGGTTCCATATTTTTGCAGCATGTAAAACTTCATTGCAAACTAGCTAACAGTAGAGCCATGCTGCTTCAGAAGCTTTAACTCCAACTCCGTCTTTTGGATCATCGCTTCTAAGATGTATTGGTTTCAAAAGGTGGTAGTGAACTCCTCCCACGACAACGGATCAATATCTGGTCCTCGAGCATGGGTGAAGTTCTCCCACCAGGTGCAGGCTGCACTCTTCAAAATATGTGTCCCAAAGTGGACCTTGGAATTCTCTAGGCATCCCAAATCACAGAAGCAATGCCCAACATTTAGCAACCACTCCTCACCACGGGTGACCACATCCGTCTCTGCCTCTCTAGAGAAAGTCTCCAGCTTGATCTTCAAAAAGTCCACCAAGGCCAACTCCTGGTCTCTTGGCTATTTTTGCTCTTCTCTTGGGCCAGTCAAGGTGTTAGTCATGGCCTTGATGAGTACATACAGGGGTGCTTTAGGGTTACTTTTAGGGTCAGCACCTCCAGAGGTAGCATGATCACTTCCCTCACTATAAGAGCATTCTTCTCCATTTACATGCTCTTTGTCCTTATCTAACCTCTTCTTAGGATCCATCTTAAAAGGACCAAAAAACTAAATAAGAACTTGATAATAATGATCATCGGGTGGCCAACTATAATCTTACTGTGATACCATTTTGTAATGCCCTCCCTAAGAACACTCATGCACATAGCGGAAGCAACACCTGAGTTATCCATAAATCATGCACTTAAGGGGGCATTACATAAAATTGGCATTTGTAACAACAATATAACCAATCACACATACTGGAAATATGAAACATTCTCATAATTGTTCTTACATAAGGAACATGATGGCTATCACATAGATAACTAACTTAACATCCTGAGACACTCTAAATATGGAAACATAAAGATGAATCTATAAAGCTTAAGAACGTCTCATAGTTGGCACCCCACCAGATATTATCCTGCTCTATCCTTGTGCTCCAAGCCTCTAGGTGCCACTTCTACTTCTTCTCCTAACCTGTGGACATCTCATCCCTAGTTATGCACTGGAAAAATGATTGTTACCGTAAGTGGCATGATTATTCTAACATTACACTATGGAAATAAGAGAGACTACAAAATATTCTTGAACATTATAAGCATGAGACTAACATTAAACTCTGATTAAAATCTGGACATAAATATTCTTTTGTTTCTCTAACTTAGTTCTTATCTCTTTAATTTATGTTGCTCTGGAGACATGTACTCTGGTACCTGGGTCTCATGACCTGCACTAAGGTGTCTGGGTCGCACAACCTTCACAAAGGGCCCCAGTTATGTATCTAAATTGACCTGCACTAAGGGCCTGGGCCTAATGATCTGCACAAAGGGCCTTAGTCATATTTCTCTTATATTGGCATGCACTAGGGTTCATGGGCCACATGACTTGCATAAAGGGCCTTAGTCATATTTCTCTTATATTGTCCTACATTGGGGTTCATGGGCCACATGACTTGCACAAAGGGCCTGGGTCATGTCTATCTTGAGTTGACCAACACTAAGGCCTAGGTCTAACTCCATAATTTGATGTCATCTTATTAAATCTTATCTTAACATGAATCTTAATAGAATCCCATCATAAAATTTAAACCATACCTCTTAATGGACTTATGTCATACATCTTAAAGTATTTTGTTCTTGTATTCTTATCACGACTCTAATCATGAATCTTAACAAAATCTTATCTTGAAACTTAATCATGTCTTATGTACACGTTAATATTCTAACATTATCATGGATTGAATTATCAACACATTCTGATCTTAAATAGCATATTTCTATTTGAAATCTTAAGTACATGGTAATATCACATATCCTTGGAAGTATCAAAATCCTACTTGCATATCTTAACTTGAAATCTTAGAACATAAATCATAATGCATTATATAAACAAATGTAAATATCCTGAGCTTTAATAAATATCAACACTCATGGGCATGAACCAATTACCTCTCTTGAAGAAAATCCTAGTAACTTTCCTCACGTTGAAGAACCCTAATCACCCTGTTCATTTGATAATCATTCATCAATAATTGTATTCACCTTAGTTTCTAGGGTTTTCATGACTATTTGCTAAAAGAGGGAAATTGGGAGTTAAATAAGGTTTTGAATACTGTCCCAACATCTAGATCTCAAAAAACTGATCAAAACCCATATACGGTTCAACTTCATCAAAGAATTGTAGCAATATCTATGAATTATGGAAGATCTGCCTTGAATGAGCCAATCAGAAGCGAGATAAAATGATGGAATGATTTTTTAAGAATGAATAAAATGAAGATGAAAGACGGATATGCCCCTTGCACTATTTTCTAACCATATGCGTGACATAGGAATATTTGCTCTAATTATCACTAAAACAAAAGCAAATACTCCAAACTTAGGCTTGTGTGACATTCATTAGAATAGCAAGGGCAGATTGGTGAATCTTGCACCTGGCTTTTCACCCAGCCATGGCGTCAAGATTCTCCCCGGAGCATGAAACCCCGATCCAAAACATGTCTTGTTGGAGACATGGGTGTATGAGAGGCCTCCATTATCTCTTCCCAATGTTATGAAGTCGGGGTATACCACTGAGATGATGAAGCATGCCCAACACCTTGGAACAACCTTGTAACTGCCGAAGAATAGAGCATCAAATCTCACCATTAGTTTTCCAAAAAAAATGACGGTGAAACTCATAAAATAGATCCACAAGACCTTTACGATGGCCTACTGAAGGTTTTAAAAGAAAAAATGAAAGGAAGGCACTAAACAGGGTGAGTCGGCAAAGCTTGCCATCTCTGACCTGACGGTCAGGTTCACGTACCAACCCAGGGTTGTAACCCACTGCTTAGAAGCATAGGGAAAAGAAGGAACTTGAGGTGGGGAAACTTACTGGAAGAATAATTTGGCATTGGTAATCAGAAGTCCTCGTTTAAGCTCGTCGTTGATGGTGAGGAGGAATGAGTTTGCGAGGGGTCCTCTCAGGGTGACTTGACAACACTTGGTTGAGGGAGAGCCTTTCTTGTAGGCCTACATAGCTCCCTAAAGCTTTAGGTAGAGGTGAGTTTGAGCATCGTCACATGGGGTCAGTTGTAAGAAATCTGTGGACAAGTGAGACAATAGGCAATTGGGCATTTCATACCCTCCGTGGTGTAGGGTTCGTGTGAGGGTATATAAGAATCAGAAGAGAGTTCTGAGTTTGATGGGAGTCTTAAATTTGGAAAAGATTGACCATATTGTGAGAAAATCGGACTAGATCTGAAGCCAAACTATCGAGTTTATGCTCCCTGTTGGACTCTCGCTTGTGAAAAGAAGAAGATGATGGAATGTCTCTTAGATTTCCATCCAACTATTATTGTGGGTTCCATATTTTACTAAGACAATGGGTACATCCGTGTGACACATGTGTGACAGACAGGTTGATCAAAACAAAGTCTGACCTAGGTTGAGCATTTTGATCAACTGCATTATTGAGATTTCTAGGCAAAATAATGTATTAACACACCCCTTTCTTTCTAGAATTTATTTAAATAGCTAGGATCATCTAAACATAATGAAATTATGTAGGTTAACTAAATTGACTTTAAGAAACTCAAATATTTTGTTAGATATTTGGTTTGAGATTGGAATCATGTGATTTCTACTATTTGGTGCATAGGACAAATAATGCATCAATAGCCAATAAATGGAGTTATATTCTAAAACATTGAGGGAAGTCCTAATATCTCATAAATTTCCCATAAATGAAACTAGGGAACATATCATGCATAATTATGGAGCCAAATACTATTTTTTAACCCTAACTAATCATCATGATATAATCAGGGCTAAATATTATGTGTTATTATATTATTATCCAAATATATGTATCATCGTTGCATTCATGGGTTACTCTAGATGTTATAGTATTGGAAGAAACTAAATTGTAACCCAACAATATTTGGTCACATTTATTCTAGACCAAAATTTTAGCGATGCTACAACAATCCCATTCCTCGAGTTCAATTAGGATATCAGTGACAAAGGAATTATATGATCTCTATAACACCAAACACATATTGTAGATTGAAGTTGTTCTCTAACTTTCCAAATTACTTGGGTGGCAATGATGAGTTGCTAGATCTCATGTATTGCTTGTGATGTCATAAATTAGTTATGGACATTCATTGCCAATGTAATTTGGAACGTATAGGGTCACTCACATATGATACATTTGGAATAGGAGTTTATAAACTTGATTATAAAGAGTTAGGTATTCAATTTAAACAACATTGATTGGAAGTTGACTAATAGGATTTTGAAACTACTAGTTCAAATGTTGAATCAGTTGTTTCAAAGTGTCAGGTCAATTGAACCAAGATTGGTAGTCTGGTCCATGAGATGACAAGTTTAGAAAGTGAGCTAATCAGTTAGGTCCATGAACTGATCAGTTTAGGTTGTGAACCAATATTTGGTTGATCAATTCGATTAGATCAAGGATTATTGCTGACATCATGTTGATCATTAGTTGGATATTAATTTCCAATATGATTGCTGTAACATCCCTGGCCTGGGTTATGAATTAACCCTAGGTGTTTTGCCTAAGATATGTAATTAAATCCTTGTGATTATCTTTTGGCATGTAATTAAGTTCCTAAGGAACATACATTTTCATTTTTGTCCTTTTTAAACAATGATTGTAGTATTGTTTGGTAATATAGGGACCTATGTGCAAATTACCCAATTAGAGGGGTTAACTTGCAAATTACATAGGTTAAGATGTTCCTCTAATAAAGAGACATCATATGAAGGAATATGATGAGGTATGATGGATTTCCCAAGTTTGGGCACCAAGGTGCAGCTTGTGGAGCAATCCTTGTGCTTAAACCCTAATTTTGGTGTAAAGTGCAATTTACCCAAAATGTGGGGTGCAACTTGTGCTATACACTTTCTAGAATATCTTTTATGACTCTTGACATAATTTAGAGAAGAAAGGATGAGAGGGGCACTTCTATTAAATAATTGGATAAGAAGGATAATCTTTGTAGTGAAAACACCTAGTATGAGTAAGAAGACCCTTCATATATATATATATATATATATATATATATATATATATATATATATATATATATATATATATATATATATACCTTAGTGTGCATATTGGTTTTCTTTACCCTTAGATCTTGATTTTTGATGGGCTTTTATTAAGTCTTGATAGCTTGAACGTGCCTTAGAAATAAGGAGGGACTTGGATGAGAATTACATGCTTTAGAGGTCCTTATGGTGAAAACCAGCCTAAACTATATAAGCACCTTTCTTTCCAAACCAAGAAAACGTTTTCCTTCACTTCCTCACTTCTCATCTTTCTAAACCGACCAAGGCAAAGCTCTGGAGCTCAGGGAAATGACCAACCTGTTCTAAGGTAAGAGAAAACCACCTTCTAGCTTGGATTCATGGAGGAAATCGTATTACAAGGTTGAATTGCTAGTTTTCTTACTTAGGTTCCTTGTTCTAGCCGACCATCCCCATCTTTTTCTTGAAGAATTGACCTTGGCCGACCTGTGGATCTTAAGACGCCATTAAAGGCTTGAAGCTTGGAAGCTTGGAAGCTCTAGGAACCACGTTTGAGGCGGGTTTTATAACTCTAACGCTTAGCTTTGTTATGCAGATCTTTGTTATTGTTTTCTATGATTAGTTCTTCTTCTACCTCCCTTCTTCCTTGCTCTTTTGCAAGCAAAACGGTGGAGGAACGGACCTGAAAAGAGGTTGAGGATGATGGGCGTGGATTCCTAGGTCACTTTATGAAACGACCTTGGACCCTTTTGGTCCAAACGGGTGCAACTCGTTTAAGGTCAAACGGGTTCAACCCGTTTTGATCTCAAACGATCCTGCAAGATCGTTTGGATCAAAACGACCCCAAGACCATTTCATAGGGTTGACCAAGGTATGACCATTTGAGGGTCTGTTCATAATGTATTGAATTTCTTTCCTACAAAGAAATATAATCTAATTCCTAACCAATTGAGAGTTGAAGGCACTTCAACACCCTAACCCTAATCGGGTTGAAATTGCTGATTTTAATTATAGATCTTGTTGAGTTTTGGGTTGGAGGATCCAAACGGGTTCAAACCCGTTTGGGGTTCACCCAAACGGTCTCACACTCGTTTAGTGACACCCCAAGACCGTTTGGAGGTATAGGGTTAAGGAAAATTGATCCATTGTAGGTCCAATTTCAATAGGTTGAAGAATTGATAAAAATGCTGATTTTAGACCTAATTAGGGTTCAATCCTAATCAAATCAACTTAGATTTTGGTAAAACTTTGGGAAAACGGTCTCAAGAACGTTTGAAAGTCATCCAAACGATCTCAAGACCGTTTGGGCCCAATTGGAGTTCAATTGATGGGTTCAATTACAATTTGTTTCACATTGTTGAGAATTGATGATTAGCCGATTGGAAACCCTAATTGAGTTAGACTTAACCCTAATTGGCTTTCAATTAAGGGTCAAATTGGAGTCCAATTGATTGAGTCTCATCCTAATTGACTCAATTTGTAAGTGGTTAACATGGCTTTGGCCAATTAAAGGCTTCAACATAGGAAACCCTATTCAAACATAACCTATGTGTCACCGTTTATGTTCATGCGGTTTGGACCCAAGTAAGTTCACACTCGTTTGAGTCCAAACGAGTTCACACTCGTTTGAGTCCAAACGAGTTCACACTCATTTAAGTCCAAATGAGTCTACACTCGTTTGATCTCAAACGGGTTCACACTCGTTTGATCTCAAACGGGTTCACACTCGTTTGATCTCAAACGGGTTCACACTCGTTTGATCTCAAACGGGTTCACACTCGTTTGATCTCAAGTGGGTTCACACCCGTTTAAGATCAAGGGGGTCCACACTCATTTAAAGCCCAAATGGGTTCTAGGTCGTTTGAGTTTAAATGAGTTCAAGGTCATTTAAGAATCAAATGGGTTGAAGGTTGAAGATCAAACCCTAAACCAATTGGAGATTTTCAAGGTTGATTATACTTAATCACTTGAAGGTGTAAATGGTTCAATGATGATCTAATCTAAACCATAATGGTAACTTAAGATAGTAAGGGACTAAGTGATTAATGAATTGACCCATGAGGATGATCAATGGGTAATTTACCAAAAATGCCCCTAAGAGGTTTAATTGAGTTATACCTTGTTCTAATCAAACCCGAATCACTTGTTAGTGGTGATTTGGTTTATGTAGATCAAAGGGGACTTAACCTAACCTAATCTAAGTGGTGTAGTCACCATCTACTAGTGAGAGGAGAGAGAAAGTACCATTTATGGTGGAAACTCAAGTAAAATACCTTCAATATACATGAATGTGCATGATTAGGGTATGATCCACTTATGAGAGATCATGGAAACCCTAATTATGGTAATTGGTGAATCTTGATCTTATATGAGGGCTTAAATGATGATGTTTCTCATGCATGGTGATGTAATGAGATTAATTCACCATGAGGTGAATAGTAAACCCTAATTCTAGGGTGATGACATATATTGTGAATAGTAAACCCTAATTGATGAAAATCAGAGAATCTAACCCTTGTAAGAATATAAGGGTACAACTCTTGATATGAACTGCTTACTATTATCAGTTGAATTAACCATGCAAGTTTCTATACATGATGGTGATCATATCCAGGTAAGGATTATGATTTCATATTCATTGGAAGCATGTTATTAGCTTTATGAATAATGACATATGTTGATGCCTAGTAAGTGGCATCTTATGAGAATGATAGGCTGTAAGAGCCATGAATATCATCAAGGTCATGCTTGTCAAATGACTTGTGATTGGACGATTGAGAAATGATAATTGATGTGAGTTAGACTTGATACATTTAGTATTCTACTTTCATAGCTGCTATGCTAATGATTAATGTTTGAAAACATGTATGATGCTAAAAGAATACTGAAATGTACCTAATAACCAAGTTTAATCATACCATGTAGAGCCCTGATCATAGATCCATCATTGTCAGAATTTAAATGATGGTGAAACAGGTTTTCTTAAGGGAACTCCTGGATCACATACTTTAGAGTATGTGGGGGAATATGGATGTGTATATCCTTACATCCTAGTGTAGGAGTTGATGTTGATGTATCTTAATCCATCAACCCTTCACTATATATTTATACTGGGATGATGTAACACTATTCTTCCAAGGGAATCTTTTATACCGCATCGATGAGAGATAAACATGAAATCTTTCGATGGCGAAGAGAGTGCAGAATGCCACTGTGACTCTAATAGCAAAGTACCAGAATACCCTGGTAAGCTATATTAGCAGGGACACTAGATGTCCTGCATGTTTATCCTCATTCTGACTGAGGTAGTTGAGGGTCATGAGAATCCGGCTCTTTCGATGACCTAGTATGATACCGATGCGACTTACTAGTGATCGGTTGGAGCATGAGCGGTATACCTCATCTCCACAGGGCATAATGATGTTTGTAAAACATAATCAACCGCGTAGCATAACAGCTTAGTTTGAACTACGAGGAACATTGATTGATATTACATTGCTTGTTTTTAATATCCTGTTCAAGCATTGGTATACGCGTTCTTCATATTCCTTAAATAAAGATGAGTATTTGTTATCAAGCCTGCTGTGAGTAACCTAAATTACCTGCTCATGATATCCCTTTGATTGCTTTTAACAAAGTTTCTGGCGGAGAGTTATAACTCTCGCTGGGACAATTATTTAAAATTGTCTCACCCCATAGATTTCTACCTTTAGGTGGACGTCGAGGTCGAAGGAACCGATCTGCAGGTGGACAATAGCAACAGCAGCAAATTCAGGAGCAGCAGTGACTTCAGGTGGAAACACTGTGTTGTCTAGTCTTGTAGTCAGAATAGTCTTATGTCGTCTCTGTACACTCAGGTCCTAGGAGTTTGTTGATCTGAGAATTTTGAAATCTTGATATTTTGTATCATGACGTATATAATCACTCGAGAAGTGATTTATCAGAGATGTAAACAGTTCATCTTACTTTTATAGAAGCAGTTTTAGGTTTTTAAGATCTCATTTTCAAAAAGTTTTAATTTCTCGTGATTTTCATATTCCGCTGTTAATCGAATCGCTTCCTCTATGTTTATCTTGCGTTTTGGAGATCAGAGCCCACAATTAGTGGTATCAGAGCTCTAGGTTCGCTGAGTCTACAGAGACATAGGACTTAGAGTGTCAAGTCTATCCTTAGTACTTCTTTCTTATCTAATAGAGTCTTCTGCTCCTCAGGAGAAGAAGATAATTAAGGATGTCTGGACCACAGGAGGAGTAAGAGGCCGAAAGTAGTGTTGCTGCGCCTCGAGAAGGTGCAAGGAACCTAGAAATAGAGAAACCTGTACCTGAGCCACCTATGGAGCCACCTCGGTTTGACCCAGCTGACATGGGAAACCCAGCGGTTCAAACTATGTTTGGGCAGTTTATGACTGCCATGACACATATCACCGATAGGATGCCCATGCCTGCACCTAGGGCACCTGTCCAGTCTGAGGGTCAAGGTATCGGTAAAACGTTCGAGCGACTTTGTCGGGTCGGAGAAACTGAATATTTTGGAACAGCTGACCTTGCTGATGCTAATCTGTGGTTAACTGAGTTGGAGAAAGCTTTCAGAATCCTTAACATCCCCGAAGGTGAGAAGGTTAGACATGTTGTCTATCTTCTCAAAGGTAGTGCTGGTCACTGGTGGACCATGGAAGAGCAGAAGAGGTCTGGAATAGAGATCTCGTGGGAAGACTTTCATCGGGAATTTGTCCGCAGATATTTTCCAAAGACCTTCCTGGACGAGAAGATCTCTCAGTTTGAGAGACTGAGACAGGGTATGATGAACATTAGCGAGTATGAGGCTAAGTTCATGTAGTTGTTGTGATTCTGTCCGCATATGGCTACCACAGATGAAGAAAGGATTAGGAGGTTTGAGAAGGGTTTGAATGCCGACATGACTACTCCTGTGTCTGCACTAGAAAACCGGGAGAGATTCTCTACCTTTGTTGAGTCAGTCCGAAGGATAGAGAGATCCGTAGTCGAGAAAATACAAACCCAAAAGAGATATCCACAGTTCCAGGGATCTTCATCTAGAGACTTTAAGAAGCCTAGATTCTTTGCACCTACACCTCCACCACCCAGATCGAGTTCTCAGACTCAGTGGTCCCCAAGTAGAGGTAGAGGACGAGGTTTACCGCCACGATAGACTCACAGTTCAGCATCAATATCGGTCACAGGACCGCCAAGACCACAACAACTGGAGAGAAGTTGCTATAACTGTGGGAAGGTGGGACATCTGATGAAGGACTGTAGGTCTAGGCCTGTCAGTATGACACAGCCTCTGATGTAGGATCAACAGGGATCACAGAGAAGGCAGTCTCAAGGAGCAGCTAGAGGACGTGGGCAAGCGTCTCAGGCTGGATCGTCAGCACCAACTCAACCTCAGGCGACAGCGAGGTTCTATGCTATGGACCCACCAGAAGCAGTAGTCAATCCACGGGTTGTGGCAGGTCATATGGAACTTTTATATTCTGATATGTCTAAATCCTATGTGGTATCTGTTTTGATTGACCCGGGTGCTACACACTCCTTTGTCACTCGAAGAGTGATTCGTAACTGCAATATAACAGTTAGACATAGGGCAGATAGCTTGTTGCTTGAAAATCCGTTGAGAGGATCTGCTGTTTTGCAAGAGGTATGCTCTCCCTGCATCCTCTTCTTTTCTGATCATCACATTCAAGTGGATCTTATACCACTTGATATGCAAGGATTTGATATAATCCTGGGGATGGATACCTTAGAAAGGTATAGAGTTGTCTTGGGTTGTGAATCCAAGCAGGCTGTATTTGCTGATGAGAGCAACACATGGATCTTTCAAGGAGAGAGAAAGATTCTACCCACCTGTCTTATGTCTGCCATGGTTGCTGATAAGCTGATGAGGCAAGGATGTTATGCATTCTTGGCCCATGTGATAGATACTACCATGAAGAGTCCTAACCTTGCTGAAGTTCCTATAGTCAGGGAATTTGAAGATGTATTTCCTAAAGAACTTCCAAGTATTCCACCGCCTCAGGAAATTTATTTTGAAATCAATTTGATCCCAGATACCCAACCTATAGCACAAACACCGTATAGGATGGCACCTACTGAGATGGCAGAACTCAAGAAATAGCTTCAAGAGTTGCTTGAGAAAGGTTTTATCCGACCGAGTACTTCACCTTGGGGTGCTCCGGTTTTGTTTGTTAAAAAGAAAGATGGATCAATGCGGTTATGCATCGATTATAGACAATTAAATAAAGTAACAATAAAGAATAAGTACCCTTTGCCGAGAATTGATGATCTTTTTGACCAGTTGCGTGGTGCAACCGTCTTCTTGAAGATAGACTTGAGGTCAGGATATCATCAACTTCGTATTAAGGATAGTGACATACCCAAGTCTGCTTTCAGGACAAGGTATGGTCACTATGAGTTCACAGTTATGTCGTTCGGACTAACTAATGCACCAGCTGCATTTATGGAACTCATGAATAGAATTTTCCAACCTTTCCTCGATCAGTGTGTTGTTGTATTTATAGATGACATCCTGATCTATAGTAGAGATACTCAGCAGCATGAACAGCATCTTCGTCAGGCTCTAACTTTGCTAAGACAACATAAGCTATACGCTAAGTTTAGCAAGTGTAAGTTCTGGATGCCGGAGGTATCTTTTCTTGGACATGTGATATCTGCCTCGGGAATTCGTGTTGACCCTAAAAAGGTAGAATCTGTTCTACAGTGGGAACAACCGAAAACACCGACGGAGATTCGTAGTTTCTTAGGGTTGGCTGGCTATTATCGAAGGTTTATTAAAAACTTCAGTTCTATAGCCCTACCCTTGACAAAGTTGACCCGGAAAGATGTTCCTTTTGCCTGGAGTGATAAGTGTCAACAGTCTTTTCAGTTGCTGAAGGAGAGGTTGACAAGTGCACCTGTGCTTGTGCTACCTGAGCAAGGCAAAGGATACATAATTTTCTGTGATGCCTCTAAGAATGGACTCGGGTGTGTGTTGATGCAGGATAAACAAGTGATTTCTTTTGCTTCCCGACAGCTTAAGAAACACGAGGAGAATTATCCGACACATGATTTAGAGTTAGCTGTTGTGGTTCATGCCTTGAAAATCTGGAGACATTATCTTTACTGAGAAACCTTCCAGATTTTCACAGACCATAAGAACCTTAAGTATATCTTCTCTCAGCATGACCTTAACATGAGGCAACGTCGCTGGATGGAGTTAATCAAGGATTATGATTGTACAATAGATTACCATCCAGGAAAGGCCAATGTAGTTGCAGATGCCTTGAGTAGGAAATCAGCAACATCATCCTCTGATAGGGCACAATTAAACTCTTTAGTATTCCCTAGGAGAGATATGCTTATCTCCTTAAGGCAAGACAATGTACAGATGAAGGTGTCATGGATTGCCGGGTTGTTGGCTGAGATGCATATCAAACCCACCCTAAGAGAGCAGATTAAGGAGGCACAACAAGTTGATGTTGCAGTTCAGCAGATCAGATCTGAGTATGGTGATGAGAAGCGAGAAGGTTTTCATGAATCAGATGATCAAGTGGCATGCTATCATGGGAGGATGATAGTACCAGATGTAGATAACCTGAGGAAGTTAGTCTTGGAAGAAGCTCATTCTTCAATGTATGCTATGCATCCAGGAAGCACCAAGATGTATCGAAACTTGAAAGATATGTATTGGTGGCCTGGGATGAAGAAGGATGTAGCTGAGTTTGTTCTGAGGTGTCCAGTGTGTCAGCAAGTTAAAGCTGAACACCAGAAGCCTGCAGGAACAATGTAACCTTTACCCATACCACAGTGGAAGTGGGATCATGTAACCATGGACTTTGTTGTTGGTCTACCTAGAACAAACAAAGGACATGATTCCATTTGGGTAATTGTTGATAGGTTGACTAAGACAGTGCATTTCTTACCTGTCAAAACAACCTATTCTGCTGAAAGGTTATCCCAGTTATATGTTCAAGAGATAGTGCGTTTGCACGGAGTTCCTGTCACCATAGTTTTTGACAGAGGTCCTCAGTTCACAAGTCATTTTTGGGAACAACTACATAGGGCACTAGGCACCCAGTTAAGGTTTAGTACAGCCTTTCATCCACAGACGGATGGACAGTCAGAAAGGACTATACAGACCTTAGAAGATCTGTTGAGAGCATGTGTTCTCCAGTTCACAGGAAGTTGGGATCTGCACCTAAGCTTGATAGAGTTTGCCTATAACAATAGCTATCAACATAGTATTGATATGGCACCTTATGAAGCCTTGTATGGCAGACGTTGTAGATCACCCTTATGCTGGTATGAGACTGGTGAACATCAATTGTTAGGTCCTTATCTTGTGCAGCAGACTACGGAAAAGATTAAAGTAATACAACAACAGATTAAGACTGCACAAGATAGGCAAAAATCTTATGCTGACAAGTGTCGTAGACCGTTGGAGTTCCAGGTTGGAGACATAGTATATCTCAAGGTCTCACCTTGGAAAGGAGTCCTTCGCTTTGGAAGGAAAGGGAAGTTAGCTCCTAGATTTATAGGGCCTTATCCAATCATTGAACGGGTTGGAAAGGTAGCCTATAGACTAGAGTTACCACCAGAATTACAAAAACTACACCCTGTGTTTCATATTTCTATGCTAAGGAAATGTCATCCCCATACCGAGTCAGTTCTACAACCTATGGAAGTAGAATTGAATGAAGATATAACTTATGAGGAAGGACCGGTGTCAATCCTTGATAACAGAATTAAAAAGCTAAAGAAGAAAGAGATAAGTCTTGTAAAAGTTCTCTGGAATCACCTTGGTGTTGAAGAAGCCACTTGGGAACTAGAGGAAGAGATGAGAAGGAAATATCCTACTCTTTTCTCTTAATATGTTTTATCGATTTCGAGGATGAAATCCTTGTAAGGGGTGGATAATTTGTAACATCCCTAACCTGGGTTATGAATTAACCCTAGGTGTTTTGCCTAAGATATGTAATTAAATCCTTGTGATTATCTTTTGGAATGTAATTAAGTTCCTAAGGAACATACATTTTCATTTCTGTCCTTTTTAAACAATGATTGTAGTATTGTTTGGTAATACAGGGACCTATGTGCAAATTACCCAATTAGAGGGGTTAACTTGCAAATTAAACAGGTTAATATGTTCCTCTAATAAAGAGACATCATATGAAGGAATATGATGAGGTATGATGGATTTCCCAAGTTTGGGCACCAAGGTGCAGCTTGTGGAGCAATCCTTGTGCTTAAACCCTAATTTTGGTGTAAAGTGCAATTTACCCAAAATGTGGGGTGCAACTTGTGCTATACACTTTCTAGAATATCTTTTATGACTCTTGACATCATTTAGAGAAGAAAGGATGAGAGGGGCACTTCTATTAAATAATTGGATAAGAAGGATGATCTTTGTAGTGAAAACACCTAGTATGAGTAAGAAGACCCTTCATATATATATACCTTAGTGTGCATATTGGTTTTCTTTACCCTTAGATCTTGAGTTTTGATGGGCTTTTATTAAGTCTTGATAGCTTGAACGTGCCTTAGAAATAAGGAGGGACTTGGATGAGAATTACATGCTTTAGAGGTCCTTATGGTGAAAACCAGCCTAAACTATATAAGAACCTTTCTTTCCAAACCAAGCAAACGTTTTCCTTCACTTCCTCACTTGATCATCTTTCTCAACCGACCAAGGCAAAGCTCTGGAGCTCAGGGAAATGACCAACCTGTTATAAGGTAATAGAACACCACCTTCTAGATTGGATTCATGGAGGAAATCGTATTACAAGGTTGAATTGCTAGTTTTCTTACTTAGGTTCCTTGTTCTAGCCGACCATCCCCATCTTTTTCTTGAAGAATTGACCTTGGCCGACCTGTGGAGCTTAAGATGCCATTAAAGGCTTGAAGCTTGGAAGCTCTAGGAACCACGTTTGAGGTGGGTTTTATAACTCTAACTCTTAGCTTTGTTATGCATATCTTTGTTCTTGTTTTCTATGATTAGTTCTTCTTATACCTCCCTTCTTCCTTGCTCTTTTGCAAGCAAAACGGTGGAGGAACCGACCTGAACAGAGGTTGAGGATGATGGGCGTGAATTCCTAGGTCACTTTATGAAACGACCTTGGACCCTTTTGGTCCAAACGGATGCAACTCGTTTAAGGTCAAACGGGTTCAACCCGTTTTGATCTCAAACGATCCTGCAAGATCGTTTGGATCAAAACGACCCCAAGACCGTTTCGTAGGGTTTACCAAGGTATGACCATTTGAGGGTCTGTTCATAATGTATTGAATTTCTTTCCTACAAATAATTATAATCTAATTCCTAACCAATTGAGAGTTGAAGGCACTTCAACACCCTAACCCTAATCGGGTTGAAATTGCTGATTTTAATTATAGATCTTGTTGAGTTTTGGGTAGGAGGATCCAAACGGGTTCAAACCCGTTTGGGGTTCACACAAACGGTCTCACACTCGTTTAGTGACACCCCAAGACCGTTTGGAGGTCTAGGGTTAAGGAAAATTGATCCATTGTAGGTCCAATTTCAATAGGTTGAAGAATTGATAAAAATGCTGATTTTAGACCTAATTAGGGTTCAATCCTAATCAAATCAACTTAGATTTTGGTCAAACTTTGGGCAAACGGTCTCAAGACCGTTTGGGCCAAGTTTGGGCCCAATTGGAGTTCAATTGATGGGTTCAATTACAATTTGTTTCACATTGTTGAGAATTAATGATTAGCCGATTGGAAACCCTAATTGAGTTAGACTTAACCCTAATTGGCTTTCAATTAAGGGTCAAATTGGAGTCCAATTGATTGAGGCTCATCCTAATTGACTCAATTTGTAAGTGGTTAACATGGCTTTGGCCAATTAAAGGTTTCAACATAGGAAACCCTATTCAAACATAACCTATGTGTCACCTTTTATGTTCATGCGGTTTGGACCCAAGTAAGTTCACACTCGTTTGAGTCCAAATGAGTTCACACTCGTTTGAGTCCAAACGAGTTCACACTCATTTAAGTCCAAATGAGTCTACACTCGTTTGATCTCAAACGGGTTCACACTCGTTTGATCTCAAACAGGTTCACACTCGTTTGATCTCAAACGGGTTCACACTCGTTTGATCTCAAACGGGTTCACACTCGTTTGATCTCAAGTGGGTTCACACCCGTTTAAGATCAAGGGGGTCCACACTCGTTTAAGGCCCAAATGGGTTCTAGGTCGTTTGAGGTTAAACGAGTTCAAGGTCATTTAAGAATCAAATGGGTTGAAGGTTGAAGATCAAACCCTAAACCAATTGGAGATTTTCAAGGTTGATTATACTTAATCACTTGAAGGTGTAAATGGTTAAATGATGATCTAATCTAAACCATAATGGTAACTTAAGATAGTAAGGGACTAAGTGATTAATGAATTGACCCATGAGGATGATCAATGGGTAATTTACCAAAAATGCCCCTGAGAGGTTTAATTGAGTTATACCTTGTTCTAATCAAACCCGAATCACTTGTTAGTGGTGATTTGGTTTATGTAGATCAAAGGGGACTTAACCTAACCTAATCTAAGTGGTGTAGTCACCATCTACTAGTTATAGGAGAGAGAAAGTACCATTTATGGTGGAAACTCAAGTAAAATACCTTCAATATACATGAATGTGCATGATTAGGGTATGATCCACTTATGAGAGATCATGGAAACCCTAATTATGGTAATTGGTGAATCTTGATCTTATCTGAGGGCTTAAATGATGATGTTTCTCATGCATGGTGATGTAATGAGATAATTCACCATGAGGTGAATAGTAAACCCTAATTCTAGGGTGATGACATATATTGTGAATAGTAAACCCTAATTGATGAAAATCAGGGAATCTAACCCTTGTAAGAATATAAGGGTACAACTCTTGATATGAACTGCTTACTTTTATCAGTTGAATTAACCATGCAGGTTTCTATACATGATGGTGATCATATCCAGGTAAGGATTATGATTTCATATTCATTGGAAGCATGTTATTAGCTTTATGAATAATGACATATGTTGATGCCTAGTAAGTGGCATCTTATAAGAATGATAGGCTGTAAGAGCCATGAATATCATCAAGGTCATGCTTGTCAAATGACTTGTGATTGGACGATTGAGAAATGATAATTGATGTGAGTTAGACTTGATACATTTAGTATTCTACTTTCATAGCTGCTATGCTAATGATTAATGTTTGAAAACATGTATGATGCTAAAAGAATATTGAAATGTACCTAATAACCAAGTTTAATCATACCATGTAGAGCCCTGATCATAGATCCATCATTGCCAGAATTTAAATGATGGTGAAACAGGTTTTCTTAAGGGAACTCCTGGATCACATACTTTAGAGTATGTGGGGGAATATGGATGTGTATATCCTTACATCCTAGTGTAGGATTTGATGTTGATGTATCTTAATCCATCAACCCTTCACTATATATTTATACCGGGATGATGTAACACTATTCTTCCAAGGGAATCTTTTATACCTTATCGATGAGAGATAAACATGAAATCTTTCGATGGCGAAGAGAGTGCAGAATGCCACTGTGACTCTAATAGCGAAGTACCAGAATACCCTGGTAAGCTATATTAGTAGGGACACTAGATGTCCTGCATGTTTATCCTCATTATGACTGAGGTAGTTGAGGGTCATGAGAATCCGGCTCTTTCGATGACCTAGTATGATACCGATGCGACTTACTAGTGATCGGTTGGAGCATGAGCGGTATACCTCATCTCCACAGGGCATAATGATGTTTGTAAAACATAATAAACCGCGTAGCATAACTGCTTAGTTTGAACTACGAGGAACATTGATTGATATTACACTGCTTGTTTTTAATATCCTGTTCAAGCATTAGTATACGTGTTCTTCATATTCCTTAAATAAAGATGAGTATTTGTTATCAAGCCTGCTATGAGTAACCTAAATTACCTGCTCATGATATCCCTTTGATTGCTTTTAACAAAGTTTCTGGCAGAGAGTTATAACTCTCGCTGGGACAATTATTTAAAATTGTCTCACCCCGTAGATTTCTACCTTTAGGTGGACGTCGAGGTCGAAGGAACCGATCTGCAGGTGGACAACAGCAACATCAGCAAATTCAGGAGCAGTAGTGACTTCAGGTGGAAACACTGTGTTGTCTAGTCTTGTAGTCAGAATAGTCTTATGTCGCCTCTGTACACTCAGGTCCTAGGAGTTTGTTGATCTGAGAATTTTGAAATCTTGAGATTTTGTATCATGACGTATATAATCACTCGAGAAGTGATTTATCAGAGATGTAAACAGTTCATCTTACTTTTATAGAAGGAGTTTCAGGTTTTTAAGATCTCATTTTCGAAAAGTTTTAATTTCTTGTGATTTTCGTATTCCACTTTTAATCAAATCGCTTCCGCTATGTTTATCTTGCGTTTTGGAGATCAGAGCCCACAATTGCAATTGAGAAATATGTTGAAACAACCGGCTGAAACGTTGAATAGATTGGCTCACATGTCAACCAATCAGTTCACCAATGAACAGATTGTGTTGTCGCTCGCATGTTATGAAAATTCATGAAATCTTGTCCCCTTTGACTAATGCACAGAGACGAACTCATGATCCTGATCCTCCTATAAATAGAGGGGTAGTTGTGGCTTTCTAGAGACACATTAATTTCTTGGACAATTATTATCTTCTTTGTTTGTAGTAATTGAGAGAATCCGAGCAACTCCTACCCATCAAAGGGAGTGATATCAAGGGACAGACAATTGTGAGAGACCAAGTTTGTACTAGTCGATTGACTAGAAGGGAGAACTCCTTCTTTTTCATTCTATCATAGTCTGTGTGGACTACTATAGAGGTAAGGAGGTTGTTGTCTACTGCTAGGAGGACGAGGTCAACTACTATCCATGGTGATCAACTAGAAGGCTAATGTTGACACTCTTCACGTGCAACTTGAAAAAAGGTGCACGCTACTACAAGGATATTATCATTGAACCTGCTCCAAAACTAGGTATAACCTTAAAACCATCATTCCATTACATAATTGTTTATGCGATCAACTGCTCAAAGGGGAATATGGAAGTTAAAATTTTGTTTCTACTGCCTTATCTGATGCCATGTTTTCCAACAATAACAACTTTTCACGAGAATAAGACCTAAGATCTTGTCCCTCCTCCTCTAGACAAAAATATTGTTGATTGTTGGTGGGTCTTTTCTATCAAATTTAATTTAGATGAATTGTTGGAATGACTTAAAGCTCAATTGTTGCAAAAGAATTCACCCAAACATATGGCATAGATTTCTTTGAAACCTTCTCACTGGTCACCCATATTGCTTCTATCAAGATTTTAATCTCCCTTTCCACTCATATTGAGTGGCCTCTGTTCTAGATTGACATTATATATACCTTCCTTCATAGTTTTTTAGAGGAGAAGTGTATATGAAACAACCTATAGGTTTTTTTAATGAGGGGGAGTCTTTCCAAAGAGTTTGTCATCTCAAATGCTCTTTGTATGGTCTCAAGAAATCACCACATGTCTGATTTAATAAACTCAGTTTCATTCTTGCTAGCCTGGGTTTCTACAAATCATTGGGTGATCATAATCTATTCTTTATATTTCTCATGGTGGAACCATCCTCCTTGATGTCCATATTTATGATATCATTATCACTAGTAGTGATGAACATAGAATTTCAACATTAAAACATGCACATTAACGACATTTTCATAGTAAGCATCTAGGGCAACTTCGTTACTTATTAGGCATAGAGGTTCTACATTTTCTTCAGGGCACTTATTTATCTCAGTGGGAGTATGTCCTTGACCTCTTGAATGGCTTTGGTATGAAAAATTCTATGTTTGTTTCTTCTCCCATGGACTATCACAACAAAGTTCTATCTGAAGGGGAGTCTTTTTTTTTATCATGAACAATATCGATACACGATTGGAAGATATCACTATCTTATAATGACCTGACTAGATATTGCCTTGGTTGTTAGTGTTATTGATCAAACCATCGCTAAACCTCTTGTATGCCACCGGAGTCAAGAACAACACATCTTGCACTTTTTTAAAAGTGTACTTGGTATAGGTCTCCTCTATAAGAAACCACAATATCCATATATCGATTTGACTTGCTATGCAAATGTTTACTGGGATGGAGATGTGAATGACATCAGATCTATTTTTGGCTTTTGTATTCTATTAGAGGGTCACCCAGTAAGTTAGCGGAATAATAAGTAATTAGTTGTGGCTTGCTCCAGTACTGAGACAGAATGTCATGTCATGGAACATACCTATTGTGAAATTCAATGGGTGACGTTTACTTTTTGAGAATTTAGTTCTCCTCTCTCCTCTCCAACAACTCTTAAGTGTGATAATCACTCAGTTATACATATAGAAAAAAATGTAGTTTTTCATGAACGTTGCAAGTACATTGAGGTTGACTGCCACTTCGTGAGAGACCTGATTCGTGACAAGAAGATCATTATGCCATATGTAAAGACTAAATAACAAACTATTGATATCTTCACCAAGCTTCATCCACCTTCATCCTTCTTCTATATGTGTGGCAAGCTAGGAATACACAATATCTACTCTCTAACTTGAGGACTAGTGTTGGTCATATTTTTTTATTATATATTTTTCCTTGTATTGGCTAATTGAGCTTCCACTACTAAAGCTCAATAGCATTATTTAGTTTATGTTATGTTGTGTCTCTGGTACATCATATCTTGAGATAAGGTTATATATATGACTCTATGTAATCAAAATTCTCTCATAATAACAATTTATCTTCACATGATGCATATCATTTAATGCATCATTTTTTCTTATTTCTATTATATTTATTGTGTTGCTACCAACCAATATTCTTACAGAAAGGTTGAAGTTCAAGATGTTAGTTTCCCTAGTTCTGCATGGGTCTACGTTGGATAAATCAGGTATGGTTCAAATGAAAAGATAACTGTGAGATGTACAATATGAAGGACTGAGTGGCATAGCACACTACACATTGCACTTTGTGAGAGATTGTTGTCTATATTAGCTTTATCTAATACTAGTTGGCATGGGTGAAGCCCAATTAAGTGCACCTAGTACATATAAGATATGGTGGAAAAAGTTATATTTATCTTTTTTGCAAATGAAAAGCTATTTTAGTCTCACATTGCTGACTCCTAAATCTTTTGTCATTCTTATATGTAGGATTATTTATGACACTACTGTTCAATGGGCTCTGGGAGAGATATGCTCACCCTAGTGGTGGATAGATTATCACAACGCACACGCATGAACGAGCACATGTCACACCATGCCACGTCTCATCTTGCCTCATCCCGCCTTGTCGGGTCGTGCTCAACATGGGTAGGGGCATGTGGCTCGTCGGTCGTGGGAATTGTCTTTTGTCTTTTTTACACAACTGGATAACCACTTAATTAATTATTTAATTAATTATTTAATTAATGGTTCTAAATTGAAAATGGACTTATTATATTCATTTTACATGTACAAGAGTGGTCGTGTAATTGCATCAAATCAGGAACATAATTGTGTGCATAAGTGCAATAAATAAATATCACAGAGTTAGTGTAAAATATAGATCCAAGACAATCGTTTGTAGGTCCTATTGTGTGCCCTGCAACCCTGTCGTCTTACCTAGTCACTTCCTATGCACGTCTCTTGTGGAGTTCTTCTCCTGAACTAGAGATCTCTTCTCCGTCCCTTCTTCCCTTGCTGGGATCTGTTGGATGTGGTACGTAACAGCAGTTGAGCTGCACCAATGGCATTATTGTTCGTAATGTGAGCGAGATGACCTTCCGGCATAGTTCGTGACCACACCAACTGAAAGAACAACACCCGTCTAGCGGATTGTCGAGTGCTGATTTTTTTAAATAATGTCTCTCTTCGTCGAGAGATGAATATGGTTTGAGTTTCTAACTCAATTTATTTGTTTCTTTTATTCTGCTTGTTCTAACAGATCGTTTGATCTTTAATTTGATTTATAAATCTCTTAATATTGTTATTGTCTGCTATTCTTATAATGACGTTCTAAAATCCAAAACTACTCCCATCAATACGTAACAAACATGGCCAACAATTCCTGTAACATCATTAAATATTAAAATGCATACCTTTATCACACAACCAAGCATAATCTTGTATTCCTTGCCGTACACAATCACAAAGGAAGCTCAGACGGGATAGAGTACAAAATCTTTAACACCAGAGTTGATCCATATGTCAATAGTATACTTAGCATAACTTGATGGATGCAAAGACACAAACAGGCACTTCCGGTGTTTCAGCACGATTGACAACTAAAACAGGGGAATCGGTGACATTTCTTCACCGCAAGTCTGTCTACAATGATGCACACATGTGAAAAGAACTGAGATTTCGATTAAGATCCACACGCCCAAAAAGGCATAACGGGCGAATATGAAACCGAATTGCCCAATCAATTTGTGGTCCGGGGTGAACCGAAGCAGCAAGCAAAAGGAAGCCCTCCACCATCACGCTTAAACTCCATCCCTGCTATGATCAGCCCTTTCTTCCACTGAGTACTATCCGAACCCAGGAGCTTGGCATGGACTGTTCCAGATCCTATGTTAGAAAACCCCCCTAACTTGATCTGAAGCCATCCATTTCCACCGTTATATGACTCGAAGTTTTCTGAGTCCAGATTGACGTTGCTTTCCTTCGTCTCTCCGTTGACTTCGACGGTTGCTTTCTGATAGAATGGCTGTTTGAGGCCCTCTACCTCGGGTTCTAGGTTGTAGATAAGCGTCGAATCGATCTCGCCTTTGATGTCGAGCCAACAAACTTGTACAAGTTGAGCCACTTCAGGAAACCTGAAAAGGGGCTGAACTAGTCAGTGGTAATGGGAAGTCGGATCTTGGGTAAATTATAAAGCAATCAAAAACAATATATTAAGACTGAATCGTTCTGCCACAAAAAATTAAACTTATGAAATTCTCGCTTGCGTGGACTCAAACTGCAGAAACGCATCAGAGATTAGAGATTAACTAACCTTGTTGCATCTCCATGGTCGTTCGGTTTCCAACGCTAATAGCTGGTATCGAAACTCCTTTCAGATCTGCAGATATAATGTTAATTGTGAAATATGAATAATTCTAGCCGGCTGCTCACTCAGCCTCGCACCCCGCTGGAGCGGCTGCAAAGTCTAATGTGGATCAATTTTATTATTTTTAAATAGAAGGAAATTAGAAACAAAGTGAAAACTTGTATGGATCATAGCTTTCAAGTTATAATGAATTTTTCAATGAAACAAAAAGTACTAGATTCGTAATAAAAAATATTTTTCAATAAAACCAATGTTGACATATTTCGAAAAAATATTAATATGAGAAAATATAATACATGTGTTTTGGGCATAATAGTATATATTCTGAGCACATTTTCATAGTGTATACTTTGTCTCATATAACCAATAAAATTAAAAGTAAAAAAATAAAAGAGAGAAAATGTATGTGCTTACAACTTTAGTCCAGTTTTATTTATTAAAGAAATAAATGATGAGAGAAATAGAAGAGAGAGAAAATGTTTTTGTCCGTAACTTCAAATCTGGAGCATATTTTTTAATAAAATAAATTGCAATCCTTTTAAAAAATACTTTCCAACAAGACTAGTGTTGACATACTTTAAAATAATGATAATATGGGAGAAATATAATATTCGTATTTTAGGATACCATACACATTCTTTGGGTATATGCGTACAATACTTGTGAGTATAGTAAATCACATTCGTGTTTCTCCCAAATCATATATAATATTTACTTATTCATCTATGGATTCGATTGAACTAACATTAGCAATGAGTTTAGTATTGTACTTTTGAATGAATAGGATCAAGGATTAGTTGTTCTTAAACATAGGTGAAAGTATTGTAGTTTAGTAAAATGTGTATGTTTTTAATGAAATGTGAATTAGTTTATATAGGTACGGTATGTGGTTATTGACAATCTTTTATACACGATATGTCTCGTATTATACCAACAAGATCATCAAATCATGTATTGTTGTTATGTCTTGTACGGTACATCTTATACTGTACGTCTAGTATAATACTTTGTATTATAAAATATGGCTGTTAGTACAATACTTCTTGTATAAACAAGATCATCAAATCATGTAATGTTCTTGTGTCTCGTACGGTACCTCTAGTACTGTACGTCTAATACTGTGTTTTGTATTACAAAATGTGGATGTTAGTACTGTACTTCTTGTAACAACAAGATCATCAAATCATGTATTGTTGGTATGTCTCATACAGTACATCTAGTACTGTACGTCTAGTACTATACTTTGTATTACAAAATGTAGTTGTTAGTACTGTACTTTTTGTACCAACAAGATCATCAAATCATTACTGTATGTCTCGTACAGAACCTCTAGTCCTGTACGTCTAGTACTATACTTTGTATTACAAAATGTGACTGTTAGTACTGTACTTCTTGTACCAACAAGACCATCAAATCATGTACTGTATGTCTCGTACAGTATCTCTAGTACTGTACGTCTAGTGCTATACTTTGTGTTACAAAATGTGACTTTTAGTATTTTGTACTTCTTGTACCAACAAGATCATCAAATCATGTATTTTTGTTGTCTCGTACAGTACCTCTAGTATTGTATGTCTAATACTATATTTTGAATTACAAAATGTGGTCGTTAGTACTGTACTTCTAGTAACAACAAGATCATCAAATTATGTATTGTTGTTATGTCTCATACGGTACCTTGAGTATCCTTGTATATGATTATTGTCAAACGTTACATTTTGAATGTATGCAAAAATTAATATAAATGATAACATGTATGGTACTTATAGATTTATGACATAATATGGAATATGAAGAAATAAAGAGGCAATAAGTATTGTACATGAATGGTCAATCGGAATACAGTATCTAGAAATGTATTGTATTTTTGTATACTTCTCTCCTCTCTTAATATACTTCTAATATTATTTTTCCAAAGTATGTCAACATTGGTTTTAATAGAAAGTATTTTTTTATAAAGAATCTGATATTTTTTATTTCGAAAACTACCAGGTAGACTCCGGGATGTGGATGGGTGCCAACACTGGGTAGACGGACCGAGCAGTAGATACGGGGTACGTTGGTTCCACACTCCATAATTGCAATAGGTTTATGATTGGCTGGTTCTTGTATTAGTTCAATGTCTCGCGTCGACGGCTGGTCCGAGTCAAATTTACGCGGTGATCGTCTGCCATGAGAGCTAGAAACAGTGACGAAAAGATGGACGACTGTATTTGTTTGCCTGTATTGTTGCATTGTTATAGCCTGATTGGCTCGGGGTAATCGAATGAGATGATGTAATTAAATTTGTAATACATTTCTACACGAGTAGCTCACGGTTTGCAATCCAACTACATCTTACCAAGCTAGCCCTATGAGTCTGAGACATTGCAAAAGCTGTGTCTAAGCATAGGTGTATCAAAAAATTGTTATATTGGTCGCAATATGTTTTTATAACACATGATAATTAACATGGTTTAAACATAGGTGGGTATCTTTAAAGGGATCAGAGTTCGAGACACTGGCGGAAGAAGGGGAACAGTAGAGGTCATGGCCCTCCTAAAAATATTAAATCAAACGGATGCATATGTATATATTGCTATTTAAAAGTAGTATATATATCACTCGCTCAATTAATTATCAGAGCAATAGTGGTAGCACAAGCGCAACTCACTTGTGCCAACATACCCAAGTTCGAGCCTGGGCAAACGTGTAGTTCTTTAGTTTTGAAATTTGTTACACACAGACTAAGATTTTCCTACAAAATAAATTAGAACAGAAGTACTTTATCATGTTGCATTGGTGAGAAATGGATAGTCCGATTCTAGAGACCAAGATTCCATTTCCCATCAATATTATTTTTCTAATTTCGATGTTAGTGTATACGTACACATCAGTTTCTTGCCTAAACAAACCTAAAACAAGCTTCATACTGTAAAAGATCTTCATGTCTAATTGAATTAGAACAAACTCTTATGTTGAAGAAAAAATCTGCCATGTATACATGATTATTAGTCAATTATTTTGAAAAATTATAAAAAGAACTTAATGAAGCAGATTCAAAACTAGTATGCTGGAGTTTATTTATTTAAACACAATTTTTTTACATGTAGTAGAGAAAATCATTATGATATCTTGATGACGTTTAACTTTTACATGATTCAAAATAATAGTTCAACAATAAGTTGTGCAAATATAAAATTGTTTGATGTGTATAATCAACGTCCAAAATCCATAGTGATGCGCCAATGCTCTTTATTTAGAATTAATGTACTATTTTTGTAAATCAGCTCAAAACAATCAATAATACATATAACAAATAATAAAAACAAACTTATCATGTTACTTAAAATTTCAAGAAAATATAGTTAAATTAATTAAAAAAAGACTCTTATGTTGAAAAAATAATGATATACATATTTATTAGTCTACTATTGTAATAAGAGCTTAAATTTGCATGCCCAATTTCATCTATTTGAATACAAAATTCTTGTATATGGAGGACATTGTTATGATATTTTGACAACATTATTTAGTGATTCAAATTAAAATATCATCAATAATATATATATATATATATATATATATATATATATATATATATATATATATATTGCATGGGCTTGTGATCATTAATGATCAATGTACAAAATCCACAGTAACACGAGATTGTTTTTTCGTTAAAATTAATGTATTGTTTTTGTAAATCTGCTCAAAACAACCAACATGAAACATATATCTATGTCAACAAATAAAAAATATCTCCATACTTTAAATAATCTGAGAAAAGCACTTTTATTGATATCTCCCCCACCCACATTTTCTATTAGTGTGCAATTACTCAATAATTTCATACCTAAACAAAATGAGAACAAGCTTCTATACTGGAAAAAAACTTCATGTCCAATTAAATTAGACAAAATCTTACCTTGAGAAAATCACTAACATGTATACATGATTATTGGTCTATCATTCTAAAAATTATAATAATATCTTCATGGAAGAAAATTTAAAATTGTCATCGATCATGTACTGAAGCCCAAAATTCTTCCAAGTAGGGGACATTGTTATGATATCTTGACAATATTTGATATTTACATAATCTAAAATAAAAGTACCACAATAAAATATGCAAATATATAAATTGTATGAGTGCGTTATTGTAAGAAATTAATGTCTAAAATTCACAATGACACAACATTATACATTAATTAGAAATAACGTATTGCTTGTGTAAATCAACTCAAACTAAACCTATAGGAAATATGTATATATGTCAACAAATTTGAAAAAAAAAAATTTGTCCTATTAGTTAAAAATTCAAGTAAACCACAGTTTTAAGTAAGCTTCCCATAACAGCAGATACTTTGTTCATTATTTCTATTGTGATTCACAAAATTACAAACTTATAGTTTACATTAGCATATAAGATCAGTTGTTGATTTGCATCCATCTACGACATATGATGACTAACATAGAAAGCACTATGGCTAAACATGACTTATGTAACACTTCTAAACATGGACTTTAGAAAGACTTTTCCCCCCCCCCCCAACTATGACTTCCTGGTTCCACCCCTGGTTTGAAACACCCCCAATCACACAAGGTCACTAATCAACATAAAAAATGACATGTTCTTCATAATATAATTTTACTCATAGTATGTCATGTTATATGGAATACCATAACAATATTATAAACATTTTGTAGACTTGAAAGTATTTAATTAAGTAATTATCAAACATGTTCTTATAAAAGAGAAACCACTATATGGTTCTTACTACATGTTTCTACATGAAAATAAACACAAGAAATTGGTATTTAAATTCAAATATTTTCTATCATATGGTGGAACCCCACTAGACCGATTCTCCTTGCAACCTTAAGATTAATGTAAGGTTGATTTAATTTTGTTGTTGATCCTCACCTAAGATGTCTCATCTCAAACCATGACTAAACTATTAGTAAGTAAAATTGATAATTATATAGCATAAACATATACTTTAAAAGAATACATCAAATAATATTTGAGTGTAATGTTAACATTTGTTTTATTTCTTTTGCACAAGAATACTCAAATTATTTTCACCAAGTGCCTCTTAAATTGCATTGAGTTGCCTCTATGGAGTGGGAAGAAATTGATATATATGCTAGGAAGCCTGTGATGAGGATTCATTATATTAGGTTTATTCATTACCTTTTATTCCAATCTTTACTTACTCTTTAATTCAACATGAATATGAAGTAATGGATACTTCTTGAAAGAGAAAGAGCATGTGTTGACTTTATCAATCTTATAACTTTTATCTTTAGAAATAAAAAATGATCTTGGTTGGTACTTTCATATCATGGCATGTGCATATGCATAATTACATATACAACAGCCAATACAAATGCTCAAAGTGCATGGACATTTGTCATTTTTAAGGAAACTTCTAATGACTCTATTAACTCTGATGAAACTGTCATGACCATGTTGAATTATTATTGTTCACTAATTAATAAAATTCAACCTAGCTTCTAAGGTTCTAAGATTCATTAACAATGTAAGGAAATCGGAATTAGGACGTGCTTTAAAAATAGGCTAGGAAGATTATTATAATGTTTTCTTTCCATGGGTGATTTTTTCCATAAATTTCTAACATTGGGTGAAATTAAAATGTACCTATGAAGAATTTACCAATCAAAAATGGACAAATTGGTAAACCCCCAAAAGACAAATATAGACATTATAGCCTCACACTGACTGGCCCAATTAAACACAACCAATTACTAGGGCCCACCTCATGCATGCATGATATAGAGAAATAACATGTGTTCAAACCCTGATTTGCCAATCAAAAGATGACACATCAAAATTACATGTGACGGAAGAGATTGGAAATCAACAATGAAACTATTCTTCAGTCTCATGTGATTAACTACAACTTTATGCTCGATATAAGAAACAAAATGTGATTTATTGGAAAATGTTTGCCAATTTGTAGTGATAATCTTATTCGGCATCTCATGTCAAATTTGGTGAGTCTAAACAAGGGATGTAAAGTGAGTGAGAGAACAAGAATTCACCTCTACCATGATACGTCGATAGTAAGAGATCAATGCCCCACAAACATGAAGAGAAAACAAATACTTGTCAATTTTTGACTTCATAGAGACCTAGTGGAGCCTATGGAGGATACCTTTAAGAAGAAACATCACTCAATGCAAAATGCATATGTGTTCATGAATTATAGTTAGGAATGGAAAGGGCAATTTTTTTATTGAATTGATCAAAAAATTTAATGAGTTGGGGATCTTCTCTAGAGTATTAGGAGCATATACAAGTACTTGGGTGGGTTCATTGAGGGGATAGATATTTGAACAAACTTCTAGATGTTTTTCAAAAGAAAGAAAGGTCAGAGATATAGAGTCAGGGAACTTGAGGAACAATAGGCAATATGTATCATCTTCTAGTGTTCTTATGGTGTTGAGGAACCATATATTATAGGTATCGTCACGTGGGTTTGTCTAGGAGTCTTTATGAAGGGAGAAACATAGAGAAGAAACAAGTTGGGGTTCATTGATTGTTTTGTGAACCAAATCCAATGGTGTCAAGAATCATTAGGGTTGAGGAGAAGAAGTGCATCTAAAGGTTTAGATACCAGAATCTAATATGGTGGGAGGGGAGAGAACTTAAGGAGAAAGATGGATTGAAAATGTTGATTCCCACTGTGAGATGGAAAAAAGTATGAGAGTATAACGTAGATCACTAGGTGAATCTAAAACGAACAAGACATATCCTTGACCATCAATATATTGTCTAAGTACATAGAGGAGATAAGGATTTACATTTATTAAGATTTGTGTTACCATATTTTTCATTCATCTCCACTTAATTAATTAAGGGGTGTAGTTTCAGATAATTTTGTTGAAAATGGTATCCTAGATATTTAGATTTGTAGGAACCAAGTATGACCTCATACCACTATTTCATGAGTCAAGATTATCTAATCAACATGTATGTGATAACATGATTTTAACTATCCAAAATTCTCTAGAAAATTTTAGAGATCAAGTTTGAACAAGAGTAGTTCTCATATCATCTAAGCAATGTAAATTTTAGTGGGTCATAAACAAGAAATAAAAATTAGAATTGTATGAATTATTAACCACTAGGGATATTATCAATTAAATTATAAATAAGATTAATTGGTGTTTATAACTTGTTGACTTTAGTGGAACTATTGTATCTATGCATATTGTCAATGATTATGTATTTAGAACTACATGTTCAACAGAGTCATGTTCTTCCATATTAAGGTTTTTCCATATTCATATAAGATGATATTGTAAAGTTGGAAAATTTTATTTGAAAGTTCTTGTATGTTTTAAAACTAATATAGGTATTAAATTTAATTTTAGATTAAATAAAACCTACCCAACTTATATGAATTTCATCCTCACAGGTCTATTGGTCTTCCACCTTAGATTTTTCCATATTTACAATAATTAAAACTCTACCACCTTAATTTCTTACAAAGTTTCATAGTTCTACACATATATCCATGGCATGGTAAACCATGATTATATCTAATATGTACAAGGGCACTAAAGAAACTTGGAAATCAAACCTTAACTTGTTCTTTGTTGTCCTCTTCATATCCGTCCACCATGGAAAATTTGTTGCTAGTGATTTCTTCTTAGGGCTTGGTTGGAATTGAATTATTTTTCTGTAGGAGCTTGAAATCATTATTCTTGATATCGTCATCCCCTCCATAATAGTAACAAACTCGAGTTCCTAATATGTCTTCTCCTACATGATAGCTAAGACACTCTATGTAATGATTCTTCATAGGAGGGTTTGAAAAAACCTCCCCCTAAGACTTCCTTTGCTTGTCATTGTGGTTACTGAAGTTGTTCTGGTGATGGTTGTGTGTACTACCTTGAAGTCAATATTTCTCCCATGTCATTTTTGGGTGACTTTTTTGCACTAAAACAATATCAAGAGAAGCTTATAACGTAGTGTTGCCTCAGTGAAAAAGGGAAAATCTAATTTGTGGCCTAAGACCCATAATGAACTTCATTCAACATAGTTCATTGTATCCATGATCATACTTATACACGATTGAAAATCTCATACCGTATTGGGTGACAAAAATCAATGACTTGATTGAGGTTTATGAGTTCATCATCATGGCTTTAGGTATGTAATGAATTCGAAGGTATCACATAATTCTACCCAACTAAGTGGAGAACATTAGATTATTGAGGGTGCATGGGTTATCCCACCATGTTCGAGATATACCTATAACATACTCAAATATGGGTACATAGATCAAACTTCCATCTCCTTTGGCCCATCTTTAATTATATTAGTATTAAATCCTTTTACTTTGAATTAGAAAATTTTGCAATAATCAGAGACAAGAAAGTATAATTTGTTAACAAGTAACCTTTTATATAGGGTTAATGATAAATTAAATAATTAATTCTTCAATTGGAAAGAATTATAAAATTTCACAAACTGAATATGCTTGGATCTAAATTGGATCTTTATAAACATATTAAGATTATAGGAAGAGATAAATTAAATGAATACAAAATATTATGTCATAATTGATTAATAAAGATGAATAATACCTTACATGAATAAAATGTTATGCTAAACATTTTCAAAAGTAAAAATTGATGTTAAAATTTAACTTTTGACATTTTATTAGCCTACCCAAACATTTTCAAGTCGTTTGGATGTTGTTTGCTCTCTAAATTTTATCTAGAAAATAAATGAATTAAATGACCTAATTATTAAAATTAATGTAATCAGTTTATTGCCTTAATTTCATAAGTTCACCATTTTTACTACATTCCATTCATGGGTTTGGTAAGTCTAGACCCCCAATTTATGAAGATCCTAAAAAAGTAGGGTTAGGATCAGACTTGTGGGGGTCTTTTCCTACCTCTAACCTCACTTTCTCCCTCAATCTACATCTCTAGCTTGTTTCTCTTTAGCTCCCCACATCAGTTTCTCAGAAGACCTTCTCCCACTCATCTCTTAGTTTCTTCTAAAATTTCACAGAGTAGATTTCTATAATATTTTCATCTATATTAGAAAGCCTAGCTATCTCTCTTATCCCTTCCCAACTTCCTTCTTTGACTGATGTACTCAGGGTCATTAGCCATCATGAGGGTCTGAGAGAGTCTAGAATGCCTCCTCGAGGACCCATGAAGAAGATGAATCTCTCACCTTTATGGGATATTTCTGAATCACCAATTGCATAATTATGACATCTCGAAAGTGAAGCTACGTGAATATAAACAAATTGCTACTTAGGAGGCAACTCAAAGTTTAACTTTTTGTTTTCTATTTGTTCGTGTTTTTTTTCTACTTCTATGATAAAAAAATTCTATACAATGTTTGTCCACCTAAGATCATTGAGATGGACAATTCTGTTTCTCAAAGGATGATTGATTGATAATCCTTTCACGGGGATCCATTGTCCTAATCTCTAATATGCCCATATCGACCTCTTGATGACATAATGATTTTCCCATTTGACAAGTTGAGGACATGACTATCGACTTTAATTCATCAATCTCTTACACACACAACTATCGACCTTGTCATCGACCCACAATTTTGATGATCTTGGACTTGGTATTCATCCACCCAATAATTTCACCAATCCTTCATCTCTCGCCTATAAATAGAAGACCATGCTATAATTTTCTTTTACCGGCTCTAAGTTATAGTGAAGCTCTATCTCTTTTTACTCTTGCTCGTCGACTTTCAGTTCTAAATTATACCCATAGACCTTGACCATTGATGGCTCCAAGCATAGATTGATAGTTTGATTGAACAAGTTAAATCTTTGCCGACAGATTTGACTGTATTGACCTTTGACCATTTCGACATATTACCTTGTAAACCGCCTTTCCTGCCAAATAATATTGACATATTTCCTAAGAATATATCAATCTAGACATCGATGTGATAGGTCAATGAGTAGTACTATTTTAGTATCAATCTATTGTCACTGATATGTTGATTTTTAGCAGTTGTCCACCTAAAACAAATAGGTTGATGACCCCATTGACCAAATTGCTCAATAGTCTTCTTATTTTCCATGATCACATCGATACACTAATTTTCAATGTTCTTATGATCTAACAATGACCCACATTGATGACAAGACAAACACTACGGATGCCACTTCTTGGCGCGGAGAGAAGCACATTTATCATGAATCGCCAATCACAGAGGCTAGCAAAAAGGTGTCTACCACTGAATCAGTCATGGACGTACTCCTATCTATGCAATTTGATATTCCATACTCTAGGAAATATTGGCCTTACAACGATGACCATTTAGAAGTTTACAAAGCAATGAATACATTCACTTATCAACACACCAACTCGCCCGCAAATCCACTCTCAAAGATCTTGGCATTAGGAAGCGGGTGTCTGATCTGCTCGTCAACTCGAATCTATCACGATTTTTTAGTTGATTCCCAATGGTATGTAGAAGTGACAATGGATTTTATGTCTTCCATCAAAGAGGTCTTCATTAGAGACATTGACAATCCAACAAGCAGACACATACACATCAATATTTGTATCAGCAATGTCAACCAAGTACTCACTGAGCTAGTACTAAATAAAAAACTGGTATTCTTCAGACAAAGAGACCACAAGAGCATGCACCAGGCTGATTGACAAATATATGACTCTTATTTTAGCGCTAGTACCTATTGGGCTAAACTCACATGCATGTGCCACTACAAGTCTGGATCCTCTATGGCTACAATTATGCATTTTGGTTTATGTAGAACTACACACAAAATTGTCACTAATATCGTATTTACAAAGTCAGAAATAAGAAACATGTATTATGAGGAACTCTATATTCTATCTCTCATCATGGAAGGGAAACTTGTAAACATTGTCTTATTATTGATTGATAGATGGCTGTCTATCTCATCATCTTACCAAAAAGAGTATTGCATAGGAGGTCTTCTCAGCATCATCTACAGAGCATATGGGAATTCTTCTTCTCCCAAGACTTTCAAAGAGATTATGGGCAAACACCTCATTAGAATTAAATATATAACTTACTCGAGTATTATTGAATGCCACAATGAAAAATATCACTATCTCTTCTTGTGGATGTAGATGTACATATCCCTAACTGAGCTAGCCGACTATGATGTGGAAAAATTACTCTTTTTAGAGGAGGAATAGATACAACTCATCACTCAAATTTGCTTAATAGTTGTCTGTTCTTCACATGAAAAAATTGCATCTTCCTTCAGAGCTCACTCATCACCTACTGCAACCAAAGTCATTAAAAAGCATGTACCCATATCCCCTAGGAACACTTCTATAGAAACAATGTTCAACGTCACTTTTCAGGGCGTTGGTTATTTAACGAAATCGATGCTGATAAACATTACACATCGGCTATTAAGGAAAACCGACATCTATATTTGAAGACCAGCGAGACATGGGTATCTCTTTTCATTCAATGTCGGTTGATGAAAAGAAACTCACGCCTAAAATAGCTTGTGAAATACAATTTTTTTGAGCAAAAAAAAATTGCCCCCAAAGTATTACTTACAGCGTCGGTGTTTTACCTAATACCCGATGCCTAAAGAAGATAAAAATTGCGTGCAAATTTTACCATATGGGCATCAGTTGTCGTGGGATAACCGATGTTGATAAGGGTTCGCGCGCCCTTCTTGCCAAAAAATTTAGGGTAAAGGATTGTCCAATTGACGTCGGTTTTATTGGGATAACCGATGCTTAATACGTAAAGGTGTCGGTTGTTATAGATAACCGATGCCTTTTAGTAACTTAATAGCCCCCGTGCACAGTAGACTCTCTTCCCCTTTCTTCTGTTTCATCGATCGAATTTTGCTACTCGTGACCCCTGCTGCGTCGCCGCCGCTGGCCCCTACAGCCGCGCCGCCTGCTGCTTCTCTACTCGCCGCCGACATCTTTCCTTCTCTGCTCAGCTCCCTTCTCCTGCCGCTGGTGTGCTCAGCGCCCTTCTCCTTCCGTTGGTGTGCTCGACACCCTTCTCCTCACACCGCCACCTCTGTCTCCACGCTGCTACCAATAGTAGGCCCTCCTCTTCTTGTTCCAGTAGTCTGATCTTCTTCTTTCTTCTCCCTCCTTACCAACAGCAAGCACATCCGTGTGGTCGGCCAACACATCCACAGTCGTGCCAGCCCACACGACCATGCTTGATGTTGGTAAGGAGGGTGAAGGGTATATATTCAAATGAAATCAATTATGAATTTGTGATGAAATCAATTATATGATGAAATCAATTATGTTCAAATTAATTATGTTCAATTATACGATGAAATCAATTATGTTCAAATCAATTATGTTCAATTATATGATGAAATCAATTATGTTCAAATCTTGTGATGAAATCAATTATGATGAAATCAATTGTGATGAAACCCTAACATCTACATGAATCCCTATTGCATAATGAAACCCTAACATTGACATACTCGATATGATACCTAAAACTGTGATGAAACCCTAAAATCAATTGTGATGAAACTAGGATTGCATGTATTGGAATGGAAACATACATGTGTTTGTTGGCCTAGAAACTCATCCATGATCTACTCATTATGAGTAAATCTTGGATAGTCCCCAGTTTGGGACTGTTCTTGAACACCTAATCTCACTTAAGATGTAAGTGTATAATGTGTATTGGGTTTTCAAGAAAATTTCGGTAGCATTTCCCCGTTTGCTCTCTAAGTACTTATGTACTTGGAGAACAGCGACGAAATGCTACCAAAATTTTCTTGAAAACCCAATACATATTATACACTTACTAGTGAGATTAGGTGTTCAAGGATGGGATAGGTGGTACACATTTATTATATATAATATGAAACTAGGATTGTAGGTATTGGAATGACAACATACATGTATTTGTTGGCCTAGAAACCCGTCTAAGATTTACTCATTAGGAGTAAATCTTGGATAGTCTTCGGTTTGGGAGTGTTCTTGAACATCTAATCTCACTTAGGATGTAAGTGTATAATGTGTATTGGGTTTTCAAGAAAATTTCGACAGCATTTCCCCATTTCTTCTCTAAGTACATATGTATTTGGAGAACAATGGGGAAATACTGCCAAAATTTTCTTGAAAACCCAATACACATTATAAACTTACTAGTGAGATTAGGTGTTCAAGTATGGGATAGGTGGTACATGTACATTCATTATATATAAGAATGACATCACATGTATTTGTTAACCCTAGACGCTAATCTTGTCCTAATATATACTTGTTTTCTCTTTGATCATAGAATGGATAGATCATGGATGTCCATTCGCAATCATTGCACCCCAGAGTTTATATCTGGTCTTAATCAGTTTATTAGATTGTTCGAGGAACATAGGAAACAACCTGGAGATAGGTTCTACTGTCCATGTAGGCATTGCGGTAACAACTTGAAAGTCAGCACTGGTGACGAAATCAAAAGTCATGTCATGTGCAACGGGATTGTACAAGGCTATACAAAATGGCACTGGCATGGAGAGATTTCAAATCCGAAACCAGTGGATGTCGATAGTAGTGCTTGGGTGGAAGAAGAAATTGTCTCCGATGATGTAGATGTGAATGAACCAGTTACAGTAGACATCATTGATGCGATGCATGATAGTTGTGGGGTAGAGCACACCGATCCTCCTCCCATCTTTAGAAACATTGTACATGGTGCTGAGATACCGTTATACACAGGTTGTACTAAGTTTACAAAGCTTAGCGTTGTGTTGAGATTGTATAAGTTGAAAGCTAACAATAGATGGAGCGACAAAAGCTTCACTTCTTTGTTGACTTTGTTGAAAGAAATGCTTCCTGAAGGAAATGAGCTGCCAATCTCAACATATCGGGTAAATAAATTGTTGTGCCCAATGGGAATGGAGGCCAAGGAGATACATGCATGCCCGAATGATTGTGTATTATTTCAAAAGGACAATGTGGATTTGAAAGATGGTTCAAAATGTGATGTGTCACGGTATAAATTGACGACTTCGTGGGAGTCCAAAACTGGTTCTCCTGCCAAGGTGATGTGGTATATACCTATAATATCACAGTTTCAATGCTTGTTTGCAAATCCGATAGATGCAAAGAATTTGAGGTGGCATGTAGATGTTAAGAAAAATAATGATGGGATCCTATGACATGCGTCTAATTCCCCACAGTGGAAGAAGATTGATCTATTGTACCCCAAATTTGGTGAAGAAGACATGAATCTAAGACTTTGGCTTTATGCAGATGGGATGAATCCGTACGGGACATTGAGCAGCCAACATAGCACTTGGCCAGTCATGCTTGTTATATACAATCTTCCTCCCTGACTGTGTATGAAAAATAAGTATGTTATGTTGTCATTGTTGATATCGGGCCCTAAATAACCTGGAAATGATATTGATGTTTATCTTGAACCTCTGATTGATGACTTAAAGAAACTCCGGGGTGAAGGTGTGATGACCTATGATGCTTCACGAAGAGAGACATTTCGTTTGCACGCTATGTTGTTTTGCACTATTAGTGACTTTCCAGCATACGGGAATTCGTTTGGATATAGTGTCAAAGGAGCTAAAGTGTGACCTATATGTGAAGAGAACACTGATTCAATAAGACTAAAGCATGGCGGTAAGACTGTATATCTTAGTCATCGAAGGTTTCTTTCAAAATTCCATCTGTATCATAGGAAGCGCAAAGCATTCAATGGATGGAATGAGGAACGGAGTGCACCTAAACCTATACTAGGGGATGTTGTTTATGAAAGAGTAAAAGACATTGTCAATGAATTTGGTAAGAGATCACAATGTACTATGGCCACATAGAGTGAAAATTCTTCATTCAAGAAGAATTCAATATTTTGGGATCTTCCTTATTGGAGTTCTTTGACAGTCAGGCATTGTATCGATGTCATGCATGTTGAGAAAAATGTCTGTGATAGCGTCATTGGTACTCTGTTGAATATACCAGGTAAGACTAAATATGGGATAAAATCCATATTGGACCTACATGAAATGGGAATAAGGTCAGAATTAATAGAATTACATGAAATGGGTAATAAAAGAACATACTTACCTCCCACTAGTTACATATTGTCTAGAAAGGAGGAGAAAGCTTTTTGTGAATGCTTGGCAAATGTTAAGGTGCCACAGGGTTACTCTTCCAACATTCGTAGATTGGTATCAATGAAAGATCTAAAGTTGATAGGTCTTAAATCTCATGATTGTCACACTCTAATGCAACAAATATTGCCCGTGGCAATTCGATCTATATTGTCTAAGCATGTAAGGTTTGCAATCACCAGATTTTGTTTGTTTTTCAACAGTCTGTATAGAAAAGCTATTGACCCTGATACTCTCGATAATTTGCAAAGAGAAGTGGTTGTTACCCTATGTCAGCTTGAGATGTATTTCCCTCCTTCGTTCTTTGATATCATGGTACATCTTGTTGTCCACTTGACTAGGGAAGTGAAAATGTTGGGACCAATTTTCTTGCATTAGATGTATCCCTTTGAATGATACATGAGCATTTTTAAAGGTGATGTTCGAAACCGTTATTGGCCTGAAGGGAGCATTATTGAGGGTTATGTGGTGAGAGAGGTTATGGATTTTTGCAATGACTTTCTGAGTGGTAATGAAACTCCCGTTAATGACAAGAATATTGAGGAGGGAAAAGGAATTTTGGGATCACGGGTGAAAGTAATCAGCCGTGAGCAGTTGGAACAAGGTCACTTGTATATTTTACACAACATGGATGAAGTGAGGGTTTATATTGAGGAACATACCAATTTCATCAAGAGACAACATCCTGGAACCAGTTCAATGTGGCTTGCTAGAGAGCATAACAAGATTTTTACTAAGTGGTTTGAAGATAAAGTCTTACATCAACTATCTCAAACACTAGATGATATTACAAAAATTATCAAATGCCTTGCCTTTAAACCAAAATCAAATTTTATGTTTTACGAAGGGTTTGACATTAATGAGTTCACATATTACACAAAGCGCCAAGATGATAAGAGTGTCATCCAAAACAGTGGGGTCACCCTTCAAGCGTCGACTATGTATTTTGCAAGTACAAAGGATAAGAGTCCACGTGCAGCTAAAATGTCATATTACGTTGTCATTGAAGACATATGGGAGTTTGACTACATAGATTTCAGAATTATGCTCTTCAAATGTAATTGGGTTGATAACACCAAAGGAGTTATAGTGGTTGAATTGGGTTTCACTTTAGTGAACTTTGAAAAGATTGGCGAGAAGGGTGAACCATTCATATTGGCATCACAAGCGAAACATGTATTTTATATTGATGATCCTGCAAATGATAAATGGTCGGTTGTTCTTCATGGTAAAAGACAGTTCATTGAAGATCCTATAGATGAAGAAGAGTACTATGATAAGTATGATGACTCTAGTCCATTCTCAGTTGGGTTGCCAACTCCACAAACTATTGAAGCTAATGATGACTTATATGTGTGCGGAGATCACAATGAAGGATTGTTAATTGATAAAAGATCACAATTTTAGAGGCATGCATGTTTATATTTTTTTATATGTTTCATTTTTATATGTGAACTACATAAAATGCTAAATGTTTTCTTTTTAATATCAATATCATTTTTAGATATAATGTTTCATTATCTTCTAGTTAATATAAATGCTAAATGTTTCCTTTTTAATGACATTTTCAGATGGCTGACCATGATGTCCATGATGAGCATGATGTCCATGATGAGGATGATGTCCATGATAAGTATGGTGAGGATACCAATTTAAGTTTTAAAAACATATCCTATATTTCTAGAGAAATTCATATTCTTCTAGTTATGTCATATATCCTATATTTCTATATTGGGCTAATTCAGTGTGTTTCTTTTGTCAAATTTTAGGTAGATGATGCACATGTACCCTCTGAAGCGCTGGAGGCACTTGATGTGCATCACCAAAAAGTTAACAAGAAAAGGGGCATCACTCTGCTGAAGAAGTTAACAATGTTAAGGGGCAGTGGATCCAGTTTAGCTGTGGAGTTTGATAATGAAAGAAATGCAATTGGAGTGAACCGCAATAATTTTGTAAACTATCTTGGGTGTGTCACTCGAAGCCATTGTGGTGTTAAGTATGATAATTGGCATAAAGCTCCTCAGGCAAAGAAAGACTTGATATGGAAGGATTTATGCGTGAGTTATTATTATTTGTAATTCTATTTTGTAGATTACAAATTCTATTATTTGCAATTCTATTTTTGGATACTAGTTAATAGCAATTCTATTTTACAGAATCTATTTGCATTGGATGATAAGCTACATCGTAAAAGCATGATGCAACGTGCTGGAAATATGCTAAAGAACTATAGGACAAATCTCAACAGAGAATACATAAAAGATGGTGATAAGAAGAAGAAGTCAGCCCTTGAAAAGTGGAACTTCCTGGACAAAGAAGATTGGGACATGTTTGTTGCTTTAAGACAAACTGAAGAATTCAAGGTATTAAGTGTCACTCCCAATTTAATTAATATACATTGTATTCACCTATTCATGATTAACCTTTAGTGTTACTAACCAAATCAATGTGCATACTAACTAGGCATTTAGTGAGGCGCAAAGCGAAAGACGTGCATTGAATGTGCATGACCACACAATGGCTCCAAAGGGCTATGCAGGCGTTCGCCAAAGACTACAAGCAGAGTCTGCTTCTACTCAGGGTTCCTATACTACATGTACCACACCCATGCCTTACCATGATGTTTGGATAGCTGGGAGGCAAAACAAGAAGGGTGAAATAAAGAAGCCCATAACCGCTGAGGCGGCTGTGAAAATGGTAAAATACAACTCAACAATGCATGTCGTTGGAATAATGATTATTTGTGGTGTTTACTTACCAATTTCTGTTGATGGTGATTAGCGGGAGCTACACGAGTAGAGGAAATAGGGTGCATTCATCCCTCAGGGCACAAGGGATGAATTGATAGTTACTCTGGGTAACCCAGAGCATCCTGGACGTGTTAGGGGTGTAGGCGCTGGTGTGGACATCAAAGCATTCTTTGGGCTATCCCAACGTAAACCTATCACAAGAGCGAGACTTTCACAAGAAGAGGTAACCTATTCTTTTTTTAGAATGTTACTGCAAAAGGGAATTCAATAATAAGAATCTAATGTTTCTTTTATCCATGTATAGGAGAATAAGAGAGTCGAGGATATAATTGCTAATAAGGTCAAGGAAGAAATGTTGCGGTGGTAGGCATCTCAGGCTTCCAATCAGTCTATGGCGACCTGCTCTTCTCCTAATGCACATGCTGAGAGTAATCATGTAGACCCACCACCTTGCACGTCTGATGTAAGTATTGTTTATGACATAGTAGCTAGTCTTTTCAATATGATATGTTTTCAAGATGATATGTATATATATAACATTCTTTACGTAAATTTGTATGTGTTGTAGCCATGCCGCTTAAAAATTGAAGATTATATTGTTGCAGAGGCGCAGGCTTACCTGTCCCTTCCTGGGGTAACGATTCACGGGGCTCTAATGCCACATGGTTATGTTCGTGTGAGCCTGATATGTGTATTCCCTGATTGGAGGGAAGCTGTATTGCCATATGCCCACCCGAATATTGATACACTTGCTGAGGTAGAAGGCGGGGTGATATTGTGGCCCAAAGTGGATGTCATCTATACTACTAAAATTGTAAGATAAATTTACATTACATTAAATTGTTAATGTGTATATATGAGGTCAATTGATCTGAAAATATATATACAGGTTAAAAAGAAGACACCGAGAGCATCTAGGCCTCCACCTCCACTTCCTGCATTACCAAGTTGGGTTCCAACTGACCTAAAATTCCCGTTATGTCTTGCTTGTAAGGGAATGGCAGTGTGGCTATGCGTAGATAATATACATTGCCCTATAGTTGTTTCTTTAGAAGAGGATTATGCAGGTCAATCATACGAAATCTCTCTATTTATACAAGATATTATTGAGTTTTTTATGTATGATTGGCTGAATACATCAATGTTAGAGGCATGGATAAGGTGAGATCTTGTTTATATATCCATATACCTTGTGTAGAATTCGGTGATCTGGTTTCTTATATATTAATGCATACGTAATACATGTTTTGCAGCTACTTAGTCGAAATTCAATGTAAACAATTTGGATTTGAACATGTGGGATTTTTAATTCCATCATTGATTAGTCTGGTACATAAAGACCCTGATAGCATTCAGCAATACTGTTGTACTGCTTTTACAATTTTCGGTCAAAAAAATAAGACGATAATAATATCTCCATTCAATGTTAAGTTTACTTTGCTTATAATTTGGACTTAAGAAAATTACATTTTGATCATGGATTTTGAGTTATTAAGTTTTAACTTTTTTTCCTCTAGTGCTAAGCATTGGGAGTTAGTAGTTATTCTTCCCGAGACGTTCACTGTCTATTATCTAGATCATGCAGGGAGTACATTGAATCCAAAAATTGGACACGTAATGAGAATGGCATTATTCTGGTGAGAAATATTTCATTTTTATATACGTTAACATCTGTTATTACATTACTATTTAATTATGAAATTTACCGTGTTACATTAACATGTAGGGGTTTAGATGCATTCAAAAAGGCTGGAGGAAAGGTCCCCAGTAAAAAGAACCAGCCAATAATTTGGGAGAACGTGAAAGTAAGTTCCCGACTCCAATGTATATATTATTTATGTGAACTATGCTTATTTGTATTTTTAATATTTTGTACCCATTTTATAGTGTGCTACACAAGACAACGACTAGGCATGTGCATACTATGTGATGCGGTTTATGGACATGATTATCAAACATGCAGATAAAATCAGTGCCATACCAAAGGTATTATATATAGTCTCATTAGATAGTATGAAATATATCAATTTTATTTATATATTATTACTTATATATATACATCATTCTCTTTGCAGGTGTTTAAAACTGACCCCACTATAGGTAAAACCTTAAAAGATGTACATGCTCCATATAGGATGGAAGTATTAAATGACGTAAGAGAAGAATGGGAAAGAGCCATACAAGCAGTGGGGATTGCAAGATATAATTGGGATGCTGATAGCGATGGTGAATGCTATTTTGTAATCGAATGTTTATACATGTGTTTCTACATGTCTGAATGTTTCTACATGTATTTGAATGGTTCTACATGTGTGAATGTGAAAATTGAATTGATTCCTAAATGTACCTACCTATGTGTGGATGTGTGAAAAAAATATTTATTGATTTTGTAGGTTTGTGGCCTGTTTGTTGGCTGATATCAATGGATGTTGTAAACTTGCAATTTAGTTCCACTGAACTACAGGTTCTCATCTTGCGACAACCCATAGTGGGCCTGCAAACTGATAAGAAAAAAAAATCAAACCATAGGTGTCGGTTATTTGTCTAAATCCGACAACAAAGGCTTACAACGTCGGTTAATAGCAAAAATCTGCCTAATGTCGGTTATTAGTAGAAACCGACGTCGTGCTGGCCAGCATGGCCGTGCTAGACAACACGGTCATGGCAGCAGATGAGATGGCGTCGGTTATTAGTAGAAAACCAACACTGTGCTGGCCAACATGGCTGTGTTGGACAACACGACCGTGGCGGCAGATGAGATGGCGTCGGTTATTAGTAGAAAACCAATGTCGATAGTGTCCTAGATGGTGCCATTTTTGTGGCGCGGATGATTATAGAATCAGTTTAGTTACTTATATGATGGGGCCCTGCTGGTGCATTTTCGGTGGTGCGAAGCATTTTGGCATCGGTTGGAAAACCGACGCCGAAAGGGTTCAAATTTTAGCGGTTTCCACATAGACGCCGCTTGAAAACCGTCGCAAAAAGGGCTTAAATAAACGACGCCAGAGGACGGATCTATAGTAGTGGAAAATGATCGTGAGAATGATAATGATTTTGAAGTTTTTCCATGCTCTCCTCCACAACAAGCCAAGCCTCTTACCATTTCGATATCCTCACAACTATGTAATAAGACTACAACAAGAGGATACACTAGTATATACCCAAGGAATCTTCATAAACCACCACCAACATCCCCACCTCCATCCCTGCTATACCCTCAACTGCTACCACACCAAGCGTACCACCTTCTTCCATCCATCTTACAGTCCATGATATCCATGACAGTCTGCCCCAATGTCACCACCATGCTACCTCTCCATCCACCACCCACGCTTCGCTTCAGTCCAAGTAGTTGGTATATATTCCCAAAGACCCAATCATATAATTATTGTAATGGTATATCTTGTAAATGATTTGATTAATAATAAAGTAAATATTCAAATTTATTATATTTTATTTAGTTGTGAGATAATGATGTAACATAATAAATGTCTATAGAATGATATTACTGGATGACGTATGTCTTTAGGTTGAGGACCTAAACGATGAGGTCATAAGGATGTCATAAGTATGTACATTATTGTTATGTCCCTAGTCTATTGTTATTGTGAATGTTTATAGATAGAAATAACACATAAGACTAGAGTGTGTGTTTCTTGATGATAGAAACTCATTGAGTCAAGACATCTGTTATCAAACCAAACACATAAATACTAGTTAGAAAATAGTGTATAGGATAAACCCACCTTGAGAGTGATGCATGGAAACCATGATTGGTAGTCAGAATCATCTCCTATAGTGATGGTTGTGATTGTGGTTCTCAAACCTAAAATCACTACACTCATCACATGTCCTTTGATGTACTTTGACATCACCCACCGTGACCTTGAATAAGGGTTTCTATAAAGGTGGTGCTCGGGTGCATTGTGACATATGAGGATGAATGTGAGTGATGTAGATGGGATTTGTGCCTCCTACTAGAGTTTGATATCCTGGACACATATTAAGAGAAACTAAGAAATGCATTGCAGTGATCCTGTGAGTTAATATGTGATATTGAACTCATATAGGCTGGTCTTGTTCAAGGAAAATGGATTGAATGTTGAAGAGAATGACGATTTGATGCCTCAAGTTCAATCTAGATATTAGTGACAAAGAACTATATGATCATTGTATCACCAATTGTAGATTGTAGGTTGAAGTTGGTCAACTTTCATATTACTTGGGTAGAAATATTGATGTCTTCCTAGATACCACTCATTGCTAGTGATGTCATAAGTTGGTTATGGACACTCACTACCAACGTAACTCAGAACATATAGGGTCACATGCATAGGATACACTTAGAATAGGAGTTTAATCATGAATGGAGTTTAAACTTGATTACTTAAGTATTAGGTATTCAATGTAAACAAGATTGGCAATCAACACTCTGAAACGACCAGTTCAGCAAGTGAACTGATCGACTCAGATGTGTGAACTAACTAGTTCTGGTTGTGAGGTGACCTTTTGGCTGATCAATATGATTGGATCACAGATTATGTTGATGTCATGTTATGCATTAATCAAATATTAAATTTCAATACAATTGTGAATATAAAACATAGTGAACTGAATGATTCAAGTGTTGAACTGATCGTATCACATAACAACTGATCGGTTCATGGTTTGTAGGTTCCAGAAAATTCATGAAAATTTGTCTCTTCGACTCCTACTTGATTTGGAAATCGTGTCCTTGACCCTCCTATAAATAACAGGGTAGTCGAGGCTTTCTAGAGACACGATAATAAGTTCTGAAAATTGTTATCTTTTCACAGTTGTGGTAACATGAGAACTCAAAGCATGTTATGCCCGTAAAAGGGAGCAACAACAATGGAGAGACAACTAGAGTGAGCAAGTCGACACTAGCACATTGACTAGAAGGGACAAATCCTTCTTGTCTGTTCATCTAGAATAACAGGAGTCATGGGTGGTCCGTGTGGACTACTACTGAGGCGAGGAGGCCTTTGCCACCCATTGGGATGACACAATCAACCATCATTTGTGGTAATCAACCAGGAGGCCACTGTCGAAATCTGTCTAGGTGAAGCTTGAAAAAATAAGCATGTTGCAGTAAGGGTAGTCAGTGGACTTTCTCTAGAACCAGATATATACCTTGCAACCTTCATTCCTAGTTCATAATTGTTGACTCTATCTACTTCCTAAGGGGAATAAGGGTGTAAATTTTTTGTTTTTGGTGCCATATTTGATCCCATATTTCCCTATAGTAGTATTAAAGCCACATCAATTTACTATATTTTGGGATTTGATTGATATGATCGAATTTTAGTTTTTATCATTTACTTATTATATGTGATGTGAATATTTTAATTATTACTTTGCATATTCTATAAATATCAGATAGGATCCCTATATGTGTGTGTGTGTATATATATATATATATATATATATATATATATATATATATATATATATATATATATGCAATTTATAGACGTCGTCCTAAAATTGGTTTTGATGATGGTTGTTAGCAAGGTTATGGCCAGTAAGTCTAGATATTTTTGCCTGGTTGGAAGGTTCTTATTCCTATTTATATCTCGGTTTGCATAATGAACTTCTATATCCTTTTCCATATGTAAAAATATTACTTCTTTCCTTCCAATGCTCCCATGAAATGTAAACTGAGGTTTCCTTATTACTGTGTAATATGTCAAATAGGATTAAGATGGTTTTAATTCTTGTTATGGCAAAGAAGATGATGCACCAGATGAACCATCCATTTTAGAAGATGAATCAATCGATTGGAGGACCTAGGAGGCCTGGCAACAGGAGGAGTTGACAGATTGGTCAGTGGCCCAACTAATCGGCGGGAGGAGACCTGACGTAACTTGGACCAGAGACTAGATGACTGATATGAGAGACCAACAGACCTACCAGGAGGCCAATTTCTCAGTTTAAGTGTTGAACCAATCACCCTAGACTGGTTCCAACACAGATCTTAATCAACAACAGGTTGCTACATATGTTGTGGATCTTAGGTGGTATAATTTTGTGTGGCTCCAAGAAATTACAACAGTATGGCCAAAACCATCACTAGTGTTTTATAATTGCATATTTTGTTTGTGGATGTAGTATTTATATGATACATATAAGTATGTGGTGATTGGATATGTATATAGGAATATAAAAGACCTCAATCAAATATTAAGTATTCAATGCTTTCCATAAGGAACACACATGAAAAGCTTGGTCGACTAAGCATGGGCACACCAGGGGTGGTGTGTTGTTCATCTCGTGGAAGTGTGATGGTAGTCATGTGGGCCTACCAAGTAGGGTGCATCATTATTGTGTTTAATTTTGTGTCAAACTTAACTAGGTGATCTTAATGAGATAAAGTACCTAGAAGTATGTAGTAGACTATTGCAAAGAGTTACGCATACCATCTATCCAAGAATTGCATATGATGCAATTGGAAAAATTTTCCTACCTTAATAATTGGTTATGGACGTTGCATTGATCGAGTAATAACTCAATTGTTTTGGGTCTTGGCTCACTAGAAGGTTGTAAACTACAATCTTCCAAACTGATATGTGAGGGATATCAGTTTGAAAAAAATATTGGGAGTCATGATTAAGTTAAGGACTAATTAAATATCACCAGAATTTATTTTTAATCAAATCAAATAAAAAGTGTTTTGAAAAACTACAAATTTTCCTTGTAGAAAACCCTGAAAAAATCCTTGTTACAATCATTCTTTTACATAGACAAACTTAACCGCATAAACTTCCAAGACTATTTTTGGAGTTTTAGAAGGATTCCCAACAATGAGCATAAGCTCTATTTGCTAAATACACCTATTCCAGAAGAACATGCTCCTAATGCGGCTAGGGTTGAGGTGGATGCTTATTGGAAGCATGTCAACGATGCCTTAGACATGGACCTTATGCTATGTTGTATAAACTATGAGTTGCATGAGTAGCATAAAGACATGGGGATTCTTGAGATGATAATACAAATTAAGAATGAACCATAGTCATGCTAAGCAAGAAAGGTATTACTTCTCAAAGGCGCTCCTTGAGTGCAAGATGATAAAAGGAGATCTAGTAGAAACCCATGTGCTCAATATGATTGGACATGTGGGACATCTAGAGGAACTGGGATTCCCTTTGAGCCATTAGTTGACCATAGATATGATTCTATAATCATTGCATGAATCATATTTCCAGTTTATCAAGTGTTATTACTTGAATAACATGGCCAGACCACTATCAAATTGCTTGGCATGTTGATAAATTCCAAATCATGAATGAAGGAGGACAAATTCATGATGGTGATCAGTTGAGTGCAGTCCAAGGATGAAATCAAAGCGAAGAAGAGTTCTGATACTAAGTTGAAGTCCAAGTCTTCAACACTCAACACAAGTTGAAATCTAAGTGCAAAAGGAATATGTCCTTTGTACTTCAAGGAATTCAGGTGGATGAAGGAGGGGATAGAGGTCTTCACTTCAAGTATATTTGTTATTGAGATAAATTTTTTTATTTCTTCATCATGGGAACTAGATACTAGATGTGGATCTCACATATGTTCAAATATACATGATCAGAACAGAATTAACCCTTTAAGAAAGGGTGAGGTCAAACTTCACATTGCAAATGGAGCAAGAGTTGTTGTCACTGCAGTTGGAACCTATAATTTATCTATGCCCATGGGACTTGTATTAAAGTTTAAGAACTACTATATTGTACCGCCATTAATATAAATATTATGTTTGCATCTTGTATGGACAACAATGAATATGAATTTTAAATAAAGAATGGGCAATGTTCTATTTAAAAAGATAAGATCTTTTATGGCAGTGCCCAATGTCTTATGGTATTTACTTGCTAGATCTAAATACAAATTTTTATAATGTAAATACCAAAAAAATAAAACTTTATAACTCAACCAAAACATATCTGTGGAATTTTCATCTAGGGAACTTTAATGAGAATCATATTTCTAGACTCCATAAAGATGGATATATAGACTCTTTTGATTTTGAATGAATAGAGACATGTGAGTCTTGTTTGTTGGGAAAGATGATAAAGAATCCTTTCACTAGTAACAATGATAGGGCTAGTGGTCTATTAGGACTCATACATACTGATGTATGAGGCCCTTTTTTAACAAATTGTAGAGGCAGTTATCAGTACTTCATTACCTTTATTGATGACTTTAGTAGGTATGGTTATGTTTACCAGATGAAACGTAAGTAAAAAACTCTTAGAAAGTTCAAAGATTTCATGAATGACTAATAGAACCAACTTGGTAAGTATTAAGGCACTTTGTTCTGATTGAGGTGGAGAATACATAAGCCAAGAGTTTTAGGAATTCTGAGAGACCTTATTATTGTATCACAATGGACACTCCCTGGAACACCACATCATAATGGTGTATCAAAAAGAAGGAATCACACGTTGCTAGATATGGTGTGATCAATGATGATTTTTGTGAATCTTCTGACTTCCTTCTGGAGTTATGCTCTAGAAACCACCACTTTTACACTAAACCATGTACCATCTAAATCAGTTCAAAAGACACCATATGAGAAATGGTATGGTAGCATCCCAATGTGCCTTTTATGAATATTTGGGGATGTGAAGATTATGTGAGCTTTTTTTTTTGAAAATCTTGGACCCAAATTGGATAAATGTTATTTTTCTAGATATCTTAGGTAAACCAAATGATACTACTTTTATACACCATCTGAAAACAAAGTGTTTGTTGCCAAGGATGTTGTATTCCTAGAAAAGAGACTCATTTCCAAAGGAATATGTGGGAGGATAGTAGATCTCGAAGAGTTTTGAGATGAATAAGAAAGCATTGAACCTATAGAGGTATAAGAGGAACATTGAGAGTTAAATTCCTCATGTGATATGGGAATCACATAGATCTAGTAGGACACACATTGAGCTAGATAGATTTGGTTATCTAGTAACTCAAGAAGATGATGAGTCGGTCGTCGATGATGAGACAACTACCTACCTAGAAGATGTTAAGTGGCCATAATTTGAGAAATGGCTTAAGGCCATTAGATTTGAGATGGAATCCATGTACATCAACAAGGCATGGACCTTACTGGATCCACCAAAAGGGGTAAAGTCCATAAGGTACAAGTGGGTCTTTGAGAAGAATACTTGCATTGATGGTAATGTATAAATTTACAAAGTTAAGTTGGTTGCAAAGGATTTCAGACAAGTTCAAGGTGTTGAGTATGATGAAACTTTTTCACCAGTTGCCATGGTTAAGCCAATCTAGATCATGCTTTCCATTGCATCTTATCATGTATATGAGATTTGGCAGATGGATGTTAAAACCACATTCCTTATTGGGAATCTTCTTGAGGATGTGTACATGACACAACCCAAGGGTTTTATAAATCCAAACAATGAAAATAAATTTGTAAGATACAAAGGTCAATTTTTGGATTAAAGAAAGCATCTCAGAGTTGGAATCTTTGATTTGACAAAATAGTAAAAGAGTTTGACTTTAGTCAAAATGAAGATAAATCATGTATTACAAGAAGGTTAGTGGGATCATGATTGTATTCCTCATATTATATGTAGATGACATATTATTGATGGGGAATGACATCCCTACTTTGTAGTTGGTAAAGACCTATCTAGGAAATAAATTCTCTATCAAGGACTGAGGTGAAGCATCCTATATTCTAGGAATCAAGATCTATTCCATAGAACACATATTGACAGAGTGTTGAAAAGGTTTAGCATGGATAACTCAAAGAGAGGAAACTTACCCATGTATCATGGTGTTCGTATCTCTAGAGCTCAATGTCCCAATTCTTGTAAGGAATAGGAGCACATGAGTAAGATTCCATATTCATCCACAATTGGATATATCATGTATGCATTGTTATGTACTCACACTCATATCTCATATGCCTTGAGTATGACTATTAGGTATCATTCAAATCCCGATGAATGTCACTGGACTACTGTAAAGAACATCCTTAACTACTTGGGAAGAATTAAGGATGAATTTCTTGTCTATGGTGGTGAGTAAGAGTTGGTGGTAAAGGATTACATCGATGCAAGCTTCCAAACTAAAAAAGATCATCATAAATCACAGTCTTGATTTGTGTTTTACCTAAAAAATGGAGTTTTAGGCTAGAAGAGTTCCAAGAAAGAGATGATTGCTTATTCTACAATAGAGATGGAGTATATTGTTGCACTCAATGTAGCAAAGGAGGTTGTTTGGATCAAGAAGTTCATTTCAGAACTTGCGGTGGTTCCAAGCATCAAGGATGAAATTGAGCTATATTTTTACAACAATGGAGCTATTGCACAAGCTAAGGAACCCATATCACACCACTATTCCAAGTACATACAAAGGTAGTTCCATCTCATATGCGAGATCATAAAGCGAGGGGATGTCAAGATTTGTAGAGTACCAATTGAATGAAATGTGGTTGACCCCTTGACAAAAGCACTTTCACAGTAGAAGCATGAAGGTCTTGTTAGATCACTTGGGATTATGTTCAAGGGTGATCAGAGCCTCTAATTGTAAATGGTAGTTTATTGGTATGTATGCCCAAAGAGCCAATCATATGATGATTGTAATGGCATATCTCGTAAATGATTTGATTAATAATAAAGGCAATCTTCCAATTTATTCTATTTTATTTAGTTATTAGACAAATGCAACATAATGAAAGTCTAAATAATGAAATTAGTCTATGACATTTGTCTTCAGGTTGAGGACCTAATCAATGATATCACGCAGATGTCAAGAGTATGTACATTCTTGTTATGTCCCAAGTCGGTTGTTATTGTGGAAGCTGATAGACAACAATAACACATAAGACTAGAGTGTGTGTTGGTTGATGATAAAATCTCATTAAGTTATGATGTGTGATATCAAATCAAACATGTAGATACTTGTTAGAGAACAATGTATGGATAGACCCACCTTGAGAGTGATGCATGGAAACCATTATTGGTAGTTAGAATCATCTCTTCTAGTGATGGTGGTGACTGTGGCTCCTAGACCAGAAATCACTGCACTCATCACAAGTCATTTGATGTACTTTGGCATCACCCATCGTGGCCTCGAATAAGGGTTGGCATAAAGGTGGTTCTCGGGTACATTGTGACACATGTTGGTGATTGTGAGTGATGTAGATGGGTTTTATTCCTCCAATAAGAGTTTAATATCATATCCAATTTATAAGCATGACTGAGAAATGCATGGCCATGCTAATGTGAGTCAATATGTTTATTGAGATCATATATATATATATATATATATATATATATATATATATATATATATATATATATATATATATCAAGTAGTGTGCTCTATTTCAAGGAACATGGATTGAACATTGAAGAGGATGACAAATCCATGCCTCAAATTCAATCTAGATATCAGTGATAAAGGAACTATACGATCAATGTAACACCAATGATAGATTGTATCAATGTAACAACAATGATAGATTGTAGGTTTATGATTACTTGGGTATCAATGATGTCTTCCTAGATACCACTCATTGCTTATGATGTCATAAGTTGTGTATGGACATTCATTTCCAATGTAACTTGGAACCTATAGGGTCACATGACGTGGCTTATATTATCGCACTAACAAACTCGCTTAGGGTTGAAATCCCTATGTTTTTAACCAAAACAATGTGCAATAATACCACCCGCAAGCGGACGGGTCTTATCGCAGTATAGTTGAGGATCGAATCCCAAGGGACAACATTTTTAAGAATCTTTCTCTAGTCGAATCTAGTTGAATCAAGACTAATATTTAGAACAAGGTTGTTTGAATTGAGTTTAATTAAACTAAATGCAAGGAAAGTAAAAGAGCAGGATTAAAAGTTGATTAAGGATTAATGATGGAAACCGCTGGGATGGTCCCGGGTTTCACCACCACTACACATGCAATCACATCCAAACATCAAACATCCAGGCGAGATATAACAATTCAAATAGAGCTGCTGTAGAACCCCCCATACGGGCGTTAGGTTCGCGTAGGCATCACCTTAGGTATCAGATGTCTCGTCACCATCCAGATCACATACTTACGACTCTAAAGATATAGAAATCCAAATGAAGTTGTGGGGCCCTATACAGGTGTCAGGCACACAGAAGCGTCACCGTGGGCTAGATGGCTCGTCACCACACAGATCATACACTTACGACATCAAGGAATCCCATTCTATTTCTAGTTTGGGAGTCAACCACGTTAATCGAAATTCAAAACCTACGCATTGAAGTTCTCGCAACATAGGAAACGAACAGGATAAATGCAAGCAGGTGATCAATCCACAAGCACACATCGACGATTAACAGCGATATGAAAGATTATATACATGCCATGGAATGTTTAACAAAAGGACATGAGAGCATGGGCAGCGGGGCTAGTCCCCGCACCCCAGCGAAAGTAAACTACTCGCTCATGATGAGAGAAACAAGAAAAATAAGAGAAAGAGAGGATTCCGCCATGAGCATGGTGAAGAAGATGATCCCAGCTCTATCGAGGAACGGACTTCTACACAACATCAGAGAAGATCTGGAAGAAGAGAGAAGAACATCATGACAGACGGGGCATATCTCCTCTCTCCACCTTCTTCTTCTCGTAGTCCTTGCTCACATCAGGAGGAGCTGCTCGTGGATGAGATGGCGGCGTAGATCCAGATCTGAACGAGGTGGCTTGCAGATCTGAGTCTTCACTCTAGATCCGGGTGAACAGGCTGTAAAACCACCACTGGGGCATGTTCTTGGCTATGGAGATCGTCTCCTTAGGCCCAGGACAGACCTGCAGCCTAACGACGTCTGGAGATGATGATTTGACGGGCTGGAGTTGCGTTCTATTTATAGGCAGGCTGGGCACCGACTTAGATTCTCGACCTCTATAATTTTGCAGCAGGTCACCGCTTTTCGAATGATGTCGCGGTCGCGACTTCTTGGCTCGGTAGTGCCTTAGCTGCAGGTCATGACTTTTTGAATTCCGCGGTCGCGGCTTTTTGAATGATGTCACGATCGCGGCTTTTTTTGCACGGTCGTGGCTTTTGGACACCGCGGTCGCGGCTTCTTGGCTCGGTCATGCCTTAGCGGCAGGTCATGACTTTTTGAATGTTGTGGTCGCGGCTTTTTGAATGCTGACGTGGTCACGGATTTTTAAATGATGTCACGGTCGTGGGGTGTCTTGGAGGAGATCGCGGGCCTATTGCTGGTGTCGGTGGTGCCGCGGTTAGTTGTAGGACCCGATCGTGGGTCTGTGAAGAGGTTGCCACGATCGCGGCTATGTAGGGGGGGTGCAGAGAGTTGGTGAAGGTCGCGGTTATTACCGCAGATAGGTGTCTGCGATCTTTTGGCTTGGTCGCGATTCTTTACCGCCTCGACTGTAGGCAGGAGAGCAGAGGAAACGCGATCGCGGTTCCTATAATCGTGGTTACGACTAGGGTTTAGGGAGCAGAGCCGCAAGGTAGAGAGAGCAAGGGTTCATTGACCAAGGTTGACCGAGCCTAATCCAAGGGTTGAAATGGATATGGGCCTAGGAGATGAGGCCCAGAGCTCAAAATGACCTGTATAAGGGTGCAGAAAATCAATAGAAATAGGGGTAAAATCAATTAAGCCAATATAAGTTGCATATAAGAAGATAAGGCCAATAAAAGCTCATTAAAGCAATTAAGCCAAATAAATGCACATATTAGAAGATAAAGCCAATAAAAGCACGGATGCAACCGAAACTGGGCTAAACGAGATGATTGGACTGCGATGAATATGCATTCATCAAAATACCCCGAACTTAAACGTTGCTCGTCCTCGAGTAACACAAAATCTAAAACACTCACCGGATGAATACTTTCAACTCGTGTGATTGCTTCATCTTCACATCACGATTGTTTCTTTTCTGCTCGGTATGACTAAGTGTCTCAACATCCTGAGATCACAGAACACATTTTACCATATCTTCATTCCCGAGTTCACTTCCCAATATCACTTCCTCTCTACTTTTTCTAAAATCAAGCATGTCAGAGAGTTTCGTAGAAGTCCAGAGATACCCGCAGAACAACAAGTGTGCACCTAATCTGACACTGGTGTTTTTAGGATCAGGGAGGCATTCATTGTGCCTTCAGGTGGAAAAGGGAGTGAAGGGTGGTATGGAAGGAAGAAATAAATCTCTCCTCTATTTGACTCGAGATTTTTATTATATGAATTGCAATTTCATTGATTACATTTTTTTTGTGTGAATCTCTCTTCTATTCGACTCGAGATTGCATTTCTTTTTGTGGCTGCTTTGGCATCTTTTCTTGGTGATACGCCCCTATTTCATAGCGATGGGTATGGAAGAAGCGTAAAGAGAGATAGAGTGTGCCACCCCAAACTTAGGGTTTGGCACTATATTGGCTATTTTTGTTTGTTTTTGATGAACGATGGGGTAAGAAGATGATGGAAGAAGTGTAGAAAAGAGTTCAGATCAGAGTGCAACTTGATTTACAATTCAGTGCACCGGGTCATTCTCCTTTTCATACTCTGCTCAAATAATGACTTGATGAGGATCCAGTGGAGATTCCATGCTATTGTTCCACTAGTCATATAGGAAGCACAATGTGTTTGATCCCTCTCAGTTTGACAGATACTTGCCATATCTACTGATCATGATGTTAGGATTCATAAGCTTCACACGGTGATTTCTAATCATTGGCTAGTTTCAGAAGTTGTTCTCCTTGAGGCTTCGTTTCGAATAAGGAGGGTATAATGATTCAAGACTACATGGGAAAACATGATAGATGGCTAGGTAATGGCTTTGATTGAAACAAAAGTGTCAAAACTTCATCAAGTTTCTATACAAACTGCTATGAAAACTTTTGAAAATCTTGAAAATTTTTGAAAAATCTGCTCAAAATTGCAACAAAATTTCAACGATGAAATCTTAAGTCTGAAATGGATAGGAGAGGGTGGAAAGTAAAGTATGTACCACCCACCCTCCACCCCGAACTTAGAATTTTTCTTGTCCCAAGAAAACTCTAAATCCGAGATGGAGGGGAAAACTCGTGCTGGTTGGTCCACCAAATTCCTTGCGGCGACGCGTCCTCCATCTAAAATCTCAAAAAAGGAAACTATCAGAACTTAAGACTGCATCTTGCGATGCATTGTCTACCAGGTGCAAAATTTTCTAAAAACAAAACTAAAAGTAGAAGCTAAGTTAAAGATCGGGTTGCCTCCCGACAAGCACCTTTGTTTTACGTCGATGGCTCGACGTGATTTCTTCAGTTTTCTGGTAGATATGTCGGTTTGGACATATTCATCGATTTTTCAGTGCTAGTATCAGCTGCGGTGAAATATCTTTTCAAGCGTTGGCCATTTGCCATAAAATCACCTGACTTCTCACTCCATAAAGTAAATGCACCATGTGGATAGATGATCTTGACAATGTATGGCCCAGACCATCGAGAACAGAGTTTTCCTGGGAATAACTTCAGTCTTGAGTTGAACAGTAGAACTTGGTCTCCCACTTGAATGTCCTTTCTCTTCAGATGACCGTCGTGCCAAAGTTTGGTGCGTTCTTTGTAGATTTGTGCATTCTCGTAAGTTGTCATTCGGAGTTCATCCAACTCTTGAAGTTGTAGAATCCTGACTTAACCTGCTTTCTTCATGTCAAAATTCAGCTGTTTGATTGCCCACCATGCTTTATGTTCTAGTTCCACGGGCAGGTGACATGATTTTCCATAGATGAGTCTGAAGGGTGTTGTTCCAAGAGGAGTTTTGAATGCGGTTCGGTAGGCCCATAAAGTGTCATTAATTTTCACTGACCAATCCTTTCGGTTGCATCCTACTGTCTTTTCCATGATAGCTTTGAGTTGACGGTTCGAAACCTCTACCTGGCCACTTGTTTGTGGGTGGTAGGGGGAAGCTACCTTGTGTGTTACACCATATCTTCTCAACAATGCTTCAAAACTTCTTTCCAAAAAATGAGAACCTCCATCGGAGATCACAGTGCATGGAACTCCAAAATGGGGAAAAATGATATCTTTGAACATTTTAATGACAGGTTTTGAGTCACTAGTGACGGTTGGTATGGCCTCTACCCATTTAGAGACATAATCCACTGCAACTAGGATGTAGGAAAATCCATGTGAGGGTGGGAATGTACCCATGTAGTCCACTCCCCAAACATCAAAAATCTCGACTTCTTGCCATAGCTTAAGTGGCATCTCATCACTTTTCGTAATGTTTCCTGTTCTCTGACACTTGTCACATGACAGAACAAAATTGTAAGCATCTCTGGATATGGATAGGAGAGGGTGGAAAGTAAAGTACGTACCACCCACCCTCCACCCCAAACTTAGAATTTTGCTCGTCCCGAGAAAACTCTAAATCTGAGATGGAGGGGAAAACTCATGCCGATTGGTCCACCAAACTCCTTGCGGCGACACATCCTCCATCTGAAATCTCAAAAAAGGAAACTATCAGAATTTAAGACTGCATCTTGCGATGCATTGGCTACCAGGTGCAAAATTTTCTAAAAACAAAACTAAAAGTAGAAGCTAAGTTAAAGATTGGGTTGCCTCCCGACAAGCACCTTTGTTTTACGTCGATGGCTCGACGTGATTTCTTCAGTTTTCTGGTAGATATGTCGGTTTGGACATATTCATCGATTTTTCAGTGCTAGTATCAGCTGCGGTGAAATATCTTTTCAAGCGTTGGCCATTTGCCACAAAATCACCTGACTTCTCACTCCATAAAGTAAATGCACCATGTGGATAGATGCTCTTGACAATGTATGGCCCAGACCATCGAGAACAGAGTTTTTCTGGGAATAACTTCAGTCTTGAGTTGAACAACAGAACTTGGTCTCCCACTTGAATGTCCTTTCTCTTCAGATGACCGTCGTGCCAAAGTTTGGTGCGTTCTTTGTAGATTCATGCATTCTCATAAGTTGTCATTCGGAGTTATCCAACTCTTGAAGTTGTAGAATCCTGACTTAACCTGCTTTCTTCATGTTAAAATGTAGTTGTTTGATTGCCCACCATGCTTTAAGTTCTAGTTCCACAGGCAACCACTACAACCTCAAAGCGAGAAAACATGCTAATTAGCGTGTTTCAACTAATCAAAATACTAATCGCTCCATAAACACTTGTTTAACTTAATGATTAACACTGAAATCACCTTAATTGGACTTTTGAGACGGGAGTTATGGTATTTTTAAGAAGTCATGGACTTGGATGCAATTTTACTAGTAATTGATTTGTTTAAATGAGTCGGTTGATTTATCTTTTCCTTTAACCCTTCTTCTTCACGCGGTCGATGAAACAGGACCCGCGTAGAGCGGCGCCCCACCTAGCTCCTAAGCGATGCGATCCCAGCACAGAGGGAGAGTCGTGGGGCGATTCATGCTCCCAGCTCTGTTCGTGGCTACGCCCCACTCCTTTCTTCTTCTTCTTCCTTCTTTTTCGCCTCTCCTCCCTTGCTCTAGCAGGCTCCCGACCTACGTAAAGGATAGCAGTGCCGGCCAACCACCATGGCAGCAAGGCGGCTGAGCCAGGGTCCGAGAGAGAGAGAGAGAGGTCCGGTTGGGCTTCTTCTTTTTACCGTGCCTTTTTCCCCCATCCACGACCTAGCTGCTTGCTTGGGCGGCCGACCAGCAGTAGGTACAGCGCCCAACAGCAAGCTGATCGGGTGGCTGCGATTGGCAGGGAAATGGGAGCTCTTGCTCCGGCCAGTGGCCTGCCACGTATCGACAGTGCTTTTCCTCACCTTGGCCACCAGAAATCGGAGCTCATCGCCATCTAGCTATGGGCGGTGCCCCTACCTTCCAGCAGCAGCAGTAGCTACATGTAGTAGCGGCCACGGGCTATTAGGGCGTAAGCAACAGGCACCAAAGAAAGGTTCCTGCCAGAACTGAATCTAGGTAAAAGAAGACTCAGAAATCACCGGAATCTGGGCCCTGGACGTGTTCCTAGACAAATCCGGACGAATTCGGGCATCCCGAATTACTGTGAGTAGGAGTTCATTTAGTTATCATCATTGAACTCCTTAGTTGGAATTTTTCAGTAAACTGTGCATTTTTCGTTGATACTTGGCTTTTGGACAGTATTTAGCGTTACTCGGATTTTATTTCATAAACTGTTTCCTTATGCCGTTATATGATTTAGTTTAGCATATGATCAGTGTGGATTGAATCAGTGAATTTATATGGTTCATTGGAATTTGAAATACGTAATATGATTGATAAAAATGATAGAATTTCCTGTATTACAACTGCAATGTATACGTTGAGCATAAAATGGATGTTTAGCATTGAAACTGGATATGTTGATACTGAGTCATGTTTAAAGATGACAATTGATGTATATGTGTTTTCAAGTGATGCTCAGAATGTGAAATAAGTATGAAATGTGATATTCCTGTTTAAGTGTTTATATGTTAATCAGTTAATAGACTTAGGTGCCCCAACACCGTAGAACCCCATTGCGCGGTCTGTACCTTTGGGGTAAAACGGTCAGCCCTGGGGATACGCCCAGGCATCGGAGACTCGTGTCCAACAAATACCGAATGTCTCGGTGACACAAAGTCTGAGAGGTAGGATCCCAGTCAGCCCTGGGGATACGCCCGGGCATCGGAGATCTGAGAGAATGTCCCGGTCAGCCCTGGGGATACGCCCAGGCATCGGAGACAATGTCCCAGTCAGCCATGGGGATACGCCCAGGCATCAGAGACTTAGAGACCCTCCGACTGTGCACTACAGGTTGCGGGAGGAGTCCAGAGCACTCAGAGTTAGTGCAGTGAGGCCTTGTGAGCCTCAGAGTCCTGTGCAGACCAGGACGAGAAGTCAGACTTAGCATTTCCCGGGTGTGTCGCTAAGTCTTGTACGGTGGGATCGTAGTTCGCTATAGATCTTCATATGCAGAGTGCACTACATATGTTTGGGGCATAACTAAAATGTAATAATATAGGATCACAGTAAATTTAATATGTTAAGAGATTTGAACTTCTGTGCCAATTCTCTATAACTGTTTATTTGTTTAAAATATCTGTTGTTGCATAGAAATGTGATTATTATCTGTAAATCTGCTATGTCATTAGAACTGCCCTGTTTAGTACTGCACTTATGCTTTATTTAAATTTTATATATCTGATGAGTTGTTTAGTGATAGCTAAATGAAATGCTATTCACTGAGCGAGTAGGCTCACTCCTCTACTCAAACATTTTCAGGTCAGCGACAGTTTCAGGAATCTGAAGGATCTTACCACCCTAGTTAGTAGAAGGTATATGTAGTTAGTTAGATAGTGGTCTCTTAGTCCTTTCCCCTCGGTCCTTGGGACATGGTGTGGGTGAGAGAGAGTATGTATGGCGAATGTGTAAAAGATGTAAATTAACTGTTATGTTTTATTTTCTGTTAAACAATGTTACATGATGTAAAATATGTTTATGTTATCTAGCTAGTTTAATTGAAATGCTTCCAAAATAGTTTATTATGTTTTAGTTTACACCAATAATCCGGATATCATTACGAGGTTTTAAAAAGAAAAAGTTCTCAGTGATTTGTTTATGTGATAATCCCTCCGTCGCGCCCTAATCTCGTGATTAGTGGTTAGTGTGAGATCGGGGTGTGACATCTTGGACATGATTTTCCATAGATGAGTCTGAAGGGTGTTGTTCCAAGAGGAGTTTTGAATGCGGTTCGGTAGGCCCATAAAGCGTCATTAATTTTCACTGACCAATCCTTTCGGTTGCGTCCTACTGTCTTTTCTAGGATAGCTTTGAGTTGACGGTTCGAAACCTCTACCTGCCCACTTGTTTGTGGGTGGTAGGGGGAAGCTACCTTGTGTGTTACACCATATCTTCTCAACAGTGCTTCAAAACTTCTTTCCAGAAAACGAGAACCTCCATCGAAGATCACAGTGCGTGGAACTCCAAAATGGGGAAAAATGATATCTTTGAACATTTTAATGACGGGTTTTGAGTCGCTAGTGACGATTGGTATGGCCTCTACCCATTTAGAGACATAATCCACTGCAACTAGGATGTAGGAAAATCCATGTGAGGGTGGGAATGGACCCATGTAGTCCACTCCCCAAACATCAAAAATCTTGACTTCTTGCCATAGATTAAGTGGCATCTCATCTCTTTTCGTAATGTTTCCCATTCTCTGACACTTGTCACATGACAGAACAAAATTGTAAGCATCTCTGGATATGGTTGGCCAAAAGAAACCACATTGCAAAACCTTCAAAGAAGTTTTCTTAGAATTCATATGGCCTCCGACTGGGCATGCATGGCATTGTTCTAAAATAAGTTGGGCCTCTTCCTCAGCGATACAATGTCTGTAGAGACCATCAACACAAAGCTTGAAGAGGTACGGTTCATCCCAGTGATATTGCCTCACATCATGCATGAATTTCTTTAGAGCATTGCCAGTACACTCAAGGTGGATGACACCAGCGGCAAGGTAGTTCACATAGTCCGAGTACCAAGGAGTAGCTTCTGAGACTTTCATAAGTTGGTCATCTGGAAGAGAGTCGTTAAATTGGTATCTTCTCAGTTTCCAGTGTGTGGATACGACTTAAGTGGTCTGCTACAACATTTTATGTGCCTCTTTTATCTCTAATCTTAAGATCAAATTCTTGCAATAGGGGAATCCATCTTATTATCCTTGCTTTTGCATCTTTATTTTTTAGAAGATAACGAATAGCAGTGTGATCGGTGTAGACAATCACCTTTGAACCAATGAGGTAGTATCTAAACTTATCAAAGGCATATACGACTGCTAGGAGTTCCTTCTCAATAGTTTCATAGTTCCTCTGAGCTTTGTCAAGGGTCTTCGATGCATAATAGATGACATGATGTTTCTTCTCTATACATTGGCCCATAATGGCACCCACAGCGTAATCACTGGCATCACACATAATTTCGAATGGGCGATCCCAATATGGGGCTCGAATGATGGGTTTTGTTGTAAGGGCATGCCTTAGATTGTTGAAACTCTTGATACAGTCTTCATCAAAATAGAAATCAGCGTCCTTCAGCAACAAGTTTGTCATGGGCTTGGTTATCTTAGAGAAATCCTTAACAAACCTTCTGTAGAAGCATGCATGACCAAGGAATGCGTGGACTTCTCTTACATTGTTAGGGATAGATAGTTTGGAGATCACTTCGATCTTGGCCTTGTCCACTTCAATTCCTCAGTTACTGACCCTATGACCAAGGACAACGCCTTCTTTTACCATAAAGTGACACTTCTCCCAATTCAGCACAAGATGTGTTTCTTCACATTGTTTGAGGACAAGGGAGAGGTGCCTTAGGCATGAATCATATGAATCTCCATATACGGATAAATCATCCATAAAAACTTCCATAATAGTTTCGGTTAGCCCAGCAAATATGGCTTCCATGCAACGTTGGAAGGTTGCAGGTGCATTACAGAGTCTGAATGGCATCCTTTTGAAGGCATAGGTTCCGAAGGGGCAAGTAAAAGTAGTTTTCTCTTGGTCATCTGGATGTATAGGAATTTGGAAGAATCCAGAGTAACCATCGATATAGCAAAAATATTCCTGGTGAGCCAATCGCTCTAAGACTTGATCTAGAAAAGACATCGGGAAATGATCTTTACGGGTTGCCTTGTTTAACTTTCTGTAGTCGATGCACATCCTCCACCCGGTGACTGTTCGAGTGGGGATGAGTTCATTATTTTCATTTTGTGTCATAGTAGTGCCACCTTTCTTTGGAATGACATGCACAGGACTCACCCACGGTGAGTTAGATATCAGATAGATGATTCTGATAGTAAGCAACTTGATGACTTCGCGGCGGACTACTTCCTTCATATTAGGATTCAACTTCCGTTGATGCTCAACAGTCGGCCTATGGTCTTCCACCATAGGGATTTTGTGCATGCAAAGTGCTTGACTGACCCCGGTGAGATCGCTCATCTTGTAGCTGATATCTTTCTTTCTTTCCTTTAATTCTTTCAGGAGTTTATCTTCTTGTTCGGTCGTTAGATCAGAATTTATAATAACTGGACAAACCTTGAGATCATCCAAAAACACGTACTTAAGTCCCTCAGGAAGGGGCTTCATTTCAGTGGCTTCTCACATGGATTTTCAAATACATTCACAGCTTTGAGTTCCTCGAACTTAGCTTCAGGATCTTCTGCTACAGAGTCGAGGTGAAGGATACAATCCTTAACTTGTTTGTTGATGAAAATTTCAGCATATGGGTTTGTTAGTGCCATTTCTAAGGGATCATCTTGTTCATATTCCTCTTGTGTGAGGAGAGACATTTGCTCAATGCAATCAATCAAATAGACTTCTTCCTGCATGCTCGGTCTTCGCATGCTTTCAAAAACTTTGAACTCGAGGGTTTCTTTCCCTAGTCTGAGCAACAAGGTCCCTGCTTCAACGTCGATCAAAGCTCTTGCAGTGGTGAGGAATGGACAGCCAAATATGAGGGGGTATCTGGCGTCTTCCTTTATGTCCATGATGACAAAGTCACATGGGACATAAGAATCTTTTCCAACCTTGACAGGGACATCTTCAATGATTCCCAAAGGAAGAGTCATAGAGTTATCTGCAAGTTGAATGGTCATTCCAATCGGGAGAAGTTCTACAAACCCTAACCTCTTACAAAGGCTAAGTGGCATGATAGAGATGCTAGCACCGAGATTGGCTAATCCCTTCTTACATGAGGAGTCACCGATATGGCATGAAATCCCAAAGGATCCCAGATCGTTCTATTTCTTAGGCATCTTGCTCTGGATGATATCGGAAGTGGTTGATGCTAGCTTAACTATCTCATATTCTTCAGTTATGTACTTCCTTGTGAGGAGAGACTTTAAGTACTTAGTCCAGGCTGGTATCTCGGCCAGCGCATCTAGAAAGGGTATATCTACATGAAGCTTCTTCATAGCTTCTTTAAACTTGTTGAATCGAGTATCGAGCTTTGTCTGTTTCAAACGAGCTGGGAAGGGGGGATGGGGCTTGTATACTGGCACATCCGGCTCAGGTGTGTCTTCTGCCTCCGCAGCCAATGGTTCCTCCAATCTTGCTTTGTCTGTATTATCAACGGTTGGTTGTTCCTTCGATTGAGACTCAGGTATTGTAGAGTCTTGGACATTCACAAAGTCATCATCGTTTGTTGCCACTATTGGTATCTTAGCAGGGGGGTCAGAATAGTCTTTTCCTGACTTGGTGGTGACAGCCTTCAATTTCTCAGGATGTTTAGGATTGTTTTCTGGTTGTCCAGCAAAGACTCTAGTAGGTGGCTTCATGCTAGCTGCAAGTTGAGCTAGTTGAGATTCAATAGCCTTCTGATGGGCTTGTTGGTTAGCTATCATAGTCTGTTGTGACTGCAACATCTTCTCAATAGCTGACAATTTGTCATCAGGAGGGATGGTTCCTATTCTGATTCAGATTATAGTACCCTTGATCAGGGATGGTATTGATGGTGTTCAGACTTTCCATTTGACCATTATCTCCTTGGGCACAGGTATTACTCAAAACAACATCATAGAGAATGTTACAGGCTAGAGTAGAATGATCAGTACCCTTGCATGCTTCATAGAAGAGTGAAGCTGACTTAACTTGTTCTTGTTGTCGAGGGGGTGAGCGTCTTCTTTCATAAGATGCAAGAGATGATTCTAGATGGTCTTTCTTGGCAACTAGGAGTTTGAGAGATTCAATGATAGACTTGTACTCAGGTGTTGCTTCTTCCATAGCTACCTTCATCACTCCTTTTCCAACAGGTCTACTCCAGTTGGCTTGGTTTTCAGCTCCAAGGGTGACAACCTTGCATGCTCTATCATAACTCTGACGCATGAAGTTTCCTCCAGATGAGGAATCCAAAAACCTCTTGATATCATCATCCACACCTCTATAAAAGATTTCAATGAGTTGATTCTTTGGAATGCCATGATGTGGACACTTGCGTAGAAGCTCTTTGTATCTTTCCCATGCTTCAGCTAAGGATTCTCCAGGGACCTGGGTGAATTGCGTTATTCGGCCCCTAATTGCATAGGTGAGAGAAGGTGGATAAAATTTTTCTAGAAAAACATTTTGAAGTTGTTCCTAAGTGGTGATGGGTTCACATTGCAAAGAGTTATACGAACTCATGGCTCTATCAGCATGAGAGTATTTGAAGAGACGGAGTCTGATGGCATCATCTGTGACTCCATTTTGCTTTGTCATGGCACATAGGTCTATAAACCTCAGAAGATGTTCTTGACTATCTTCTCCTTGCTTACCATAGAAAGGGCTATTTTGAAGCAACGTAACCCAATGTGCCCTTATCTCAAAATTTAGAGCGTTGATGGGAGGAGGTTGCACTGGGTGATGCACGTCCGCAGCTTTAGGGATCGAGAATTCTCTAAGGTCTTTTTGTAGCTCAGCTTGTTGACCTGCTGCTTGAGCTGCTTGGTTTCTTCTTGAACTGCGGCTCGAGCTTCTTGCATAATCCTATATCTTTGTGCATTAAGGGCTTGAGCTACCCTTCGAGCGATTTCCTCCTCTTGAGCCATTCTTTCTTGGTTCTCTCTGTACTGATGGTGAAAGGTTCTGTCTATCTCAGGGTCAAAGCTAGCAGAGAGTCTGGGACTGTCCGAGCGGTGCATAGACTAGACTTTGTCAGTACCTAGGATGAAAAAATCTTTTGCTGGTGAGATGGACGGAGTAGAACCAAATTCAAGTTTATATGATCGATAGTATCAAAAGTAAAAGAAAAACCTAAATTAGTCTCAAGAGAGCTAGATTTAACTAGATGATTCTGTTGTCCCCGGCAACAGCGCCAGAATTTGACGTGGCTTATATTATCTCACTAACAAACTCACTTAGGATTGAAATCCCTAAGTTTTTAAGCAAAACAATGTGCAATAATACCACCCGCAAGAGGACGGGTCTTATCACAGTATAGTTGAGGATCGAATCCCAAGGGACAACGTTTTTAATAATCTTTCTCCAGTCGAATGTAGTTGAATCAAGACTAATATTTAGAACAAGGTTGGTTGAATTGAGTTTAATTAAACTAAATGCAAGGAAAGTAAAAGAGCGGGATTAAAAGTTGATTAAGGATTAATGATGGAAACTGCTGGGATGGTCCCGAATTTCACCACCACTACACATGCAATCACATCCAAACATCAAACATCCAGGCGAGATATAACCATTCAAATAGAGCTGCTGCAGAACCCCCCATACGGGCGTCAGGTTGGCGTAAGCATCACCTTAGGTATCAGATGTCTCGTCACCATCCAAATCACATACTTACGACTCTGAAGATATAGCAATCCAAATAAAGTTGTGGGCCCCCTATACAGGCGTCAGGCACACAGAAGCATCACCGTGGGCTAGATGGCTCATCACCACACGGATCATACACTTACGACCTCAAGGAATCCCATTCTATTTCTAGTTTGGGAGTCAACAACATTAATCGACATTCAAAACCTACACATTGAAGTTCTCACAATATAGGAAACGAACAGGATAAATGCAAGCAGGTGATCAATCCACAAGCACACATCGACGATTAATAATGATACGAAATATTATATACATGCCATGGAATGTTTAACAAAAGGACATGAGAGCATGGGCAGCGGGGCTAGTCCCCGCACCCCAGTGAGAGTAAACTACTCACTCATGATGAGAGAAACAAGAAAAACAAGAGAAAGAGAGGATTCTGCCATGAGCATGGTGAAGAAGATGATCGTAGCTCTGTCGAGGAACGGTCTTCTACACAACGTCAGAGCAGATCTGGAAGAAGAGAGAAGAACACCACGAAAGACGGGGCAGATCTCCTCTCTCCACCTTCTTCTTCTTCTCATAGTCCTTACTCACATCAGGAGGAGCTGCTCGTGGATGAGATGGTGGTGTAGAAATGGCGTAGACGCAACAGATCTAGACCTAGATCTAGATCTAGATCCAAATCTGAACGAGGTGGCTTGCAGATCTGAGTCTTCACTCCAGATCTGGGTGAACAGGCCGCAAAACCACCACGGGGGCAGGTTCTTGGCTATGGAGATCGTCTCTTTAGGCCCAGGACAGACCTACAGCCTAACGACATCTGGAGATGATGATCTGTCGGGCTGGAGTCGCGTTCTATTTATAGGCAGGCTGGGCACCGACTTAGATTCGCGACCTCTATAATTTTGTAGCAGGTCGCGGCTTTTCGAATGATGCCGCGATCGCGGCTTTTGGACACCGCGGTCGCAACCTCTTGGCTCGGTCATGCCTTAGCTGCAGGTCATGACTTTTTGAATGTCGCGGTCGTGGCTTTTTGAATGTTGCCGCTGTCGCGGCTTTTTTTTGCACGGTCATGACTTTTGGACACCGCGGTCGCAACTTCTTGGCTCGGTCATGCCATAGATGCAGGTCGCGGCTTTTTGAATGTCGCGGTCGTGGCTTTTTGAATGCTGCCGCGGTCACGGAGTGGCTTGGAGGAGATCGTGGGACTGTTGCTGGTGTCGGTGGTGTTGCGGTTAGTTGTAGGACCCGATCGCGGGTCTGTGAAGAGGTTGTCGCGGTCACGGCTATGCAGGGGGGTGCAAGATTTGGTGAAGGTCACGGTTATTACCACGGACAGGTGTCCACGATCTTTTGGCTTGGTTGCGATTCTTTACCGCCTCGACCGTGGGCAGGAGAGCAGAGGAAACACAATCGCGGTTCCTGTAATCGCGATCGCAACTAGGGTTAAGGGAGAAGAGCTGCAAGGTAGAGAGAGCAAGGGTCCATTGACCAAGGTTGACCGAGCCTAATCTAAGGGTTGAAATGGATATGAGCCTAGCAGATGAGGCCCAAAGGTCAAAACGACCTATACAAGGGTGCAGAAAATCAATAGAAATAGGAGTAAAATCAATTAAGCCAATATAAGTTGCATATAAGAAGATAAGGCCAATAAAAGCTCATTAAAGCAATTAAGCCAAATAAATGCACATATTAGAAGATAAAGCCAATAAAAGCACGGATGCAACCGAAACTGGGCTAAACGAGATGATTGGACTGCGATGAATATGCATTTATCATCACACACATACGATACACTTACAATATGAGTTTACTAATGAATGAAATTTAAATGTGATTAATAAAGTGTTAGGTATTCAATTTAAACAAGAATGGCAACTCATCACTCTAAAATGATTGGTTCAACAAGTGAACCGACCGTATTATATGTGTGAGCCAACTGGTTTAGGTTGTGAACCAAATGTTTGGTTGATCAATTTGATTATACCAAGGATTTATGATGACGTCATGTTGTGCCCTTCTCACCACAGCTTGTAGTTTGACTTTGCTCTCCGACCAGTAGCCAAAGGACTCCTGTCTCTAGAGTAGTCCACACGGACCAACTAGAGCTCCTATCGTTCTCTAAGAATGGGCATGAAGGAGTTATCCTCCCCATTGGTGTACTAGTCACCAACTTGCTCTCCCACTACAACAACCCTCAAATGTTCTCTCTCGTGGCTATCCCTCCCTAGTAGGGTAGCACTTTCATGGGCTCTCCTAGTTTCTACAACCAGAGAGGATAACTGTTACAATCCCAATTTTCTGGTTCTTTTGGTTGGAAATGCAATTTCCCCAATAAATGTATGATTATGGGAATTGTGTGAATTATATGTATTGATTGGATTCCCTTTGTAATATTTCCTTTTTGCATGTGATTTTGTGGACCATAATATATTAATGAGTCCAACATGAATAATAGAAAAAGAGATAAAAATCAAATAATGCATCATTAAGAAGGAAATTTAAGATAATGATAAAAATATGAGAAATATGGGGAAATGTGGATAATGGATTCATTATGGATAAGATTTCGAATCCACATGGGTTCTAATGGAAAAATAGAATCCAAATAATGAAAATAAAAGATTAGGAGAGAGAAAATATGCTTAAAATATGTCTTATTTAGAGATATCTTGCATATGAAGGAAAGTCTCTCATACTTTTGATTTTGAGTTCCAAACTTTGCACACATGAATCTTAAGTCGTCATGGACTTATCCCTAAAGTTTGAGATTAAAAGGATAAACGAATTGGGAAATATGAATTTTGTAAGTTTCTTAAAATGTGAAGGAATAATTAAGATAATGAGAAAAGAAAGAGGTAGAAACCTCTAGAAGGCTAGGAAGTGTCCTCCAAGGGTGAATTTCGTATCTTTAAGATTCCTTGGGTTCCAAGGAGTCCAAGTTACAAAGGTAATGGCATAAGAAAGAGAAAAGATCAATTAAATTAGCTTTATTGGAGATAAAGCCTTTTTCTTTTGGAATTTGGGATTCAAATTTGGTACACGAGTAGATAAAGCCAAGATAAAAAAATCCTTTAACATTTGGTAGCAAAAGGATGCATGGTATATGAGATATGGATTTATGAATTATCCTAAAGTGTTGTGATAATCTTCAACTCGTATTAAATGTCACGTTTAATTGAGGATACATTTTGCCTTTTTTTTAGTGCGCGGCACGAGGGTCGTTGGATAAAAGATCCAACAGTGGTTGTACCTTCGGTCATTATAGTGGAACTAAGAAAGGAGGAATAGAGGGAACGAGTTTTAGGATCGATTTTCTCATTGGTTGATGCATGAGCATATATGGGGACTCTCCGATTGCGTCTAGGGCTCCTTTCTGAGTTGATAGATCCTGCGTTTGGGTGGGTTTCGGACACGCCACAATATTTCCCCAATCCGAGGAGATGTCCCCGCATGGCAGGACGTCTAGGCTATTAAAAAGGACTGAGGTCTTGCTGTGAGGGCATAGAATCGAACACAAGATGCCATAGGGTCAATTGTAGTCTCCCCACATGCCAATCCGTCGAGAAGCGCTGGATTTCCTCTGAAGGTTCTCCCTCCCTACCGACCATGGAGGCTCTGCGGGCTTTCTCGCTTCACGCCTCTAGATGGACAGCTAAGGCAGATGCTGAGTTTGGCTCGAGTCAATGATGGTGGTGGCACCTTTTCTTTGGCCTCCAGTGCATTGAAACCTAGAGTCAACTGCTATCTTGACTCATCGTGGGATCTGTCTCACGACTAGGAGGAAGGAGATGACACATATCCATATGACCAATCTGCCCCTGGAGTGTAAGGCCGAAACCCGCAAGGCATGAGGGCAAGAAGGACTTTGTGGACCCGACTGAGAGGCTCGCTCGCGTGGAGTCAACCTCTTGTATGGTGAGTCATGATTCACTGACTCTCACCCACGTGGAAAAGGAGAGCGAGCCGCTCTGCTGAGGTGGCGACACTTCATTGGCCCTAAAAGGTATTTTCTTTACAAAATAATAATTAATTACCTGTAACTCTGATGATAGCAAGTCTTATATGAAGATTTATCAGGTGAATGTAAGGAAGCCAATACAAATGATACTAAAACCTGATTATGTTTCTAATTCAAAAAGTTCCATAAGTTGATCATGATATGCTTTAAACTTAGGTTAAAAACCCTAATGATGATTAGAGATCAGATCTAAGATTTTTAATGGGTTAATTCGAGTATAAGTAACCTGTTGAGAAATAAAGTGAGATTTGGATCTGATGATAGATAATAATTGGCTTGTTTTTGGGTTTTACCCATAAAATAATGATAATGCATATAGAAACCCTAATCTAGGGTAAAAAGGATGATTAACATGATTAATTTGAGATTCTTTGGAATAAGGTTGGTGTGAGTCAAACCTAAGCCTATTAGGAAGGAATTAACAAGCTAGTTAGGGTTTGAGATTAGATTTGCTATTTTAGGGTTTATGGTGTTAATAATGAAGATGAACCCTAATGAAACCCTAAAAGGAAGTAGGAAACCCTAGGAAGCGAGTTCATATGAATAGGTCCTGATAAAGTGAATAGTAAATAGATTATATGATTGTTTTAAGATTCTTGCTTGTGTGTGTGGATTGAAATGCTTGCCTGGATACTTTTTGGCTTGGATTACTATAAGCTTGCTTATTCGACTGAATAAGTACGTGGTTAATTATGATTAATATCCTTTAGTTTTATGGCGTTTCTTGGATGTTTTTATCAAGTGATTGCAACCTAAACTTTTGGATGTTCAATTATGCAATCCTATAAAGTCCTTATGAGTATCACAATTAATTATGTATGTGTATTCTCAAAACTACATGTCACACTGATGTAAGTTGCAAGACCAAGCCCCGGAGGAAAGGTCTGAGTTGGTCAAGCCCTAGAGGGAAGACCATTGGGCACCATGAGAGGTGACCCCAAGCACCAAGCTCAGGATGGAGAAGGTGGCCTTATGTCCCTTGTAAGGACAAAACCCTAAGAGAGGGTAATCCAGGGTTTAGGGCAAAAGCGGTTGAGAATGTCACATTGTAAACATAAATTGGATTGTTAATAACTTATTTGTGATAATTAGGTTGTTAACAATTATTTGTGATGTTGTGTTTGTCCCCCCACATACCAGTATAGCAATATACTGACCAACGTTTTGTTTTTCAGAGTTTTAGGTATTATCTGAAAATGACAAACTGTAAAGCAAAATCTGTGAAGATAAATTTTAAGTAATCCAAAGGAGGATTAGATAGTTAGATTTCTTCTGTGGATATAAGTCTTAGATCCTATTTTGAAAAGGTATGCAAAAGTTCTATTTTATACCATCTTACCAGTTCAGTTAGTAGGATTTGATAATTATTTTTGATTAAATTGTTAAACAATTGATCCTGAATTTTGGGATAATGGCTCCAACCTCTTGGTCTCCCTTGATTGGGGGTTACCGGGAAGGGGGGTCATTACATTTGGTATTAGAGCGAATAGTTTCTCATTTAATCCTTAGTAATTATTAAATTTTACAAATTCAATAGAACCCAAGGAAGTTATTAGAGAATTTCCCAAAGATGGAGGTGTCTAGAAAAGGATCACGGTCTGGGGGATGGCAATATTTTCCTTTGCCCCACTTGTCGGCCATGAGGACTCCCGAATGCGGTGTGACTTCCTGGCCAATGTTTGAGGTCTTGACTCGAAATAAGATACCTTTAGGACTCTCTCATCTATTTCTTCCCTTCTCAACCCTAATTAAATTAAGGTTCTAAGGTTTAGGGTTTTTCTCTCTCTTCTCCATCCTCTTGAGGTTAGGGCAAGTATGATAAGGATTAAGGAATCCACCACCAAATCAATGAAAAACATGTAAACAAGATGCCATGGTAATAAGTTTAATAGTTTAAGCATAAACTAAAGATTAGTTACATGCTTAAGGTTGCATGGCATGTGTTTTCGTGCCCTATGGAGAACCCTAAGATTAGTGGAGAGTTAGCCCTGGGGGAAGAGGCCTCCGAGAATAGGTAGAGACATGACACATCCTCTGAGGACGATGCTAACCCTAGCCCTAAGTGGTTGTTAGAAAGAGGGATGATAAGATAAGTTAGATATCATAAGTTGACCATGCAGTATGAACGTGGCTAACATGCATAAATGGTTTTGACTACCCATGAGAAGTGTGAGCTATGTAAGGATGTTTGATCTAGTGCCTTACTGGTGACCCGACCTTGGGTGGTGGTGCCTATTGAGGATGAAGGATAGCCCCTTCATTGAAGAGGTTAGTGGTGACTGTATGGGAACCCTAACAAGCATATATGAGCATAGAATAGGCATAGACCTACGTAGAAGAGAACGAGAGTAGTGCTGGTAGTAGGTTGAGACTTAGGTTAGAAGCTTTGGATAATCTTGATCCAAAATAGGTTTGGATCACACGTTTCACCCATGTAGGTGTATGCATATATCCTTAAGAGCTTGGTCCACCTTCTTAGAGAGAGAACCTCTAGTGGTAAGGTTGGTTGTAGGGTTAGCTCTATAGAGAGTGCAAGGCCGAGAAAGAAGGTTGGAGACCTTAGTTCTGAGACATGAAGAACCATGGGAAGTTGGGTATGTTATGACCTAGAATGGACGACCTAAGTGGAGGGTTGTGGTTTCCTTGTGCATGATACTTGGAGGATAGTGGTATCTTGGTTGCCTTTAGAGGAACCAAACCCTAGAAAAGGGAATAGGCTTCTTGAGTTGATGTACGGATGTTATAGGGCCTACCTTACCTTATAGGGGTAGAAAGGAGAGTTCCTTTGACCGAGGAGGTATGGTAACAAGTTGTGAGGCCTCACGCCTAGTTGGTTATCCTTGTGCATGACTTTGAGGTATGGTTCACGTGGAAGAATAGTAGGAAGTACATGCTAAACCTGGTACATGTTTGGTTTGTGATTGAAAAGTTGAGCATGCAATTAGATAGTTGATGCATAGGAAGTGAACCTAGGGTTCTTGGACTTAAGAGGGAAAGTAGTAGTACCTGGTGCACCTGATGCTCATGAATATGATTGAGTTCCTATGAATAGGAGCACGGCACCCCTCAGGTTTAGAGGAAAAGGAAACCTCATGGATTAGGGTATATGTTGGATGAACCCCTCTCACATAGGTTGGTGACATATGCATGTATGATATAGGTCCAATGTTGAGGAATAGGAACAAGTATGATATACCAAGGGACCCTGAGTGGATTGGTGGGTTGTCTTCTTGTCATCTACATGTTTGAGTAGCATGATAGGGCTAAGCATGCACATGATGGTGTAAACCCTAGACGTAAGGATGTTTGTGACCTTTGTTGCTATCAAAAGATAGTTTTCGCCCACCTTGGGGAGGGACCCTTTTGTAGGGTGAGTGACAACTTTTCTTTAGGTTCAAGGAACATATAGAGGTCTCTCTTATAAGAGTTTTATGAGAGAAGTGGATAATACATGGTATGAGCACAAATCTATATACCCTTGTGTGATCATCTCTATAGGGCATGAGGATAGGTTGCCATGGTGGGAATCTGTGTGGGACCAGGCCAAGGTAGGTAGGTCGCCATGATCCCTATGAAAGGATGTAAGTTTGACCGTGTATGCCCAGAGCGATGATGGAGTTTTGGGTAGGGATTCAAGTTTGAGATGTACCACCCTAAGTCAATACCAAGGTCAGGTAGGGATAAGACCGATGGGAGTAGGAGTTGTCTGGTTCCTAGATGCAACAGACCATAGGGTCGGGAGGTAATAGCTATCTTTGTCTGAGGACCATGGATTAGGAGATTGATCACCTTCATGAGCTCATGGGACCCAAAGGGAAAATGAGGTGGGCACTCCTTGGTTGCATAAGGGAAAGGGATGACGCCAAAAGTATCAGAACCCTACAGACCTAGATGAGATGCCCAAGGATTGTGTGACAACCCAAGTGTAGTTGGGAACAATTTCCATGGAAGTAAACCTAAAATCGAGATGTTTATGATGTGGAGACATGTGATGCATGTTTCAACTTAGATTGGAAAGTGTACTGGCGATGTGTGATGCACCATCTCTACTCTTGGAATATGATGAACTCTATATTTGAACTGCAACCAAATGCTTATTTCCTCTCATTATGAGGGTGAGAGATAGGGAAAAACACATGCCATACACTAAGGGTAAAGATGATGTGAGTTGAAACATTTCCATGTCTAGGTATACAGAAAGTGGCATACCTTTTTGGAAAGTACATGGAGTGGATGGTTTACAAACACAAAGAGAACTAAGGTAGTCATCATGAGGACGTTCTTATCAAGAGAAGTATGGAATGTAGGAGTTATATAAGTTTGGATTTGATAGCTGAGATGATGAGCTCGAAGTTTTTTTTTTTTGACTCAGTAGATGTAACCGCAAGATGCGGATGTTGAGTGGAGTATATAGAGGTTTATGTCTTCACATATAGGGAATCTTATGTGGTAACAAATACTCTTTGTCAAGGTACATCTCAGGGGTATAGCTATCTTTCTTAGACAGTAGAGAGGATGGAAGAGGTTGTTAGGCAAACCCTAAGTTCATTATAATATGGGACCATGCATAGTTAACACTCATATATAACCAAGACATTGGTCAAGTTGGTGGATACTCAGTTAGCTAGCCCAAGGCTTGTTGAGATAAAAGGATGGTTGAAAGAACATCAGATACCCCTCTTAGGAAAGGAAGGTGATGGAACCCACGGCTAGGTCGTTTTAGGGTTTCTGAGGAGTCACCTTGAGGAATCATGACATGCATGATATCATGATTATAATGTCAACATATACAATGGTACTACCAAGATAGTTAAGTTGTAGTAATGCTTTGAAGACATGAGATGAAGAAGTATATGGAGTTGCATGTGGCTTGTCACCATGCATGCTGGGAGGTGAAGGACGAACACCAGTAGCCCAGTAAGTTGCGATAGAGAATGAGGAGTCCCAAAGAGGGGAAGGGAGTAGGTCACCATAGACATTGTGGTGGGTATCCCCGGACCGAGAGAGGTCACGATGCAATATGGGTTATGGTAGATCGTCTTACCAAGATGACATGATCCCTTGACTAAGAGAGAGAACTGTCAGTGTGACAGATCTGGTTGAACTATATATGAGAGAGAGGTAGTTCAAATACACCATGATCCGAGTTCAATTTCTAGAGCATGACCTCAAGTTCACTTCCATACAGTGGAAGTAGGTACATGAAGAACTCGATTCCAGCTTGAAGTTTAGCACAACTTATCACCTCTGACAGATAGACAGTCAAGAGAGTATAATCTAGACTAGAAGGTCTGATGAGAGCATGTGTGCTCATTTAGGGTTATACATGGGAGCAATCTCTGCCCTAAGAGATTTTGCTTAAGAAGATAGCCACCATCGCCATTATCGAGATGTAAGAAGCTCTGTAAGGGAGGTCGTATCGGTCACCGCTTCATTTGGATGATGTTGGAGAAAGGACCTTGTGAAGGCTAGAGAGACCACAGTGTGTGCATATGAAGTCGCTTTGATCATGCGATGGCTGAGAAAGCCCAGGGACGACGTGAGTCATGAGCTGATGCAAAGCAGATTGGCATGCAGTTTACTATGGGAGAATATGTGTTATGAAAACCCGACCCCTCTGAGATATAGCTGAGAAAGATGAGTCCCCGATACATGGGTCCATTTGAAATGGATTGGTGGAGATGCTTATGTTTAGCCTTACCTCTCTAGATAACATGATGTATGATGTGTTCCATGAGTCTGATTTAGAGCGCTATGTGATGTACCCGAACCATGTGCTAAGCCATGAACCTATGCATCTTCTAGGGAGGCTGAAATATCCTGATTCTGCTATGAGGGTACAAGATACCAAGGTGAGAGAGAACTCAGACGTTACAATATAAGATGATAAAGGTTCTTTGGAAGCACCATGGAGAGGATGAAGCCACATGGGATCCAATGATGGACATAGGGAACTCTTATCCTATTTGTTTGTTTGCTTGGTGGAATTTTGAGGGCGAAATTCCTATAAGAGGGGAAGGATGTTACAACCCCAAATTTTGGTTTCTTTTGGTTGGAAATGCAATTTTCCCAATAAATGTATGATTATCAAAATTGTGTGAATTATATGTATTGATTGGATTCCCTTTGCAATATTTCCTTTTTGCACGTGATTTCATGGATCATAATATATTAATGAGTCCAACATGATTAATAGAAAAAGTGATAAAAATCAAATAATGCATCATTAAGAAGGAAATTTATGATAATGATAAAAACATGAGAAATATGGGGAAATGTGGATAATGGAATCATCATGGATAAGATTTGGAATCCACATGGTTTCTAATGGAAAAAAATAATCCAAATAAAGAAAATAAAAGATTCGGAGAGAGAAAATATGCTTAAAATATGTCTTATTTAGAAATAGCTTGCATATGAATAAAAGTCCCTCATACTTTTGTGTTTGAGTCCCAAACATTTCACACATTAATTATAAGTCATCATGGACTTCTCCCTAAAGTTTGATATTAAAAGGATAAATGGGTTGGGAAATATGAATTTTATAAATTTCTTAAAGTGTGAAGGAATAACTAAGATAATGAGAAAAGAAAGAGGTAGAAGCCTCTAGAAGGCTAGAAAGTGTCATAAAAGGCTGAATTTCATATATTTAAGATTCCCTGGGTTCCAAGGAGTCCAAGTTACAAATGTAATGTCATAAGAAAGAGAAAAGATCAATTAAATTAGCTATATTAAAGGATAACTTGCCTTTGACGAAAAAGTCCTTTTCCTTTGGAATTTGGGATTCAAATTTGGTACACGAGTTGATAAAGCCAAGATAAAGAATCCCTTAAAATTTGGTTGCAAAAGGATGCACGGTTTATGAGATATAGATTTTTGAATTATCCTAAAGTGTTGTGATAATCTTCAACTCGTATTAAATGTCACGTTTAATTGAGGATGACTTTTTTTTTAGCATGTGGCATGAGGGTCATTGGATCTAAGATCCAACGGTGGCTGTACCTATGGTCATTATAGTGGAAGAAGGAAAGGAGGAACATGATAAATGAGTTTTAGGATCGATTCTCTCATTGGTTGATGCATGAGCATCTATGGGGACTCTCCCATTGCGTCTATGACTCCTTTCTGAGTTGATAGATCCTAAGTTTGGGTGGGTTTCAGACATGACACCATGTTTCCCCAATCCAAGGGGATGTCCCCATCTGGCGGGACGTCTAGGCTATAAAAGGGGACCGAGGTCTTGCTGTGAGGGCATAGAATCGACCACAAGATGTCGCAGGGTCCGTTGTAGCTCCCCATATGCCAATCTGTAGAGAAGTTCCAGATTTCCTCTGAAGGTTTTCCCTCCCTGTCGGCCATGGCAGCTCTGAGGTCTTTCTCACTTCATGCCGCTAGATGGACACTTGAGGCCGCCGTCAAGTTCAACTCGGGCTGACGATAGTGGTGGCGCCTTTGCTTTGGCCTCCAATGCACTGAAACCTGGAGTCAACCTCTATGTTGACTTGTCACGGGCTCTGTCTCGCGAGTGGGAATAAAGCGGGAGGAAGGAGATGACACATATCCAAATGACCAATCTGCCCCTGGCGTGCGAGGCCGACACCCGCAAGGCGTGAGGGAAAGAAGGACTTTGCAGACCCGACTGAGAGGCTCGCTCGTGTGGAATTAGCCACCTGCATGGTGAGTCATGATTCGTTGACCCTCACTCGTGTGGAAAAGGAGAGCAAACTGCTCTGCTGAGGTGGCAACACTCCATTGGCCCAAAATGGTATTTTCTTTAAAAAATCATAATTAATTACTCGTAACTCTAATGATAGCAAGTCTTATATGAAAATTAATCAGGAGAACACAAGGAAGCCAATAAAAATGATATTAAAACATGATTTTGTTTCTAATTCCAAAAGTTCCATAAGTTGATCATGATATGCTTTAAACTTAGGTTAAAAATGCTAATGATGATTAGAGATCAGATCTAAGATTTTTAATGGGTTAATTCAAGTATAAATAACATGTTGAGAAATAAAGTGAGATTTGGATATGATGATAGATAATAATTGGCTTTTTTAGGGTTTTACCCATAAATTAATGATAATGCATATAGAAACCCTAATCTAGGGTAAAAAGGGTGATCAACATGATTAATTTGAGATTCTTTGGAATAATGTTGGTGTGAGTCAAACCTAAGCCTGTTAGGAAGGAATTAATAAGCTAGTTAGGGTTTGAGATTAGATTTGGTATTTTAGGGTTTATGATGTCAATAATGAAGATGAACCCTAATGAAACCCTAAAAGGAAGTAGGCAACCCTAGGAAGTGAGTTCATATGAGCAGGTCCTGATAAATTGAATAATAAGATTATGTGATTGTTTTGGGTTTGTTGCTTGTGTGTGTGGATTGAACTACTTTCCTGGATACTTTCTGGCTTGGATTACTATTAGCTTGTTGATTCGAATGAACAAGTATGTGGTTAATTATGATTAATCGCCTTTAGTTTCACGACATTTCTTGGATTCTTTTATCGAGTGATTGCAACCTAAATTGTTGTATGTTCAATTATGCAATCCTATAAAGTCCCTATGAGTATCACAATTAATTATGTGTGTGTATTCTCGAACCTACATGTCACCCTAATGTAAGTTGCAAGACCAAGCCCCGGAGGGAAGGTCTGAATTGGTCAATCCCTAGAGGGAAGACCATTGGGCATCATGAGAGGTGGCCCCAGGCACCAAGATTAGGATGGAGAAGGTGGCCTTATGTCCCTTACAAGGACAAAACCCTAAGAGAGGGTAATCTAGGGTTTAGGGCAAAAGCGGTTGAGAATGTCCATTGAAAACGCAAATTGGATTGTTAATAACTTATTTGTGATAATTCGGTTGTTAACAATTATTTGTGATGTTATGTTTGTCCACATACCAGTATAGAAATATATGGATCGACGTTTTGTTTTTTGGCATTTTAGGTATTATCTGAAAAGGACAAATAGTAAAGAGAAATCTGTGAAGATGAATTTTAAGTAATCTAAAGGAGGATTAGATAGTTAGATTTCTTCTGTGGATAGAAGTCTTAGATCCTATTTAGAAAAGGTATGCAAAAATTTTATTTTATACCAACTTTCCAATTTAGTTAGTAGGATTTGATAATTATTTTTTATTAAATTGTTAAACCATTGATCCTGAATTTTGGGATAACGCCTCCGACCTCTTGGTCTCCCTTGATTGGGAGTTACCGGGAAGCGGGGTCGTTACAACAACACTTATCAGAGAAACTAATTTTTTGTTGTCTATGTAGTTGTTGTATCTTGGGAAGCCCCCAGTACCCCTTTATATATAGGAGGGGTTAGGGTCAGGGTTCCCAATCCCCAACCAATGCGTGACTAAAAGTAGGAGTGGAAAGGACTAAGAGCTCTTGATTTTTCACAATGATTTGCAATCTACAATAGTCAAAATAGTCATTTCACACAACCAGATGGTCTTCTGGTGTGCAAGATAGTCATCTTGCACTGGCAAACGGCCATTTGGCAGTTGCCAATCTGAATTGAATTTGGCTATTTCGAATCCAATTAATAACTCATATTAATATCCTTGTTCCTCAAGTAAAGAACAAATGAAACTATTTGGGAAACATCCCAAACCTTCGTTTGACCTAATCGGGCCATCTCACCCAAGGGAGAAACCTATCTCACTCACCCAGATGGCCGTCTGGTGAGTTGAAATGAGTCGATCAGTTCAATCATATTGAACCGATCGATTCAAAGGTTGAACTTAGCCAAATCGATCTATGATCAACCTGACCCCCAAATGGATGTCTCAACTACTTGAGACACCCATTTGGCTGCCCAAATGACCATCTCACATAGTGAGATGGTCGTTTGGCAATCCTGGTCAGCCAATCAAGCAATCAGTTGCGTGAATTGAATACCTAAACACTTGAATAATCAATTCAATTTGTCATTCAAGATCAAACTCCTCTTCTAGATGAGTTCCTATGTGTGTGGCCCTATAGGTCTGGTGTCACATTGGTATTGAATGTACATAACTATCTTATGACATCACAATCAAACAATGGTGCCTAGTTACACATCAGTGCTACCCAAGTGAAATAGAATGTTGGAGAAAACTTCAACCTACAATCTGTGTAAGGTGTTGCAGCGATTGTATAATTCCTTTGTCTCTGATATCTAGGATGAACTCTAGGCATGGTTGGTAATCCTCTCAACATTCACTCCATGTTCCTTGAACCAAGAGAAGACTGTCTAAGATAATGTGACATCAATATCATATATTGATTCACATGTGCATGCACATGCATTTCTCAGTCTTGCTAATCCAATGGCCAGGATTTCATACTCCTATAGGAGGGACAAATCCCATATATATCACTCACAGTCTATCCCCATGTGTCAAAGTCACCCAATCATCACCGTTATAACAACTCATGTTTCAGGACTACGTTTAACGATGTCAAAGCATACCCAACGACATGTGACGACTGTAGTGATTTCAGGTCTAAGAATCACAATCACCACCTTCACTATCATAGATGATTGTGACCACAAAACCATGTGTCACTATCAAGGTGGGTCTATCTGATACACTAATCTCTAACATGTATCTATGTTCTTGGTTTAATATTGCCATATCATGACTAACGAGATTTAGTCATCAACCAACTCACACTTTGATCTTATGTGTTATTATTGTATATCAAACTTCCACAATAACAACCGATCATGGACATAATGAGAATATGTATATGTACTCTTAACATCTGTATGATCTCATCACAAGGGTAGGAACTTGACAACTTACATCATTGAGTAATATAATTCTCTAGACATTCATTATGTATCCTCATTATCTCATAAAAGAGTGAAACACATGAATTGGAAGCTTGCCTTCATATGCGTTATTATTATTAATAAAATCATTTATGGTAATTATGTCATTTCAATCATCATATGATTGGCTCTACGGGCATACCTTACCAATAGACTCCCACTTGCAATTAGACCCAATTACCAACATATATCATCCTTTGTGATCTAAACATGGCCAACATGTTTCATTTGGGCTAGTACTGATTTAGCGGATTAGCAACACTTTTCTTATGGTCAGTATATTGCATGTTACCTATCTCTTCTCTCTGAGATGAAAATGTCGTAATATGGTATCTCATATTCCTTGCCTCACAATTAGCTCCATTATTGTCACAGTATCTCTACCGAGTCTTCAATTGTCAGAACATCTAGAAGTTCAGCATATGAACCCTTTAGATGCATACATTATCACATTACATTCTCATCACAAGTATACTCTGCTTCTATTGTAGATTAGCATTAATGGCTCATTAATTCAGAACGTTTCTAACTATTCATCACTTATTCTTTTAAATCAAACATATTTTCAATTTTGTGATCACTTTTGTCATTTATTGAAGCTTGCATCTTTGTAACTCTTTACATCCAACTCTTGCTATCATCATTGACTAGAAACCTATCCTTATTCACTTTTCGAGTACTAATGGATATCTTTTAATGACTTTACAATAACCTTTATTAGATTTAGTATCATCTTATCATGTCTAATACATACACGATTATATGGGATAATCTTGTTAGTAGCTTACATGATAGATCCACTATTAGGTTGGCCCATGGAATCTTATTCATGATATTTCCATTCTTCACAACAAATGGAATATAGGGTTCATGAGAGACTAATCCCAATCCTCTCTCATAGAATCCTTCCATGTCGAACCCTTTCAACACACTGCTATTGTACGTGCTTAAACTTCCATTGCAAAACCTTCAAGAACTATCTCATAGGTCTTCATCCTTATCTCATAAGATGTTTCATTTAATCCTTCATTGTTGAAGGTGTTTTTCATGTCAGTTCTCAATATTCATAATATTTAAATGTTATTCCAATCATATGTGGAATATTCATATATGCTCCCACTAAATCTTTTGTAAACACACATTTCTTCTTTTGTCTTGATTCAAATCAAACTCTTTAACTATTTTGTCAAGTCAAAAGTTCCCACTTCTGAGTTGTTTGTTTGAATCCTAGATTGAACTTTGTAGTTTATGAACTTAATTTTCATTCATGAAATTATGAAACCTTTTATGTTGTTTCACACACATATCGTCTAATGTATTCCCTTAAGGAATCTGTTTTCCATCTTCATATGAAAAATATCATAGTCCATTTTAACTTCAACAACAAGCATGACAATTGGTAAATGATTTTCTATCATGTTTTACAACTTGAAAACAATTTTTTCAACCAATTTGTCCTTTGATGTTATCCATGTAGGTCTTGATCATAAGACCCTATTGCACCCTTTAGGTGTTACCTCTTTATGTGGCACTAACAAGGTCCTACCTTGTTAGCTTACATGGATTTCATATAGCTCAAAAGGACTTCTAGTTGACTACTTGGCTCATCTTGTATGACCAACCCATCTGAATTATTGGATTCATAATCCTCCAATCTCAGGCATGTTCTACTAGAATAATTTTTTCTGCATTATATGTTGAACTGGAGATTCCACAACAACTTTTGATTCTCATTGTTATCATTGTACCCTTATTGTTGACCTCAAACATCTTTAGTTCTACTTTAGCTCCCACCGATTCTTTAGGAATTCAGTTATCATGTTAACGAAACAATTTTGTTATTAGATTGGGACTAATAGTAATATACAACTATCATGGTTTATGCATATACCTTCTCAAGAAACTACTTTCTCAAGATGGGTTTCAATCCTTTAAACCTATTGGGACATTCCCAAATCATATTATATATGATGTGCTTTTAAACCATTCATATGGTACATTATTTAGTGATAGGTATATATCTATGAGGATTTAAGAAGATTAGATTAAATGATAATTATATCATGACTCATCATGGTATAAATCCTTTATTCTGACACATCATCATGTTCAGATGGATTGTCATGTGATAAATTATCACAGTTCATTCCTGAAGGTAACCAAGGTATTTATATAAAGTATTTTAACATTTGATCATATCAAAGTATCTTAATACTTTCAGCAATGGTATACTTCAGTTTTAATCTCCTTGAACATTTTCAAGAGATTGACGCTTTCATTTCATTTGGTACATATCATCATATTACCAGTGAATCAAAATGAAGTATTAATTATGTATCTATAGCAATCATTCCATATGATCTTCATGCATCATATATATGAGGTCTAATGGAATCTTTATCCTCCCACTACATTTAGTGAAGGATGTCATGTCATATTGTGTATGAATGAGACTTGCATATTTCCTTAGGTTCAATAAACAAGGGAATCTAGATCAACATAAGTATGTAATCTAGGTATGCATTTCTTATGTGTACATACAAGATGACTTATGCTAATGATAATCTTGAGTTATCAATTATATTCCTTTAGTATAAACTTTCATCTTTGGATCATTTCACATAAATATCACAAGATGTTTTAGGATCAATGCCATGCAAGATCATATCTTTAAAATAGAAGCACTAATAATTCTTTATTCATAATCATCCTTGTCCATACAAGATGCATAAAGAAAATGTTTCTATGGCATAATGAAATAGCAGTTCTAATAAATCTATCACATTCCCATTGGGCTAAGATAAATTTAAATGTAGACTATGGCTTCCGCAACACTTGCTCCTCCTTGTTTGTCTTCATCCTTCCATGAAGGCCTTTACTTCTTGTCAAATCATGCACATCAATATGTCAAATTTCTATCTGGCATCACATACCAAACTGAAGAAGTAATAAAATTTATTTTATGTTATTTATACCTGAAGTGGAGGCCTCAATGCCATCCTTCTTCTTCATTAGTTCCTCTAACCAGAGTGGACAATTTCTCTTCCAATGTCCAGGCCAGTGACAATGGTGGAAATCGCCTCTTTGTTTCTTTATCCCACCTTTTACCTTGAGATCTGAAGACTTGGGTTTTAGAACCTTTCATAGCTTTTCCTTTTCCTTTAGACTTCCCCTTTGTCTTGTTGATCATCATCATAGACTTGATTGTCCTCTTTCATTTCTCTCTCAGTTGTTCTCAACATGTCCAACAACTCTGTCAATGACTTGTCAAAGTCGTTCATGTTGAAGTTCATGACAAACTGACTATATGACTCTGGAAGAGATTGTAGAATAAAATCAATGGCCAACTCTTAGCCCAAGGGGAATCCCAGTCTAGTTAGGTTCTCTACATACCCAATCATCTTGAGCAAATGAGGGCTTACTAGATCTCCTTCTGCCATGTGACATTTGATTAGTTCCTTGGAGACATCAAACCTCTCTTATCTTGCTTGATCTACATACATGTTCTTGAGATGTGTGACCATTTCAATCACCCCCATCTTCTCATGTTTCCTTTTCAGCTCATGGTTCATTGAACAAATCATCAGACACTTGACATCCATAATGTCTTCAGTATGCTTCTTGTAAGCATCCTTATCAGCCCTTGGAGCATTTCGAGGTGGTTCCTCTAGTTCTGGCAATTCCAGGACATAGAGCTTGCGTTCCTGTGTGAGCACAATTCTCAGCTTCCTAAACCAGTTGTGGAAGTTGTTCCCGAGAAGTTTGTCCTTCTCAAGGACTGATCGTAGAGAAAAGTTATTGTTTAGTATAGCCATTAGATTATACAAAAGCATTTTCACTTTTGTACAAATTCAAGATTTGATTTGATTAAAATTTCGGCAATAACAATTAGGTCTTTAATTAATTATTGTTCTCATTTTTTATTCAAATTTGACAACCCTCAAGTTTCAATTCAGAAAATTACAGCGTACAATTTTCTAATGAGCCAAAATTTATTTTTCATCAAATCATGAGTCTGCTTTTATCGATCACCCACAACCTAACTATTTAGGTGGGCCAACTTGCCAATTGCATCATATAAAACTCTTGGATAGATGATATGTGCAACACCTTTCCATGATCATTTGCATGCCTCTGGGCCTGGGCTCTCCGGTTCATTAGTTAAGCCCGACCCAATAGCCAATACAATAGATACATACCATGATTTGTGCAAATCTACGTACCTACCATCACACTTCCATGAGATAGACGGCACACCATGCTTTGTGCAAATCTATGCTTGGTCGATCAAGTTTTTCATGTGTATTGCTATTGGAAAGTATCTTAGACTTAATATGTTTGATTGAGGGGTTTTTATATATATCATATATATATATATATATATTGTATCCAATCACCACATATATAGTATGTATCATATACATTCTATATCCCACAATGTAAACATGCAATGTAAAACAAAAAGTGATGGTTATGGCCATGTTTACTTGTAATTTCTTAGAACTACAAGGAATTACTACCACCTACATCAGTCATCACATCACATGTATGGACATGCAGTTGATGTAGATGTATGCTTTCTGATCTGGGTAGATCAATTCAACCCTTGAACTGGTCATCTCGCCTTTGGGCCGTTTGGTTGGTCCTTCTGTCCAACCGATGTTTGGACTCCTTCCAAATGGTCAATTGGGCCTCCAGGGACAGTCGTCTGGCCTCCTATCCAACCGATGTCTGGATTCCTTCTAGATAGTTAGTTGGGCCCACCAGGTAGTCGTCTGGTTCCATCATCCTCTGTCATCCATGATCCTCTAAATAGTCGGCTCGTCTCAAGAACTGGTTGTCTCAACCGGTTATGAACATTTTCAACATCATAGCATGAAAAGAAACTATCATATTGCTACTTTATTACATTGAATAAGGGAAACTCGAGTTACATTTGAGGGGAGTAAAGACAAGAAAGCATTAACTTTACATTGGGAAGATGGAGGTAGAGGCTCAGTACGCAAACCGAGATAAACAAAAACCAACCATCCAAGCATACACAGATTTAGGGTTTAGGCTATAACCATGATAAACATCCACCATCACAACCGTTTTTAGGGTGACACATGTAAATTGCATATATATATATATATATATATATATATATATATATATATATATATATATATATATATATATATATATATATATATATATATATATATATATATATATATATATATAAGTTTGGGATCATGTGGTCTTTGATCAAATACGCATATGAGAGCATTTTAAATATTTGCATCATATGTAATAAATAAATGATAAAACCAAAAATATGATCATATCGATTATCCTAAAATAAGTAAATTGACAAGGCTATGATACCACTGTTGGTAAATACTGGCATAGAGTATAGAAGTGGAAACAAAAATTTTATCTATTTGTATTCCCATAACCACAAGATTGCATCAACTACTATGAAATAGGAAGGATGGTTTTAGCAAGTTATACCTGGTCCTGGAGCAAGTCTAGAGACAAAACTTGTTTCTTTGCAACTGCTGCAAAATTGCTCTTGGATGGTGGCTATGTTGCTCCTAGTCTTCACAACGAACAATGTCTGCGCAACCTCTGTAGTGACTCTTATGGTCTCGCTATAGATAGTAGGTTGACTTTGCTATCTGAGCAGCAGCCAAAGGACTCCTGCCTCTAGAGTAGTCCACATGGACCAACTAGAACTCATATCATTCACCAAGAATGGACAGGAAGGAGTTGTCCTCCCAATTGGTGTACTAGTCACCAACTTGCTCTCCTACTATGACAACCCTCAGTTGTTCTCTCTTGTGGCTATCCCTCCCTAGTTAGGTAGGACTTGCCTGGGCTCTCCCGGTTTCCACAACCAGAGAGGACAACACTTGTTAGAGAAACTGATTCTCTGTTGTTTGTGTAGTTGTTGTATCTTGGGAAACTGATGAATCCAAATTCATCATGATTTTCACTCGCCATTCTGGGCCCAATTCAACTAAATACATTCGATTTCATCTCCTTAAATCTTACAAAATGCAAAATTGCTTAATTGTTTCAATTATCAAGATTATTAACTGTGATTATATTGATTTTATGCAGGTCATGATGAGGTTCAACCATCAATCGGAACTCACCTTTACTCAAGATCCTCTCAGCCTCAGTTTGATCAATCAGTCTTGACCAAACAGTCTGATCAATCAGTCTCAAACCAAACAGTTTGCCCATTCATTCTGCTCAACCGGTTTTGATCAATTAGTCTCAAAACCGCGAGCTCTCCTCACCATACAATCTTGATCCAACGATCCACCCTCCTTGTGGTTTGCCTCCAAACGGTCTCACCCACACGGTCCTCCTCCTACCATTCTGGCCTAACAGTTTTGAACCTTTCCCCCCCTCTATACGGTCTTAAGGCCGTGTGAGGCCACACGGTCTCAAGACCGTGTGAAGCCTCACGGTCTCAAGACCATATGGGGCAACATTCTACCTGAGACCACAAGAAGCGTCTATACCCTGAAACCTTCTTCTTCCTTCAGCCACCACAGAAACCCTAACACCACCACGCCTCCTCCATCATCTTCTTCCCTCCTGCCCTAGTGATGCCGACGCCCCTGCAACCTTATAAGGATCAGAACCTGCACCTGCAATAGACCACTGCTTTGTTCTCCTCATCTTCACGATCTACTCCACACCACCCTCCATCATCCTCATAGCACCACGTGACCTGCTCCTCATGGTATCAAGACCGTGAGGCAACAATCGGTCTCCAAACTGATTAAACACCTCCGAGGGTTGATCATCTGACACCATTTGATGACAGACGATCCTCAAGACTGTTTGGCGGCACACGATCTCAAGACCGTTAGACAAGAAGACCGCGAGACTGTTCATATGAGTGAGACCGTGAGAGGCACATAACTGTTAAGCAGTGATTGGTCTCCAAACCGATTGGAGGCCATCAATCCACGAGACTGTTTGGATTGACTGAACGTTGAAGACTAGATGGAATGAGGACTGCGAGACCGATTGGAACTCACCGGTCTTCAAGATCATTTGGACACTCAAACTACGAGGATGGTCTATCAAGACCATGAAGGCCAGGGATTCCAGACCGTGAAGAGCCCTAGACCACTAGGGTACCAAACTATGAAGAACCCATCGATTTACCCGAACTGTGAAAGACTTAACGGTTTCCAAAACCATTAAAGAAAGACTTTAAATACTTATAAAGTCCAAACCGTTAAGAACTCAAATCGGTCCTCCAAAACCGTTTAAAGTGGATTCACACCAAGAACATGAAGACCCCGACCAGTGCCTATAAATAGGATCAGAAGGGTCCTCATTTGGGGCATCGAACCCGGGACGCCACCAGGCTGCCCGAATGCTAGTTCGATCTAGATCCATCCACGTACATCCACACCACTGTCACTTTGCCTGCTGCTCCTCTTGTTGCGAGCAAGGAGGTCAAGACGAGAAAAAAGGTGGAGAAGAAGATCGGCCCGATCTGCCTTGGTGGTTCTTCCTCCTCGTCTCAGATCTGCTTTGACATGACATAGAAGACCGCATCATCTTTACCTAACTGCGACAATCTTCTGCACCATGCCCATGGTTGAATCTTCCCTCTCTCTTATTCTTCTTGTTTCTTGCATCATGAGCAAGTAGTTCCTTTTTGCTGGGGTGCAAGGACTAGCCCGCTGCCCATGCTTTCATGTCCTTTCATTTTGACATTCCATGGCAATGCATATAACTTTTCATTTCATTGTTTATTGTCAATGTTTGCTTGTAGACTGATCAACTGCTCGCTTTTATCTTGTTCTTTCCTATGTTGCGAGAACTTCAATATGTAGGATAGAATGTCAATTAACGTGGTTGACTCCCTGACTAGAAATAGAAAGGGATTCTTGAGGTTGTAAGTGTATGATCCGTGAGGGGATGAGCCATCTAGCCCACTGTGACGCTTCTATGTGCCTAAACATCCCTCCGGTAGGGCCACAGATTCAGTTCGATATATGTATCTTCAGAACCGTAAGTGCATGATCCGGATGGCGACGAGATATCTGATGCCTAAGGTGATGCTTATGCCAACTTAAACATCCCTTAGGGAGGGTTTACAATAGTTCTATTTGGATAGTTAGATCTTGCTTGGATGTTTGTGATTGGATATGTTTGTATGCGCAGTGGTGGTGAAACCCGAGACCACCCCAGTGATCCCATATCATTAATCTAGATTCAACTATAATTCTTCTCTTTAGTTTCTTGCAATTAGTCTAATTAACCTCAAATCAACCTTCGTTCTAAATATTAGCCTTACTTGAACTAGACTAGACTAGCAACGATTCTTAAAAATGTTGTCCTGTGGGATTCGATCCGTAACTATACTGCGATAAGACCCATCTGCTTGCGGGTGGTATTATTGCACAAGGTTTTGATAAAAACTCTGGGATTTCAACCGCGACTGATTTTTTTAGTGCAGTAATAGACCACGTCAAATTCTGGCACCGTTGTCGGGGACACAGGAATCAGTTAGTTAAATCTAGTTCTATTAAGGCTAATCTAGGATTTTTGCTTTTTCTTTTGGTACAATTGTTCAATCACTTGAATTCGGTTCTACTCCATCATTCTTACTTCTTAATAATCTTTCCATCCTAGGTACCCCCAAAGACTAGTGTATGCACTGATCGAATAGTTCTGACCTTGCTACTAGCTTTGACCCTGAGATAGACAGCACTTTTCGTCGTCAGAACAGAGAGAACCAAGCAAGGATGGCTCAAGAGGAGGAAATAGCCCAAAGGGTTGCTCAAGCCCTTGCTGCACAAACATATAGGTTTATGCAAGAAGCCAGAGCTGCAATTATAATAGATATCTGAGTAGCTCAAGCAGTAGCACAAGCAACAGAACTGCAAAAAGACCTTAGGGAGTTCTCAATCCCTAAAGCTGTTGATGTTCATCACCCAGTGCAACCTCCTCCCATCAATGCTTTGAATTTCAAGATCTAGCCACATTGGATCACCTTACTCCAAAACAGCCCATTCTATGGTAAGCAAGGAGAAGATAGTCAGGAACATCTTCTTAGGTTTATTGATCTATGTGCTATGATGAAGCAAAATGGAGTCACAGACGATGCCATCCGACTCTGTATCTTCAAGTATTCTCTTGCTGATAGATCTATAAGTTGGTACAATTCCTTGCAATGCGAACCCATCACCACTTGGGAACAACTTCAAAATGTCTTTCTAGAAAAATTCTACCCTCCTTCTCTCACATATGAAATCAGGGGACATATAACTCAATTCACTCAGGTCCCTGGAGAATCTCTTGCTGAAGCATGGGAAAGATCCAAAGAGCTTCTACACAAGTGTCCACACCATGACATTCCTATGAATCAACTCATTGAGATCTTCTATAGGGGTGTGGATGATGATATCAAAATGTTCTTAAACTCCTCATCTAGAGGTAACTTCATGTGCCAAATCTATGATAGTGCATGGAAGGTTGTCACCTTTGGAGCTGAAAATCAAGCTAATTGGGGTAGATCTGTAGGCAAAGGAGTATTGAAGGTGGCTATGGCTGAAGCCATTCTTGAATACAAGTCTATCGCTGAAACCCTCAAACTCTTAGCTGCCAAGAAAGACCATATTGAATCATCCCTTGCTGCCTATGAAAGAAGACACTCGCTCCCACAACAACAAGAACAGATCAAGTCAGCTACACTATTCTGTGAAGCATGTAAAGGCACCGATCATTATGTGCTAGCCTGCAATTTCTCTATGATGTTGTTCTAAGCAACGTTTATGGCCAAGGAGATAACGGTCAAATGGAAAATCTTAGTGCTGTCAACACCATCCCTGGTCAAGGATAATACAATCCGAATGAGAACAGGATCCATCCTGGTTTTTAATATGGAAATCCTTCAGGAGCAAAACACTCGCGACAACTTGGTTCAAATAATCAACAATGAGGCCCACCAGGATTCCAGTTAAATCAACAACAAAATTTTGAGAATCAAGGAAACTTTAGAGGTAACTTTCCGAACAAGAATTTCAACAATTTTTAGAACAATTCTCAGTTCCAGAGTCCCAACCAAGTCACTTACCATAATCAATAGCAAGGACAGCAAGCCAGTCCCATCTCTCCTGATGATAAGATGTCAGCCATTGAGAAGATGTTACAGTCACAATAGACTATGATAGCTAACCAGCAAGCCCATCAGAAGGCTATTGAATCTCAATTAGCTCAACTTGCAGCTAACATGCAGCCACCTGTTGGAGCTTTTGCTGTCAACCAGAGAACAATCCTAAGCACCCTGAGCAACTGAAGGTTGTCACCACCAGTTCTGGAAAAGATTATTCTGATCCTCCTGTCAAGACACCTGTGGTTATTATAGATGAGGATGACTCTATGATTGTCCAAGATTCTACAACAGCAGAATCTCAACAAAAAGAGGCAGTGACTGTTGATAAGATAGATGTGAAATTTTTGAAAAACCTACTATTGAAGAAATAGAAACACAAGATCCAGATGTGCCAGTATACAAGCCTCGCTCACCTTTCCCTGCTCATTTAATGGAAACTAAGATTGACACTCGTTTCAAAAAGTTTAAGGAGGCCATGAAAAAACTTCATGTTGATATACCCTTTCTTGATGCTCTGGCTGAGATACCAACCTGGACAAAATACTTGAAGTCACTTCTCATAAGGAAATATATAACTAAAGAGTACGAGACAATCAAGTTGGCTACAACCACTTCAGACATCATACAGAGTAAGATGCCTAAGAAACAAAAGATCCAGTATCTTTTGGGATCTCCTGCCATATTAGCGATTCATCATGTAAGAAAGGATTGGCCGATCTTGGCACTAGTATCTCCATCATGCTACTTAGACTTTGCAAAAGGCTAGGGTTTTCTGAGCTACTCCCAATTGGCATGACCATACAACTTGCAGATAACATTGTGACTCTCCCCTTAGGAATCATTGATGATGTCCCTGTCAAGGTAGGCAAAGATTCTTATGTTCCTTGTGACTTTGTCATCATGGATATAAAAGAAGACGCAAGATAACCTCTCATATTTGGCCATCCGTTCCTTGCCACTACAAGAGCTCTCATTGATGTTGAAGCAAGAACCCTGCTACTCAGAATAGGTAAAGAAACCCTTGAGTTTAATGTTTTTGGAAGTATGCGATGACCAAGCATGCAAGAGGAAGTCTACTTGATTGAGTGCATAGAGCAGATGTCACTCCTCACGCAAGAGGATTATGAACAAGAAGATCCTTTAGGAGTGGCTCTAACTAATCCAAATGCAAATAGTTTAATTGACGAACAAGTGAAAAGTTGTGTTCTCCACCTCGATACTGCTAAAGAAGATCTTGAAGCCAAAATTGAGGAACTCAAAGTTGTGGATGTTACTAAAGAAACTTGTGAGAAACCACATGCTCCTGAGATGAAACCCCTACCTCAGGGATTGAAGTATGTGTTTCTAGATAACCTCAAGGTATGCCCAGTCATCATAAATTCATATTTAATGGCAGAATAAGAAGACAAACTCTTGTCAGAATTAAAGGAGAGAAGAAAGGCCATCAGTTACAAGATGGGTGATCTCACCGGGGTTAGTCAAGCACTTTGCATGCACAAAATCCCCATGATGGAAGACTACAAGATGACTGTTGAACATCAAAGGAAGCTTAATCCAAATATGAAAGAAGTTATCCACTTTGAAGTTGTAAAATTGCTCAAAACAGGTATTATTTATTCGATATCCGATTCACCATGGGTAAGTCCCATGCATGTCGTCACTAAGAAGGGTGGAACTACTGTGATACAAAATGAAGACAAATCAACTCATCTCCACTCGAATGGTCACCAGGTGGAGGATGTGTATCGATTACAGGAAGTTGAACAAGGTGATGTGTAAAGATCATTTCCCGATGCCTTTTCTTGATCAAGTCTTAGAGCGGTTGGCTCACCAAGAATATTTTTTCTATCTCGATGGTTACTCTGGGTTTTATCAAATTCCTATACATCCAGATGACCAAGAGAAAACAACTTTTACTTGCCTGTTTGGAGCATATGCTTTTAGAAGGATGTCGTTCGGCCTCTGTAATGCGCCTGCAACCTTTCAATGTTGCATAGCAGCTATATTCACTGGCCTAACTAAGACTATCATGGAAGTTTTTATGGATGGTTTTTCCATATATGGAGATTCATACGACTCATGCCTGAAGCATCTCTCCCTTGTCCTCAAATGGTGTGAAGAATCACATCTTGTTTTAAACTGGAAGAAGTGTCAATTCATGGTAAAGGAAGGCATTATCCTTGGCCATAGAGTCAGCAGTAGAGGGATCGAAGTAGACAGAGCAAAAATCAAAATGATTTCCAAACTCACTATACTGACAAATGTAAGAGAGGTTTGTGCGTTCCTTGGTCATGTAGGCTTTTACAGATGGTTTATAATGGATTTCTCCAAGATAACAAAGTCGATGATGAATTTGTTGCTAAAAGGACACTGATTTCCATTTTGACGAAGAATGTGTGAAGAGTTTCAACAACCTGAAGCATGCCCTTACAACAACACCCATCATTAGAGCTCCCGATTGGGATCACCCATTTGAAATTATATGTGATGCTAGTGATTATGTTGTGGGTGCTATTTTAGGCCAATGTATAGAGAAGAAACATTATGTGATCTACTATGCATTGAAAACCATCGACGAAGCTCAGATGAACTATGCAACTACTGAAAAGGAATTCCTTGCAGTCGTGTATGCCTTTGACAAGTTTAGATCCTACCTCATCGATTCTAAAGTCATTGTCTACATGGATTATGCCATTATCTGTTACCTCCTAGCAAAGAAAGATGCTAAACCTAGGTTAATCAGATGGATTCTCATCTTGCAAGAATTTGATTTGGAGATAAGAGATAAGAAAGGTACAGAGAATGTTCTGGCAGACCATCTCAATCGTATCCAAACTCTAGAAACTGAGAAGATCCCGATTAATAATTCTCTTCTAGACAACCAACTAATGAAGGTTTCAGAAGCTACCCCTTGGTACTCAGATTATGTGAACTACCTCGCTACCGGTGTCATCCACCCTGAATGCACCGGAAATGCACTGAAGAAATTCATGCATCATGTGAAGTAGTATCACTGGGATGAGCCGTACGTCTTCAAGCTCTGTGTTGATGGTCTCTATAGATGTTGTACCACTGAGGAGGAAGCCCAACTTATTTTAGAGTAATGTCACTCAGGACCAGTTGGAGGCCATATGAGTTCTAAGAAAACTGCTTTGAAGGTTTTGCAATGTGGTTTCTTTTGGCTAACCATATACAAACACTCCTACTACTTTGTTCTATCATGTGACAAATGTTAGAGAACGGGTAACATAACAAAAAGAGATGAGATGCCACTCAAGCCGTGGCAAGAAATTGAGATTTTTTATGTTTGGGGTGTGGACTACATGAGTCCATTCCCATCCTCACACGGATTTTCTTACATCCTAGTTGCGGTTGATTATGTCTCAAAATGGGTAGAGGTCATACTGACTGTCACTAGTAATTCCAAACATGTTATTAAGATGTTTAAAGATATTATTTTTCCCCATTTCGGAGTTCCACACACTGTGATATCCGACGGAGGTTCTCATTTTCTAGAAAGAAGTTTTGAAGTGTTGCTAAGGAAATATGGTGTAACACACAAGGCAGCCTCACCTTACCATCCCCAAACAAGTGGGCAGGTAGATGTTTCCAACCGTCAACTCAAGGCTATCTTGGAAAAGATAGTAGGCCGCAACCTAAAGGATTGGTAAGTGAAAATCAATGACGCCTTGTGGGCCTACTGAATCGCTTTTAAAACTCCTCTTGGAACCACACCATTCTGATTAATCTATGGAAAGTCATGCCATCTACATGTAGAACTCGAACACAAAGAATGGTGGGCAATAAAACAACTAAATTTTGACATGAAGAAAGCTGGTCAAGCTAGGATTCTACAACTTCAGGAGCTGGATGAACTCCGGATGACAGCTTATGAGAATGCATGAATTTATAAAGAGCACACCAAGATTTGGCATGATGGTCTTCTGATAAGAAAGAAAATACAAGTAGGAGACCAAGTTCTTATGTTCAACTCAAAACTGAGGTTATTCCCAGGGAAACTTCATTCTCGCTGGTCTGGACCTCACATAGTCAAGAGTATCTACCCACATGGTGCTTTCTCCTTATGGAGTGAAAAGTCAGGCGATTTTGTGGCAAATGGCCAGCGCGTGAAGAGATACTTCATCCCAGCAGATACTAGCAATGAAGAATCAATAAGTCACACCAATCCAACATATCCACCAAAAAATTGAAGGAATCAAGTCGAGCCATCAACATAAAACAAAGGCACTTGTCGGGAGGCAACCCGATCAATCAATCTGTTTTTACTTTTAATTATTGAATTAGGAAATTTCATTAATTTTGTTTTTACTTTTTAGAAATTTTTGCACTAAAAAAATAGCATCGCAAGATTCTATCCTAAGATTCTGATTAGTCTTCATTTTTGGGATTTTTCAGATCGAGGACGCGCGCTGATTGGAACGCAACCACATCTAGTGATCGAAACGGCACAAATTTTCCCCTCCATCTCAGATTTAGAGTTTGCTCGGAATGACCAAATTCCTAAGTTCATTATGGAGGGTGGGTGGTATGTGCTTTCACTTTCCACCTAAACCTCAGACTGAAGATTTCATTGTAGCATTTTTGAGCAAATTTTTCAAAAAATTTCAAAATTTTTCAAATTTTCAAAGTAGTATTGTATAGAAACTTGATGAAGTTTTGACGCTTTTTGTTTCAAAAAAAGTCATTACCTAGCTAGCTAGTTTCTCTCTCTATGCATTTTGAATCATTATACCCTCCTTATTCCAAGCAGGTCCTCAAAAGGACCATTTTTGAAACTAGCCTATTGATTGAAATCATCTTGTGAAGCTTATGAATCCTAACATCATGATCCTTGTCTAAAAATGGTAAGTGACTGTCGAACTGATAGGGGCGTATCATCAAGAAAAGATGCCTATGCGCACACAAAAAATGCAATCTCGAGTCGAATAGAGGAGAGATTCACACAAAAAATGCAATAAATGAAAATGCAAATGATATAATAGAAATCTCAAGTCGAATAGAGGAGAGATTTATTTCTTCCTTCCATACCACCCTTCACTCCTTTTTCCACCTAAAGGCACAATGAATGCCTCCGCTATACTGAAAAGCACTAGTGTCAGATCAGGTGCACACTTGTTGTTCTATAGGTATCTCTAGACTCTTTCAAAACTCTTGGAAATGCTTGTTGTTGGAAAAAAAGTGAGGAGGAAGTGATTTTGGAAAACAAACTCAGGAACGAAGATATGGTAAGATGTGTTTAGTGGTCTCAGGAAGTGGAGATGCTTAGTCATACTGAGCAAAAAGTAAACAATCGTGAAATGAAGAAGAGGCAATCACACGAGTTGAAAGTATCATTTGGCGATTGTTTCAGATTTTGTGTTACTCGAGTATGAGCAATGGTTAAGTTTGGGGTATTCTGATGAATCCAAATTCATCATGATTTTTAGTCGCCATTTTGGGCCCAATTCGACTAAATACATTCGATTTCATCTCCTTAAATCTTGCAAAATGCAAAATTGCTTAATTGGTTCAATTATCAAGATTATTAACTGGGTTTATATTGATTTTATGCAGGTCATGATGAAGTTCAACCATCAACTGGAACTCACCTTCACTCAAGATCCTCTCAACCTCAGTTTGATCAATCGGTCTTAACCAAACGGTCTGATCAATCGATCTCAAACCAAACGATTTGCCCATTCATTCTGCTCAACCAGTTTTAATCAATTGGTCTCAAAACCGTGAGCTCTCCTCACCACATAATCTTGATCCAATGATCCACCCTCCTTGCAGTTTGCATCCGAACAGTCTCACCCACACGGTCCTCCTCCTACCGTTCTGCCATAACGGTTTTGAACCTTTCCCCCCTCTATACGGTCTCAAGACCGTGTGAGGCCAATACGGTCTCAAGACCGTGTGAAGCCCCACTGTCACAAGTCTGTATGGGGTAACCTTCTACCGGAGACTACAAGGAGAGGATATACCCTGAACCCATCTTCTTCCTTCAGCCACCACAGAAACCCTAACACCACCGTGCCTCCTCCATCACCTTCTTCCCTCCTGCCCTAGCGATGCCGACGACCCTGCAACACCACAAGGATCATAGTCTGCACCTGCAACGGATCACTACTTTGTTCTCCTCATCATCATGATCTACTCCATGCCACCCTCCATCATCCTCACAGCACCACGCGACCTACTCCTCACGGTCTCAAGACCTTGAGGCAGCGATCGGTCTCCAAACCGATTGAACACCTTTGAGGGTTGATCATCTGAAACTGTTTGATGACAGACGATCCTCAAGACCATTTGGCGGTGCACAGTCTGAAGACCGTTAGACAAGTAGACCGCAAGACCATTCGGACAAGCGAGACTATTAGAGGCTCACACCATTAAGCAGTGATCGATCTCCAAACTGATTGGAGGCCATCGATCCACGAGACCATTTAGATCGACTGAACGCTAAAGACCAGATGGAATGAGGACTGCGAGACCGATTGGAACTGACAGGTCTTTAAGACCATTTGGATACTCAAATCGTGAGGATGGTCTCTCCAGACCGTAAAGGCCAGGGATTCCAGACTGTGAAGATCCCTAGACCACTAGGGCACCAAACCATGAAGAACCCATTTGTTTGACCAAATCATAAAAGACTTAACAGTTTCCAAAATCATTAAAGCAAGACCGTGAATACTTATCAAGTCCAAACCGTTAAGAACTCAAATCGATCCTCTAAAAATGTTTAAAGTGGATTAACACCAAGAACATGAAGACCTCGACCAGTGCCCATAAATAGGACCAGCAGGGTCCTCATTTGGGGCATCAGTCCCGGGACGCCACCAGGCGGCCCGAACACTGGTTTGATCCAGATCCATCCACACCACTATCACTTCACCTGCTAAGAGCAAGGAGGTCAAGACGAGAAATAAGGTGGAGAAGAAGATCGACCCGGTCTACCTTTGTGGTTATTCCTCCTCATCTCAGATCTGCTCCGATACAGTGTAGAATACCACATCATCTTCCCCAAACTACGACCACCTTTTGCACCATTCTCACGACAGAATCTTCCCTCTCTCTTGTTCTTCTTATTTCTCGCATCATGAGTAAGTAGTTCCTTTTTGCTGGGTTGCGGGGACTAGCCCGGCAACCCATGCTTTCATGTCCTTTCATTTTGACATTCCATGGAAATGTATATAACTTTTCAATTCATTGTTAATTGTTGATGTTTGCTTGTAGACTGATCACCTGCTTGCTTTTATCTTGCTCTTTTCTATGTTACGAGAACTTCAATATGTAGGATAGAATTTCGATCAATGCAGTTGACTAGAAATAAAAAGGGATTCCTTGAGGTTGTAAGTGTATGATCTGTGAGGGGACGAGCCATCTAGCCCATGGTGATGCTTCTGTATGCCTAAACATCCCTCCGGGAGGGCCACAACTTCAGTTGGATATATGTATCTTCATAACTGTAAGTGCATGATCTCGATGGTGACGAGACATCTGATGTCTAAGGTGATTCTTACGCGAACCTAAACATCCCTCAGGGAGGGTTCACAATAGTTCTATTTAGATAGTTAGATGTTGCCTGGATGTTTGTGATTGGATATGTTTTCATGCACAGCGGTGGTGAAACCCGGGACCACCCCAATGATCCCATATCATTAATCTAGATTCAACTTTAATTCCTCTCTTTAGTTTCTTGCAATTAGTCTAATTAACATCAAATCATGCTTTGTTCTAAATATTAGCCTTGAACTAGACTAGACTAGCAATGATTCTTACAAATGTTGTCCCTTGGGATTTGATCCTTAATTGTACTACGACAAGACCCATCTGCTTGCAGGTGGTATTATTGCACAAGGTTTTGGTAAAAGCACTAGGATTTCAACCCCAAGTGAATTTCTTAGTGCGATAATAGACCACGTCAAATTCTGACGTCGTTGCAGGGGACAACAGAATCACTTAGTCAAATCTAGTTCTATTAAGGCTAATATAGGATTTTTGATTTTTCTTTTGATACAATTGATCAATCACTTGAATTTGGTTCTACTCCATCAATTTTACTTATGAAAAATCTTTCCATCCCAGGTACCCCCAAAGACTAGTGTATGCACCGATCGAACAGTTTTGGCCTTGCTGCTAGCTTTGACCCTGAGATAGATAGAACTTTTCGTCGTCATAACACAGAGAACCAAGCAAGGATGGCTCAAGAGGAGGAAATAGCCCGAAGGGTTGCTCAAGCCCTTATTGCACAAAGAGACAGGCTTATGCAAGAAGCCAAAGCTTTAGTTGAAACAGAGATCCGAGCAGCTCAAGCAGCAGCACAAGCAGTAGAACTGCAAAAAGACCTTAGGGAGTTCTCAATCCCTAAAGCTACTGATGTTCATCACCCAATGCAACCTCCTCCCATCAATGCTCTGAATTTCGAGATCTAGGCACATTGGATCACCTTACTCCAAAACAGCCCATCCTATGGTAAGCAAGGAGAAGATAGTCAGGAACATCTTCTGAGGTTTATTGATCTATGTGCTATGACGAAGAAAAATGGAGTCACAGACAATGTCATCCGACTCTGTCTCTTCAAGTATTCTCTTGCTGATAGATCTATAAGTTGGTACAATTCCTTGCAATGCGAACCCATCACCACTTGGGAACAACTTCAAAATGTCTTTTTGGAAAAACTCTACCCTCCTTCTCTCACATATGAAATCAGGGGGCATATAACTCAATTCACTCAAGTCCCTGAAGAATCCCTTACTGAAGCATGGGAAAGATACAAAGAGCTTCTACGTAAGTTTCCACACCATGGCATTCCTAAGAATCAACTCATTGCGATCTTCTATAGGGGTGTGGATGACAATATCAAAATGTTCTTAGACTCCTCATCTGGAAGTAACTTCATGCGCCAAGGTTATGATAGCGCATGGAAGGTTGTCACCCTTGTAGCTGAAAATCAAGCTAATTGGGGTAGATCTGTAGGCAAAGGAGTATTGAAGGTGGCTATGGCTGAAGCCATTCCTGAATACAAGTATATCGTTGAAACCCTCAAACTCTTAGTTGCCAAGAAAGACCATATTGAATCATCTCTTGCTGCCTATGAAAGAAGACACTCGCTCCCACAACAACAAGAACAGATCAAGTCAGCTACGCTATTCTGTGAAGCATGTAAAGGCACCGATCATTATATGGTAGCTTGCAATGTTCTCTATGATGTTGTTCTAAGCAACATTTAAGGCTAAGGAGATAATGGTCAAATGGAAAATCTTAGTGATGTCAACACCATCCCTAGTCAAGGATACTACAATCTGAATCAGAACAAGAACCATCCTGGTTTTCAATATGGAAATCCTTCAGTAGAAGAAAACTTGCGACAACTTGGTTCAAATAATCAGCAACAAGGCCCACCAGGATTCCGGTATAATCAACAACAAAAATTTAGGAATCAAGGAAACTTTAGGGGTAACTTTCCGAACAAGAATTTCAACAATTATCAGAACAATTCTGAGTTCCAGAGTCCCAACCAAGTCACTTACCATAATCAACAGCAAGGATATCAAGCCAGTCCCATCTCTCCTGATGACAAGCTATCAACCATTGAGAAGATGTTACAGTCGCAGCAGACTATGATAGCTAACCAGCAAGCCCATCAGAAGGCTATTGAATCTCAATTAGCTCAACTTGCAGCTAACATGCAGCCACCTACTAGAGCTTTTGTTGGCCAACCAGAGAACAATCCTAAGCACCCTGAGCATCTGAAAGTTGTCACCACCAGGTATGGAAAAGATTATTATGATCCTCCTATCAAGACACCTATGGTTATTACAGACAAGGATGACTCTATGATTTTCCAAGATTCTACAACACCTGAGTCTCAACAACAAGAGGTAGTGACTGCTGATGAGATAGACGTGAAAAGTTTTGAAAAACCTACTATTGAAGAAACAGAAACACAAGAGCCTGATGTTCTAGTATACAAGCCTTGTCCACCTTTCCCTGCTCATTTAAAGAAAACCAAGCTTAACACTCATTTCAACAAGTTTAAGGAGGCCATGAAGAAACTTCATGTTGATATACCCTTTCTTGACGCTCTAGCTGAGATATCGTCCTGGACGAAATACTTGAAGTCACTTCTCATAATGAAATATATAACTTAAGAGTACGAGATAGTCAAGTTGGTTACAACCACTTTAGACATCATTCAGAGTAAGATGCCTAAGAAATAGAAAGATCCGGGATCTTTTAGGATCTCTTGCCATATCGGTGATTCATCATATAAGAAAGGATTGGTCGATCTTGGTGCTAGTATCTCCATCATGCCACTTAGCCTTTGAAAAAGGCTAGGGTTTGCTGAGCTACTGCCAACTGGCATGACCATACAACTTGCAGATAACACTGTGACTCTCCCCTTAGGAATCATTGAGGATGTCCCTATCAAGGTAGGCAAAGATTTTTATGTTCCTTGTGACTTTTCATCATGGATATAAAAGAAGACGCAAGATACCCTCTCATATTTGGTCATCCATTCCTTGCCACTGCAAGATTTCTCATTGATGTGGAAGCAGGAACCCTACTGCTCAGACTAGGTAAAGAAACCCTCGCATTTAATGTTTTTGAATGTATGCAAAGGCCAAGCATGCAAGAGGAAGTCTACTTGATTGAGTGCATAGAGCAGATGTCACTCCTCATGCAAGAGGATTATGAACAAGAAGATCCTTTAGGAGTGGCTCTAACTAATCCAAATGCAGATAGTTCAATTGTTGAACAAGTGAAAAGTTGTGTTCTCCACCTCAATACGGCTAAAGAAGATCCTGAAGCCAAAATTGAGGAACTCAAAGCTGTGGACGTTACTAAAGAAACTTGTGAGAAACCACAGGCTCCTGAGATGAAACCCCTACCCGAGGGATTGAAGTATGTGTTTCTAGATAACCTCAAGGTATGCCCAGTCATCATAAATTCAGTTTTAATGGTAGAGCAAGAAGACAAACTCTTGTCAGAATTAAAGGACAGAAGAAAGGCCATCGGTTACAAGATGGGTGATCTGACCGGGGTTAGTCAAGCACCTTTCCTGCACAAAATCCCCATGATGGAAGACCACAAGCTGAATGTTGAACATCAAAGGAAGCTTAATCCAAATATGAAAGAAGTTATTTGCCTTGAAGTTGTAAAATTTCTCAAAACAGGTATTATCTATCTGATCTCTTATTCACCATGGGTAAGTCCCATGCATATTGTCCCTAAGAAGGGTGGAACTAGTGTGATACGAAATTAAAACAATGAATGCATCCCCACTCAAACGGTCACTGGGTGGAGGATGTGTATCGATTACCATAAGTTGAACAAGGTGACACGTAAAGATCATTTCCTGATGCATTTTCTTGATCAAGTCTTAGAGCGATTGGATCACCAAGAATATTTTTGCTATCTCGATGGCTACTATGGGTTCTATCAAATTCCTGTACATCCAGATGACCAAGAGAAAACAACTTTTACTTTCTCGTTTGGAACATATGCTTTTAGAAGGATGTCGTTCGACCTCTGTAATGCACCAGCAACCTTTCAGCATTGCATGGCAGCTATATTCGCTGGTCTAACTGAGACTATCATGGAAGTTTTTATGTATGATTTTTCCGTATATGGAGATTCATACGACTCATGCCTGAAGCATCTCTCCCTTGTCTTCAAATGGTGTGAAGAAGCACATCTTGTTTTAAACTGGGAGACGTGCCAATTCATGGTAAAGGAAGGCATTGTCCTTGGCCATAGAGTCAACAGTAGAGGGATCAAAGTAGATAGAGTGAAAATCAAAGTGATTTCCAAACTCTCTATCCCGAAAAATGTAAGAGAGGTTTGTGTGTTCCTTGGTCATGCAGGCTTTTACAAACGGTTTATAAAGGATTTCTCCAAGATAACCAAGCCGATGACGAATTTGTTGCTAAAGGACACTGATTTCCATTTTGACAAAGAATGTGTGAAGAATTTCAACAACCTGAAGCATGCCCTTACAACAACACCCATCATCAGAGCTCCCTATTGGGATCACCCATTTGAAATTATGTGTGATTCCAGTGATTACGTTGTGGGTGTTGTTTTAGGCCAATGTATAGAGAAGAAACATTATGTGATCTACTATGCATCAAAAACCCTCGATGAATCTCAGAGGAACTATGCAACTACTGAAAAGGAATTCCTTACAGTCGTGTACACCTTTGACAAGTTTAGATCCTACCTCGTCGATTCTAAAGTCATTATCTACACGGATCATGTTGCTATCTGTTACCTCCTAGCAAAGAAAGATGATAAACCCATGTTAATCAGATGGATTCTCCTGTTGTAAGAATTTGATTTGGAGATAAGAGATAAGAAAGGTACAGAGAATGTTGTGGAAGACCATCTCAGTCGTATCCACACTCTAGAAACCGAGAAGATCTCGATTAACATTTCTCTTCCAGATGACCAACTAATGAAGGTTTCAGAAGATACCCCTTGGTACTCAGATTATGTGAACTACCTCGCTGCTGGTGTCATCCACCCTAAATGCATCGGAAATGCACTGAAGAAATTCATATATGATGTGAAGCAGTATCACTGGGATGAGCCATACCTCTTCAAGCTCTGTGTTGATGGTCTCTATAGACGTTGTATCACTGAGGAGGAAGCCCAACTTATTTTAGAGCAATGTCACTCAGGCCCAGTTGGAGGCCATATGAGTTCTAAGAAAATTGATTTGAAGTTTTTGCAATGTGGTTTCTTTTGGCCAACCATATCCAAAGACTCCTACTACTTTGTTCTATAATGTGACAAATGTTAGAGAATGGGTAACATAACAAAAAGAGATGAGATGCCACTCAAGTTGTGGAAAGAAATCGAGATTTTTTATTTTTGGGGTGTGGACTACATGGGTCCATTCCCATCCTCACACGGATTTTCTTACATCCTAGTTGCAGTTGACTATGTCTCAAAATGGGTAGAGGCCATACTGACCATCACTAGTAATTCCAAACCTGTCATTAAGATGTTCAAAGATATTATTTTTCCCCATTTTGGAGTTCCACGCACTATGATATCCGACGGAGGTTCTCATTTTCTAGAAAGAAGTTTTGAAGTGTTACTGAGGAAATGTGGTGCAACACACAAGGTAGCCTCACCCTACCATCTTCAAACAAGTGGGCAGGTAGAGGTTTCCAACCGTCAACTCAAGGCTATCTTGGAAAAGATAGTAGGCCGCAACGTAAAGGATTTGTTAGTGAAAAATCAATGACGCCTTGTGGGCCTACCAAACCGCTTTTAAAACTCCTCTTGGAACCACACCATTTCGATTAATATATGGAAAGTCATGCCACCTACCTTTAGATTTCGAACACAAAGCATGGTGGGCAATAAAATAGCTAAATTTTGACATGAAGAAAGTTGGCCAAGCCAGGATTCTGCAACTTCAAGAGCTAGATGAACTCTAGATTACAGCTTATGAGAATGCACAAATTTACAAAGAGCACACCAAGCTTTGGCATGATGGTCATATGAAAAGAAAGGACATACAAGTAGGATACCAAGTTCTTCTGTTCAACTCAAGACAGAGGTTATTCCCAGGGAAACTTTGTTCTCACTGGTCTGGACCTTACATAGTCAAGAGTATCTACCCACATGGTGCTTTCTCCTTATGGAGTGAAAAGTCAGGCGATTTTGTGGCAAATGGCCAGTGCGTGAACAGATAATTCATCCCAGTGGATACTAGCAATGAATAATCGATAAATCTTACCAATCCAACATATCCACCAGAAAATTGAAGGAATCAAGTCAAGCCATCGACATAAAACAAAGGCACTTGTCGGGAGGCAACCCAATCAATAAATCCATTTTTACTTTTAATTTTTGAATTAGGAAATTTCCTTAATTTTGATTTTACTTTTTAGAATTTTTTGTAATAAAATAAAAATCGCATCGCAAGATGCTATCTTAAGATTATGATTAGTTTTCATTTTTTAGATTTTTCAGATGGAGGACGCGTGCTGATTGGAACTCAACCACGTCTAGTGATCCAAACGACACAAATTTTCCCCTCCATATCGGATTTCAAGTTTTCTCAGGACGAGCAAATTCCTAAGTTCAGGGTGGAGGGTGGGTGGCACGTACTTTCACTTTCCACCTAAACCTTAGACTTAAGATTTCATCATTGCATTTTTGAGCAAATTTTTCAAATTTTCAAAGTAGTATTGTATAGAAACTTGATGAAGTTTTGACGCTTTTTTTTTAACAAAAGTCATTACCTAGTTGGCTAATTTCTCTCTCTATGCATTTTGAATCATTATACCCTCCTTATTCGAAGCAGGTCCTCAATAGGACCATTTTTGAAACTATCCTATTGATTGAAATCATCTTGTGAAGCTTATGAATCCTAACATCATGATCCTTCTACAAAAATAGCAAGTGACTGTCGAACTATTATGGATCAAACACGTCGTGCTTCCTAACTGATAAGTGGAACAATAACATGGAATCTCCACTGAATCCTCATCAAGTCATTATTTGAGCAGAGTACGATAAAGAGAATCACCCGGTGCACTGAATTGTAAATCAAGTTGCATTGTGAGCTGAACTCTCTTCTCCACTTCTGCTATCATCTTCATACCCCTCCGTCCATAAAAAAGAAACAAAAATAGCAAAAATAGTGTCAAACCCCAAGTTCGGGGTGTCACACCACTTCCCTCTATATTTGTTTCTTCCATACCCCTCGATGAAATAGGGGCGTATCATCAAGAAACTATGCCTATGCACACACAAAAAATGCAATCTCGAGTCGAATAGAGGAGAGATTCGCACAAAAAATGCAATAAATGAAATTGCAAATGATATAATAGAAATTTTGAATCAAATAGAGGAGAGATTTATTTCTTCCTTCCATACCACCCTTCACTCCCTTTTCCACCTAAAGGCACAATGAATGCCTCCGCTATACTAAAAAACACCAGTGTTAGATCAGGTGCACACTTGTTGTTCTGTAAGTATCTCTGGACTCTTACAAAACATCTAGAAATGCTTGTTCTTGGAAAAAAGTGAGGAAGTGATGTTGGAAAACAAACTTAGGAACGAAGATATGGTAAGATGTGTTCAGTGGTCTCAATAAGTTGAGATGCTTAGTCATACTGAGCATAAAGTAAACAATCGTGAAGCGAAGATGAGGCAACTACACAAGTTGAAAGTATTTGTTTGGCAATTGTATCAGATTTTGTGTTACTCAAAGACGAGCAATGTTTAAGTTTGGGGTATTATGATGAATCCAAATTCATCATGATTTTTAGTCGCCATTCTGGGCCCAATTCGACTAAATACATTCGATTTCATCTCCTTAAATCTTGCAAAATGCAAAATTGCTTTATTTGTTCAATTATCAAGATTATTAACTGGGTTTATATTAATTTTATGCAGGTCATGATGAGGTTCAACCATCAAATGGAACTCACCTTCACTCAAGATCCTCTCAAACTCGGTTTGATCTATTGGTCTTGACGAAACGGTCTGATCAATCGGTCTCAAACCAAACAATTTGCCCATTCGTTCTGCTCAACCGGTTTTGATCAATTGGTCTCAAATGTGTGAACTCTCCTCACCACACGATCTTGATCCAACGATCCACCCTCCTTGTGGTTTGCCTCCAAACGGTCTCACCCACACGGTCCTCCTCCTACCATTCTACCCTAACGGTTTTGAACCTTTCCTCCCTCTATATGGTCTCAAGACCGTGTTAGGCCACACGGTCTCAAGACCATGTGAAGCCTCACGGTCTAAGGACCATATGGGGAAACCTTCTACCGGAGACCGCAAGAAGCGCCTATACCCTGAACACTTCTTCTTCCTTCAGCCACCATAGAAACCCTAACACCACCGTGCCTCCTCCATCATCTTCTTCCCTCCTGCCCTAGCGATGTCGACGCCCCTACAACCCCACAAGGATCAAAGCCTACACCTACAATGGATCACTGCTTTGTTCTCCTCATCATCACGATCTACTCCAAGCCACCCTCCATCATCCTCACAGCACCACGTGACCTGCTCCTCATGGTCTCAAGACCATGAGGCAGCGATCGGTCTCCAAACTGATTGAACACCTCTGAGGGTTGATCATCTGAAATCGTTTGATGATAGACGATCCTCAAGACCATTTGGCGGCACACGGTCTCAACACCATTAGACAAGTAGACCGTGAGACTGTTTGGATGAGTGAGACCACAAGAGGCACATACCGTTAAGCAGTGATCGATCTCCAAACCGATTGGAGGCCATAGATCCACGAGACCGTTTGGATCGACTGAAAGTTGAAGACTGGATGGAATGAGGACTGTGAGACCGATTGGAACTCACATGTCTTCAAGACCATTTGGACACTCAAACCGCGAGTACGGTCTCTCAAGACCATGAAGGCTAGGGATTCCAGACCGTGAAGAGCCCTAGACTGCTAGATCACCAAACCGTGAAGAACCCATCGATTTTCCCAAACCGTGAAAGACTTAATGGTTTCCAAAATTGTTAAAGAAAGGCCATGAATACTTATCATGTCCAAACCTTTAAGAACTCAAACCGGTCCTCCAAAACCATTTAAAGTGGATTCACACCAAGAACGTGAAGACCCTGACCAGTGCCTATAAATAGGACCAACAAGGTCCTCATTTTGGGGCATCAGACCCAGGACGCCACCAGGCTGCCCGAACACTGGTTCGATCCAGATCCATCCACGCCACTATCACTTCGCATGCTGCTCCTCTTGCTACAAGCAAGGTGATCAAGACGAGAAAGAAGGTGGAGAAGAAGATCGGCCTGGTCTGCCTTGGTGGTTCTTCCTCCTTGTCTCAGATCTTCTCCGACACGGCATAGAAGACTGCATCATCTTCACCGAACTGCGACCACCTTCTGCACCATGTTCATGGCGGAATCTTCCATCTCACTTGTTCTTCTTGTTTCTTGCATCATGAGAAAGTAGTTACTTTTCTCTGGGGTGTGGGGACTAGCCCCGCTGCCCATGCTTTAATGTCCTTTCATTTTGACATTCCATGGCAATGTATATAACTTTTTATTTTGTTGTTAATCGTCGATGTTTGCTAGTAGATCGATCACCTGCTTGCTTTTATCTTATTCTTTCCTATGTTGCGAGAACTTCAATATGTAGGATAGAATGTAGATTAACATGGTTGACTCCTGACTAGAAATAGAAAAGGATTCCTTGAGGTTGTAAGTGTATGATCCATGAGGGGACGAGCCATCTAGCCCACAGTGACGCTTTTGTGTGCCTAAACATCCCTCCGGGAGGGCCACAACTTCAGTTGGATATCTGTATCTTTAGAACCGTAAGTACATGATCTGGATGGCGATGAGACATATGATGCCTAAGGTGATGCTTATGCGAACCTAAACATCCCTCAGGGAGGGTTCACAACATTTCTATTTGGATAGTTAGATCTCGCTTGGATGTTTGTGATTGGATATGTTTGTATGCGCAGTGGTGGTGAAACACGAGACCACTCCAGTGATCCCATATCATTAATATAGATTCAACTTTAATTCCTCTCTTTAATTTCTTACAATTAGTCTAATTAACCTCAAATCAACCTTTGTTATAAATATTAGCCTTACTTGAACTAGACTAGACTAGGAATAATTCTTAAAAACGTTGTCCCTTGGGATTCGATCCTTAACTGTACTGCGATAATACCTGTCTGCTTGCGGATGGTATTATTGCACAATGTTTTGGTAAAAACTCAGGGATTTCAACCCCGAGTGAATTTGTTAGTGTGATAATAGACCACGTCTGAAACCCCCATTACCCCTCTATATATAGGAGGGGTTAGGGTCGGGGTTCCAAGTCCCCAGCCAATGCAGGACTAAAAGTGGGAGCTGAAATGACTAAGAGATCTTGATTTTTTACAACAATTTGCAATCTGTGACATCTGAAATGGCCATTTTGCACACCTAGATAGTCATTTGGTGCACGAGACAATCATGTTGCACTTCCAAGTGGCCATTTGGTAGATTCCAATATGAATCAAATTTGGCTATTTCGAATCCAGTTAATATCTCATATTAATTTCCTTGTTCCTTAAGTAAAGAACAACTGAAACTATTCAGGAAACATCCCAAACCTTCGTTCGACCCAACTGGGCCATCTCACCCAAGAGAGACACCTATCTCACTTACCTAGGTGAACATCTGGCGAGTTGGGAAGAGCCAATCAGTTCAATCATATTGAACTAGTCTGTTCAAGGGATGAACATAGCCAAATCGATCTCTGATAAACCTGACCCCCAAACGGTCATCTCAACTACTTGATATGCCCTTCTGGATTCTGAAACGACTATCTCAACTACTTGAGATGCCCTTCTGGCTTCCGAAATGGTTGTCTCACATAGTGAGATGGTTGTTTGGCAATCCTGGTCAGCCAATCAAACAATTAGTTGTGTGAATTGAATACCTAAACACTTTAGTAATTAATTCAATTTGTCATTCAAGATCAAACTCCTCTTCTAAATGAGTTCCTATGTGTGTGACCCTATAGGTCCCATGTCGCATTGGAAGTGAATTTCCATAACTAGCTTAGGACATAACAAGAAAATAGTGGAGCCTAGTCACACATCAGTGCTACCCAAGTGAAATGGAAAGTTGGACAAAACTTCAACCTACAATCTATGAAAGGTGTTACAACGATTGTATAATTCCTTTTTCTATGATATCTAGGATGAACTTGAGGCATGGTTGGTCATCCTCTCATCATTCACTCCATGTTCCTTGAACCAAGAGTAGACTGTCTAAGATAATGTGACATCAACATCATATATTGATTCACATGTTCATGCGCATGTGTTTCTCAGCCTCGCTAATCAAGTGGCTAGGATATCATACTCCTATAGGAGGGACAAATCCATAATCTATCACTGATAGTCTATCCCCATGTGTCAAAGTCACCCAATCATCACTGTTATAACAACCCATGTTTTAGTACTACATTTGATGATGACAAAGCGTACCCAATGACATGTGACGAGTGTAGTGATTTCAGGTCTAAGAATCACAATCACCACCTTCACTATGAGAGATGATTGTGACCACAAAACCATGTGTCACTCTCAAGGTGCATTTGTTCGATACACTATTCTCTAACATGTATCTGTGTGCTTGGTTCCATATTGGCATATCATGACTAATGAGATTTAGATATCAACCAACTCACACTCTGATCTTATGTGTTATTGTTGTCTATCAACCTTCTACAATAATAATCGATCATGGACATAATGAGAATATGTATATGTACTCTTAACATCTATATGATCTCATCACAAGGGTAAGAACTTGATGACATACATCATTGAGTAATATAATTCTCCAGACATTCAGTCTGTATGCTCATTATCTCATAACATAGTGAAATAGATGAATTGGAAGCTTGCCTTCATATGTGTTGTTATTATTATTAATCAAACCCTTTATGGTAATTATGTCATGTCAATCATCATATGATTGTCTCTACGAGCATACCTTACCAACAAGTTCTACCTGTCAAAGGGAGGAACAGAAAGGGAGAGACAACTAGGGAGAGCAAATGGACACTAGCAAGTTGACTAGAAGGGACAACTCCTTCTTGACCTTTAATCTAGAATGACATGAGTCACGGGTGGTCCGTGTCGAGTGATATAGAGTCTAGGAGTCCTTTGCCACCCGCTAGGAGGATGTAGTCAACCGCCATCTATGGGGATCGACTACGAGGCTGCTTCCAACAACTATCTAGGTGCAACTTGAATAGGCAAGCACATTACATCAAGGGATAATGGTTGGATTTTCTCTAGGGTCAGGTGTACACCTTGAAACCCTCATTTCTAGTTCATAGTTGTTGAGACAATCTACTATCTAATGGGAATATGGTAGTAAAAAAAAAATTTCTCTTTCCATATCTGATTCCATATTTCCCTACACGAGTGCCCTTCTACACCTTCCTCACACCACTCTTCAGATATGGAATATCCTGAAACACTAGTTGGCATTCGGTTGAGATATTGACATGATATGTAAGGTAACTCCTAACCCCACATGTCTACTATTCCTAAGCTAACACAAGATGTGTAGATTGTGACACAACATGTCAATATTTTCTGACAACAATTGGTACAACTACAATAGCTTCCCCAGCATGTGGATCCACTTGAGAGTAAAATTGACGCTCTAGCTCATCTTCCCCAGTAGATGCAGGAAATAATGGCTCTAAAACTTGAAGTTATGAACCATTGAATATCAAAGAAGATGAATTCCAAAGAAAACTATAGCAACATGCCCTTAAGAAACAACGTCATTGTGATTCACATGCCCGATCTCTATCTATAGATTCTTCTCCATCAACTAATTCATCACATGGAAATTCTGATGTTATAAACTTGACAAGTGAAGAGGTCTATCGTAATTCTCTTGCACCTTCTATTGGTTTGATTAAAGAATATTTATTGCTTGTCTGTGACACAATATTTACTAAGAATGGTATCAATAATCCTTTGTAAACAGCCATCCCTACCTCTGTTAATCAACAACAAGCAACACCTTACCCTCCATGGGGAATTCATTTCTCTAATAGAGCCCTACAACAGCCCATCCGAAGAATTCATGTTCATCCTCTAGAAAATGAAATTCACATCACTTAGATACTAACTTTTGATTATTTCTACGATACCCTGATGTAGAAATTGAATGAGATTTTACTTGATGACAATAGTCATAGCCACCACAAATCTGAAGAAGATATCTCTGTGGGATTTTATACTAATAACTTTGCACTACAAATATATGTGGATAGCCCATTCTATGATGAGAACGCTTCTTTTAGCAAAGATGATAGTATCTTATCCACTATTCTTTTAGAAGTTGGTCTACGACCTCCAAACCTCATCTTTCCCAACCCACCTTTACCTCTTTCACTCCAACTTCCCTACAGGATGCACAACTTAGACCTTAATTGCTTCCAAGGAATCCCTATTCGTTGATCATCATTTTATAAGATTTTTTGATGATAATTGTGACCGAGATCAAACCATATACAACAATGGATCCATATCTCTTTCTCGCAATGAGATTTAGCACAATTTTTGCAGCCCAACTAAGATAAATAAACAATTGTTCAAAATTTTGGCATCTACTGTCTTTGAGGATGTGATGCCAAATTTACAAGTAGTTGTACTACAATGTCTCTCCTTCCTTGATGACTGTCTTTTCAAGAATCATGTAGATGCACCCTCTTAGACCTGTCAAATTATGCTAAATTTTGTGGGCACCCATGGGTCGACCCGTTAGAGTCAAGTTTGGATGATGAAATTTGCCACCTGTTGAAAATTACTCAACCCATACCCACATGTTTATTTAGCGAGTCTCACAGGTGGACGTAGGAACCGGTGGGTGGCCCTCTTAACTAAATTACTTATATGAAAATAAATATAATGATACACTAATACTTATAATAAACAAGATGGTCTACTACTACCCATTAATTGTTAATGAGTTCCAGTCCAACTCGAACTTGCCCAACAAGATTTGATATGAGAGAGATATATTAGGGAAAATAATTCCAACTCTATTACATCTTTTAGTTGTTCTATCAAACTTAATAAAGTGTTATAGTACAACTTACTAACTCTAGTTTACTAATCATAATCATACATTAGAGTAGTTTAATTGTACATTAGCAAATTTTACCTAAAAATAAATATGTGCTTGAATGGTTGTAAAATGATAACATGCATATATATTTGTTAGTGATAATGTATATTAATTGGTTGTTCTTGTACTATATTTCATATAAAAGTACTAGTGAATGGTTTTCCTTTACCTTTATGTATCAACTTATAAAATAATTATTTATTGAGAACATAATATATGGGCACCCATAGGTAACCCACAACCCGTCGGATCAAGTTTGGATTTGTTTATTTTCGACCCATTTAGAATCACATCTTTTTGACCTGCACATGCGAGACCCAAACACGCAATGACCCAACCCACGCATCCATTTGACAGGTCTACACCCTCTATAAAGACACTTCTTGACAAACTCTCACTATAGCGAACATATGTGATTCTTCTCCATTTTTACGACTCCTATGTGTTGTTGATCTGATTAAGTGGAAAATTACCTTATTTAAAACTTGTGGTTCAAAATACATAATATAGACATGCGCTTATAGGACCTAGTAGTAGAAAATATCCCTCACATCCCTATTCATATGTATTGAGAAATAAGTCAAGTTTCTTATTACCATCCCAAGTGGGTGAGCTATGTCATGGAACCTCTAATCCACCAACAAAATCATGAAAAAGGTGATAGCGCATTTATTTTCCTTCACATAATGGAAGTAATCAATCGTTAGATCTCCATCACCAATCTGGATCCTCTTAGCTTCTATGCTCTTCAAGGACGTTATGTTATGAAAGTAATCCATGATCGCATATCTTTCAAGACCATGAGCTTCCTACCAATCTACATGATTTATATATGTTGATTCCCCTTCCCATCAAGGAACCTTTCTGAAAAGTCTTACAATGAGAGATAGTGGAAGAAGGCCAGATAATGCCTTCCCCTCTGGAATCCCATTGAATCGACACCATCTCTTCTTCTATTTGAGCCCATGAGATCACTAATATCTTAAGTTTTCTGGCTAAACCCAAACCATTTCCCGTTTATAGGCATGTGGCGTCCATTAAACCAAGTTTTATAAATTTTTATAGAAACACTTGTTGCGAGCTTTCTCAAACTCAACTTTTACTTCTCATGCAACATCTCTAAAATGGAAGCAACAATTATGTTACATTTTTCTGAAATGATCTCCTTGTCATAAAAGATGATCTCATTAAAGCTCTCTCTTCTGGGGGTTATCTGTCACACAACCTTATGGTTTCCTATCAACTCATTCTCCACCAAAATATTGATGATGTATACATGGCTTGACCAGATCTACAACCAGATCTATGTCAACAAGTTGGTTCTGGATAAAAAGGGTTATTGATTTAGCACTTGCAAATGTCAACTCCAAGTTCTATTTTCTTACCCTTTCTCCATGACAATCATTGGGCTTTACTCATTATCTTTACTCACGACAGACAAGTCATATTGTATAACAATTATGATTCTTCCTACAACATTGAAGGCCTCTGGTATTCTACTTTCATTCAAAGAAGGCATGAACATATTGACAATGCTTGTGCCATGGCACTCTTCCTCTAATATCTCAGCATGGCAATGGATATGCCTCTCAAGAACCTCAAAAATGGAAAGTTATGAAGTTCTATCACCACAATCCACAACAACATTATCTTTCTAATGATTATGGCTTTTATATCTTGCGATGAATGTACTCCATCAGAGTTCTTCATGCTGGTGTCAAAAAAAGTCATGGTGATAATTATCACTATCTATGCGGTAAATAAGCCATGATGCTTCTCAATTTTGAATGGGTAATAGTAGATATTTGACAATAAATCTCACATGTTTACATTTTTCTTACCTATTTTCACACTCTGAGGACAGTGGGTGATGTATGTTTAGGGGGTGTAATCACATGAGATAGGTATTCATAGTATCAAAACAAACCTCATTTTCTTCCCTTTCATCTTTTTCATCAACATTTTGATAATGGATCATGTACAAATCAATGGCGATGTAGATGATCAACTCCCTCTCCAAAAAACTTAGTTTATTTTCAAGCTATGTCTCTTCAAATCAATTATGAGAAGAGAAAAAATTAGGATAGTTCTTTTCTTTATTGATGCTGGTGTTGTTTTTTTGTTTTTCTCTTAACAAATTGTTACTTCTTCCTGTATTTTGATTTTAACCTCAAAACATCATCAAAACATTCATGTCAAAAAAAATCTAACCAAAGCAAAAGAATATTCAATTGAAGGCATTTTCTTAAAGAAGAAGAAAGAGCTACCTCATCATCCATTCCATTTCTTTACAATTCATTCAAAATCCCAAAAATAGTGATGATTAAAAGCAGAGAGATGTGCCATGCTTCTAGTCAAAAGAGATATCAAAATGGTGTATTGTGACGCTCATGAATGCAAATATATTTCTTTTTCTAATAATGTCACTTTCGTATCGACACCTAAGTGGGCGCCACTAGAGATAAGCACCTACAACATTGGTTTTTTGTGGACATGTAAACTGATGACTCAGTCCCACTCTCAATTTCTATGAATAAAGAAATCAACACAACTAAGAAATTGTGTTGTCAGTTTCTGGTGCAGCATCCAACATTGCATTGCTAAACCATGTCACATTTTGAATTGATAACGGTTTTTGCATTGTCAGTTATATATACAAACAGACAGTACATGTTTAGAGATTTGGAGATTTGGAATGGACATCCATGATCTATCTATGTTCAAAGATAAAACAAGTATTGAATCATGTTTTTATATATTAGGATTTATATATTAGGGTTTATCATTTAGGGTTTATAGATTAGGGTTTAGGGTTTACATATCAAGATTTAGGGTTTATGGTTTACATATTAGGGTTTAAGTTTACATAGTAGGATTTAGGGTTTATGATTTACAAATTAGGGTTTAGGGTTCAATAATGAATTTGTGTACCACCTATCCCATTCTTGAACCCCTAATCTCATCAGTAAGTGTATAATATAAATTCAATTTTTAAGAAAATTTTGGCAACATTTTCCCGTAGTTCTCCACATACACCGATGTAGATGGGAAAATATCCACCTACATATGTAATGAGACAGCAAACGTGGAAGTGTTGACAAAACATCTTCAAAACTGAATACACATTATACAGTTACTTCCTAAGTGAGATTAAGTGTTCAAGTACAACCCCAAACCAGGGACTGTCCAAGATTTATTCCTAATGAGTAAACCTCAGACGAGTTTCTAAGCCAATAGATATATGTCCAAATTTAAGTTTTACAATTCATATCAATTTAGTGTGAATAAAAACCTAGAAAAAGAAGATATATGTATAAATGAAGGTTTATGATTTAAAAATTAGGTAAATACAAAACAATTTTAGTCTAAATCAAGTAAATTTAGGTCATTCATATCAATTCAATGTAATTACTTCTCACCTGTGATAATGTATCCATACAACATTCAAATTGGAAATTGCAACCAAATATACAAGCACTTAATACATGAATTTCAATTATAAACAAAATTAGTTATTTCATCATATTAGAACCCTAATTACATTTTGACAAATTGAAACCCTAAATACATTTCCTCAAATTAGACAAATAGTTATTTTTAAAACCCTAGTTACATTTAATCAAATGAAAAAAAAATGTAGCTAAAATTGTACCTTGATCAGTCGGCAACAGTGGTCATCACGGGAACCAGAAGCAATATCAACAATAGTGACAATGTGAGTAGTAATAGCGGCAACGAGAGCAGCAATAGTGGTGGTCATAGTGGTGAGAACCAAAAGTAGTAGCAGTACTCGTGGTGGAAGAACGAGCGGTGGTGACGTCAACAATTACAGAAGCAAGCAAAGACAACAAGATCAACATCAACGGTGACAACACAAGCAGTGGTAGCGGGAATCAACCATGGAATCACCACCTAATCTCAGTAAAAGCTTGCGACGAAACAGGGAAGTCCTGAAAGGAAAATCTAACGGGTGATGTTAAGTGGAACATAGTCGTCATTTGCAAGAGAAATCAACAACTAAGCCTGAACATAGTTTTCTGTTTCACTAATAAGAACCAACAACTAACTCTTATCCAAAACAAAAGTTGACCTTAGTAAGGGGACTTAGTCATCTGTTTATATTGTGAAAACCAATGACCAAGTAAGTACTTAGATGTCGGTTATGAACTATCAATGATAGAGACCCTTCTCTAAATAAAAAGAAATCAACCTCAGAAGAACTTAGTCGCTAATTTTTTCTGAGAAAACCAACATTGGAGACCAATTTTGGGGGAATAATATTTCCATGGGGATGTGGCACAAATCCCCTATCATAGGTTACTTGACATCAAAATGAATCCAATTGTAAAATATTTTGTGGTTTTTCTAAGCATGAATGACAGTTTGTCTAATGCCAAATCGACGTCATAAGTATTTTGGAGGCAAAATTTAATTAGAAAGAAGGTGTTTGTCGTTTGTTCCTAGAAAATGGATGCTAATCTTTAAAAATTTTGAGGCAAATTTTTTCCCTAAAAATTGTATTTTGTTGGTTATTTTAGACGTCGGTTTTTGTAATACAAAATTGACATTACAGAAAAAGTAGTACCTATGTCTTTTCTAAATTAGCATGACTTGGTCAATGGTGATGTTTGTGCTCAAGAATCTACATTGTTTAGTCTATAGCATTTTTCTTTGGAATTCATGTTAGGAAAAGTGACATTAGAGGTCTCAAATGTACTAGTCGGAGTTGCATGTCCATGGACCATTCTGGATCTACATTAAAATGGGGAAATATTTTGAGGCCATATAGTTGAGCATTGACAAGGATGTCAAGAGTCTAAGTGGGGGAGATTGTAATATCCCATTATTTGAGGCTTGAAAAACAATCTTAAAATGAATCATTGGACTATCCATATCAGCATGGTGCTCCTTTTTTAATGGACTCATCGCTAAGAACTCCATAGTTAAGCATGCTCATCTTGGAGTAGAATAGGATGAGTGACTAGTCTGGAAGTTGATCTCGTCTTGCATGTGAGTGAGTACAAAGCTCACAGTTGAGGCATGTGTGGTATGCGAGGCCAATCATCATTCTTGAAATTCTACTAGAGCCTTATACAATGGGCCCATGTGTCACACTTATGTTTGGAAAAATTCTCAAAATTTATATATGTTCTTGAGTATAAGTTTAATTCTCAAATAGTTCTATGTTAAAACTAAAATAGTCTTGTTAGGTTATATCCCTTGTTGTCCGCTTCATTCTATTGATACATGATTTGTTATTATGATTTTTAAAACTTTAACTTGTTGGCACAAGCAACTTTGACATGATTTATGATATGATGAAATACAAAGTTTAACTTAGGTATTGTTAATAATACTTGTATTGATATTTTTGATAGATACAAAATCCATGTATACTTCCAAAGCAACCCTTTAAATCCATTGATCGCAATACTTCTTTGAATTGATACTTCCGATAAAGAGTTTGAGACAAAATGTAGAACATTCCCTAACATGGTTAACTTAATGATTGTGAAGCATAGACATTGTCATAAACTATGGGGGGAATCTCTTTAAGATACATGTTGCAACATGAAATTTTTTTCTTATAAAATATGGTGCAAAACACCCTATGAACTTTGGTGCAATAAGAAGTCTTATTTAAAGTACCTAAAATTATTCATCAACTAAATTTTAAACACATGACAACAATGAGATGAGAACCTAAAATTAATACTTTTTATTGGATATGTGAAAAAACATAATGCTAATGCATTCTTAGATAACATGGTGGGCGCAGTAGTGGGGGTCCGAGGAACGCAGGGGTAGACAGGTTGGAAATCAATGGGAGCCAAGTGGGGCAGGAAGGGAGGGACGGAGTAACGTTGGGTAATGCAAGGAAACGCCCAGTAGGGCGGGGCGTCGGGGAGGTAACGGATGACGGGGGAGTAGTAACGATGCATAGCAGGCAATATGAGGAGCGTTGCGTGGATGAAGGAGGTGACTAGGCTGGGAGTGTTAAGATAAATGAAGTTGCACCTGTAGTGTAGGAAGAAGAGGGCAATGGAGACGGGATAGGGAAGTCAGGTTGTCAACACAGTGGTGAGGGGAAGGGCAAGCATGTGAACGTATCCAGACCAACGACACCCCTCTTGCAACACCAACACGATGAGGGGCATAGAAATGACAAAACTAAGGGGGATCATTGTGCAATCACTAGAGCACAAAGGAGGAAGGTTGCTGGACCAAAAGCAAAGCAATTGCAAGTTCAACCCGAGCAAAAAAGAAACATCAACTGTGGGTGTACAAAATGAGTATAGGTGCCCATCTCGGCATCCCAGAGGAGGAGGTGATGTGGGGAAAATGGGCAAGAAAGCGAGACAGGAACTCAGAGTGGTGTGAAATGGAGCTTGATGAACTACCGACGACTGGGACTGGTGAGAAGAAGGCAAAGAAAACTTCAATAGGGGGATCTACCTTAACCAAGGTTTGTGAGACCCAAGTAGCGGAGATTGGTAGTGTCCAATCCTACAAAGAACAATGAAACTCTTCAGCTGGAACTGTCAGGGCTTGGGCGACCCTGACACGGGCACGGCTCTCCGATCGTGGTGTTGGAGAGAGTGCCCGAATATAGTTTTCATTATGGAAACTATGATTTTTGGGAAGAAGATGGAGGGAGTTCAAATAAGTTGTGGGTTCAAAGATGACCTGTGCATCTGTAGCACAGGTCGGGCAGGAGGAATCGGTTTTTGGTGGAAACATACAGAGGTGGAGGTTCTCAACTACTCTAATAGACATGTCACCAGTCTAGTCAAAGACAATGATATAGGGACCACTTGGCATGCCATTGGGATATATGGGTGGGCAGATCAGCAGAACAAAGCAAACACACGGGACTTGATGAGGAGGCAAAAGGTTGAGGCTGAGGAACCAGTTCTTTTCTTTGGGGATTTTAACGAGATAGTTTCTAATTCTGAGAAGAAAGGTGGACCACTCAGAGGGGAAAAGTTCATGCAGAACTTCAGGGACACTATTGATGACTGTGAATTGGTGGATCTTGGTTTTGAAGGAAACGTCTACACTTGGGGATGTGGGCTGTCAGAAAGAACTCTTGTGCAAGAAAGACTTGATAGATATCTTCCGGAACTCAAATGGCAGGATTTATTTAGTCACTGCAAGATCATCCATCTTCCTATCTATGAGTCAGATCATGTTCCTATCATCTTGACAGCCGAGAATAGAAAACAAAAAGGGAGAAGGAGAAGAAAGTTCTTTGCCTTTGAGCCTATGTGGGCAGGAGAGGAGGAGTGTGTAACCATTATTGGGGAAGCATGGACAAGTGGTGGTGACCTGAAGACAAAGATAAATAATTACAAAGATCATCTCCATAGGTGGGCTATAAAAAAGTTTGGGAATAGAAAAAAAAAAAGATCAATGATCTTGAAGGTTAGCTAAAGAAAATTCAGGCACAACATCTGGACCATGTATACCTTCAAAGGGCAGAAGAGATTTCTAGAAAGCTACAATATTGGCTAAAGAGAGATGACAAGTATTGGGCAGTACGGGCACGAGTAAAAGAACTCAAGGAGGGGGACCGCAACACAACTTACTTCCACCAAAAGGCGTCTAGTAGGAGATGAAGAAACTGGATAGAGGGTCTTGAGGATGATCAAGGGAATTTCAAAACTCATCCAGATGATATTTCAGCCATCATCACTAATTTCTTCTCCAAGTTGTTCCAAACAAGCAATCCCATGGGGTTTGAACAAGAAGCAAGAGGCATTAGAAGGATGATCAGTGAAGAACAAAAAGTAAATCTTGAAAGAGAGATCACAAACTTGCTTCTAAGGTGATGACAAATAGACTAAAGCCTCTCATGAACAGTATTATAACGAAGAATCAAAGTGCTTTTATTCTGGGGCGTTTGATCACCGATAATGCTCTCATTGCTTATGAACTTTTCCATGCCATGAAGAGGAACAAAGGAAAGAAGAAAAGTAGCCTTGCTTTGAAGCTAGACATGTCCAAGGCTTATGATATGGTTGAATGGAGTTTCCTAAATTATGTGACGGAGAAAATGGGGTTTGGAGGAGTATGAAGGGAGAAGAATCAAGACTGCATCACATCTATCCAACACATGTTTGCCATCAACGGGGACCAGACCAGGAGAACAAAACCTTCACGGGGACTTCGCCAGGGTGACCCTCTCTCTCCCTACCTTTTCATCATATGTGCGGAAGCTTTTTCTACCATGTTAAGTATTGTTGCTCGTTACAACCTTATACACGGCACCACTCTGTGTAGAGGGGTGCCACGAATATCTCACCTTTTCTTTGCAGATGACAACGTCCTTTTTGCTAGAGCAACCTTGTTAGAATGCTTGAAGATAGCTGAAATTATCAGCCACTACGAACAGGCATCCGATCAACAAATTAATCTATCAAAGACAGAGGTAGTTTTTAGAAAAGGGGTGATGGAAACAAAATGAGAAGAACTAAAGGGTTTGCTGCAAGTAAAGGAGGTGGACATGCACGCAAAGTATCTTGGTTTCCCAACAGTGATGGGAAGATCAAAGAAACATATTTTCAGCTTCCTAAAGGAGAGGATTTGGAAAAAACTTCAAGGTTGGTCTGAGAAGTTACTGTCCAAACCCGACAAGGAGGTTCTAATCAAGGTAGTGGCACAGGCTATCCCAACATATGTGATGAGTATTTTCTAGATACCAACGGGCACACTTGATGAAATTCAAAGTATCATTGCAAGGTTTTGGTAGGGCGCAAAAGAAAATGAAAGAAAGCTAGCATGGACAAGCTAGGAAAATATGTGTAAACCAAAAAAGGGTGGAGAACTCGGCTTCAGGAATTTTCAAATGTTCAACCAAGCACTGCTAGCCAAATAATTATGGAGGTTAGGAGTGAATCCGCAGTCACTTGTGCATAAGGTGTTGAAGGCCAGATATTTTCCTAGAACATCCATTTGGGATGCAAGAAGAGGCTACAATCCTAGATATACTTGGAGGAGCTTATGGGGAGCAAAGGCACTACTGAAGGAAGGAATGGAGTGGAGGGTAGGAAATGGGAAAGATGTGGACATTTGGGAAGACTCATGGCTGTCGGGAGAGGAAGATAGTCTAGCACGCTTTAAGAGCTCGGATGACATACCCTACTGGAAGGTGAGTGAACTTATGACACCAGACGGCCTTGACTGGGACATTGAGAAACTTGAGGCTTGTTTTCCACCATCTTAAATAGAAAGGATAAAAGATATCCCGCACAGTATACGTGAACAGGATGATATATGGTCGTGGTGGCCGGCAAAGAAGGGTATATTCATGGTGCGGTCAGCTTACTGGTTAGCTATGCTTGGAATAGAGGAGGCCCGGCAGCATGTAAGGCAGCAGGGTGCCAACTTATGGCAGCGCATTTGGAGAGGGGGGTGGACACCCAAGATGGCACACTTTATTTGGATGGTGTGCACAGGGGGGCTAGCAAAAAAAGGGAGGTTGTTCAACAGACATTGCATTGAGGATGGTACATGCCAGCTTTGCATGTCGGAAAAGGAAACAATTCCACATATGCTATTCCGATGTCCGAATGCTACTGAGGTCTGGGAAGAATTGGATAGAGGGACCCAAGAGTGGGTGGAAGACTACAAGGATGAAGACATCACCAGCATCATGGGGGCGGCTGTCGAGAGGGTAGATAAGGAAGTGATTGTTGCTGCTATGTGGGTTGTTTGGAGGGGACGCAACATGCGTGTTTTCCAAGAAGGTGAAGTACACAGTGGCTACCTATACCGTGCAACACTGACATGGGTCAAGCATGATGGAGGAGAGAAGAAACTAAGGAGGAGCAACAACGCATAGTGGGGTAGTGAAGGAAATGCACGGTGGATTAAAGCAATACCTGGACGAGTAAAGATAAATGTTGACGCTTCATGTGAGGACGATGGAGAGGAAGCCATAGGAATGGTGATGCGGGACAACGAAGGTGTGCTAATATGGGTCGCGGGTGAGAAGATTAGTAAACACACCAAGGTATCAACGGAAGAAGCCACAACCTTGAGAGCAGCACTCCAGTGGGCACACAGGCATGGCGACATACAGGTGGAGATGGAGACAGACGCTCTTGAGGTGGTCCAAGCTTGTAGTGACTCCTCTTCTAGGAGGTACTACGTGGGGATCCTTGCATATTTTATTAGGAACCTGAAACAACTTTTTTCTTTTTGCAACATTTCTTATATTAGTCGTTCTTGTAACAAACTTGCCCATGAAATTGCCACCATGGCACGAAAGGGATAAGTAGATAGCTTTAGTTTTTTCCAGTCTTTTCCTTTAAGTCTTGTAAACATTGCTTTGGTTGATTTAGCCTAATTTAGTTTTGTTGGCGGGGGGGCCCAATCATAGGACCCTCCGTCCCAACTCAAAAAAAAAGATAACATATAAAATTTATCTAACATCCAAAAAAAATTCATTCTTGAAATCCAAAATGTAGATGAAAGTTACTATGAAACTATATTTCCTCTTGAGGAGATATTTCTCATGTAGGTTGGTAAAGATTCATGTGCTTCTACACCTCAAGAATCAATTCAAGATTCAACCTCGCATGAAAATAAAGCAGAACAGATAAAACTTGGTGTTGATGACCCTCTCAATGTCATATATAGAAATAATGGGCTAACATAATAAGATATTGGGTCTCAACTTCTAGACTTGCTTTGTAGCAGAGTCCCCAAAGCAAAGTAATATGCCATAAAATCCATATATGTTGGATATAGAAAGGAAGAATTTCTGATAAAATATAATCTATTATGAACCATAATAGTTGGATTGTAGTTTAAATTCCATCATGTACAAGATTATTCGATGTGAGTGGATCTTGAGAAAGAAGATGAAGGTAGATGGTCCCATTGATAAGTTCAAGGTTAGACTACTGTCTAAAGATGATAGTCAATAGGAAGGTATTCATTACTTTGATACATATACACATGTTATTGAGATATCCTCCATTTATGGTCCTATTTCTTTGACTTTCATCCATGAACACAAATACATCAAGGGGCAGTGAAGATAATTTTCTTCAACATATTCCTCTAACAAGGTATCTTCATGAATTAACCAAAAGGTCAAGTTACACATAGTCAAGTACAAAACTTTAAAGTTTGATTAATTCATTCTATGTACTAAAATAAACACCCATGTAGTGTAATAAAAATAATAAAATTGTTTTAGTGACTAAGTTTCTTGTGAATGAATATGTTATATGTATTATTTAAAAAATGCATGTGATTCTTATACTATTAGGTTCTTCTATTTTGATGATATTTTACTATTTGGATGCAATTTTTTTGTTACTTTTGAAATGAAATGTGTTTTTAATACAAAATGGTTTTTTTACATTTGTAAAACTACATAGTTACTTTCTATATACCTTGATGTGAAGGATCTAGGATCTATAAATGTTATTTTTGTGTTAGTTTGAGTATATATACCTATATTTATTTACTTAATAATCTCATAATGATTGTAAAATCTTGAATTTTTAGTAATTCTTATTGTACACTAGTTGTGGGACCTTGAATCTTACTTTGTTGCCATAGCATTTTATTTCCCTTAATTGTTGATCTATATAATTCATCCCTGATTACTTTTGAATAATAAGAATTTAAAGTCATGTTGTGCGATAATTGACATCTATTTTTAATAATATGAAGAATTTTTGGCTAAAATTTGGTTGAATAATGTTTTGCACTTCCATATTTATGTAAGTGTATCATGTGTACAACATTAATAGATTGGACTCTTGGTGTAGTGAGGATCAATCCTTAGTTTTAGACTAATCCATGGTAGAGCCATTTCTAAAACTCTCTATGGATAAAGTTGAACAGGTTAGAGGCTCTAAATGCTCTTGTAGTGGACGTGTGTTTGTGCCCAGTTGAAGCAATTCAACTTGGTACAATGCATGTTGAGAAGTGGTCCATACGACCCACTGTGAATTGATGCAAGAAATGTGTCTTTGATCAAGTTTGTAGGTAAAAATGGACTAATAAGAGGTTGAAGCATGTTAGATAGTGGGCATATGGTTTTTGGATACTTCATGTAGGTTTTGCAGTTGAAGTGGGGTGAGGATCTCAAAGTTGTTTTTTTTTTAAGTGAGACTCTTATGTATAAATAAGTATGTCATAATTTTAGAGGTAGAGGTTTTGTGCCAAATGTAGAAGAGGGTGATATATAGAGAAATCTCAGTTCATATTGTTGATTCTTAAAGTTTATTTAAGATAAAAACTTGGAATCACTATCCAAAGCTTATAGAGCTTGAATTCATGTAATTGTTATCTATTGTCTCTTTTTTTGAAATTTTGTACCATATTTACCTTATTTTTTAATGTACATTGTGTTGCATAGTAGAAATATCTCTTCTATACCTTTGATCCTCTCATTTCCCCTTTTTTTGGTGTAGTTGAAGCTAGGGCTTTCTACGTTGGCTGTTTTGGGAGTTGTTTGGTGATCTTGGATCTAGGGTTCATTATTTCTCTTGTTGGAGATGTGTTTTTTACTAAGGCCTAACCCCATTTTCATAATCATTGTGATGCAGGTACTACATATAATAACCTAACTTCACTAATTGCATGACATATAATATAATTATGGGATTTGTATGACGATTTTGGATAAAACATCGGGAACTTTGGGGTTATCTCCTCTACTATAACTTGATGATATTATAAGAAAACTGTGATATTTCTACTACCAAACTACTAAGAGATGTGATCATTCCAATTATGCCAATTTTGATGTTTTACAATTTTTTCATATGAATTTGATAGAATGAAGACTTTTTAATGAAACCAATTAGAATGGGTCCTCATTTTTATGAGTTGACAATGCATGTGCTCTGAACAGATTTAGAGTCTCAGATGTAGTGTGGACTATGTATAGATAGAATGAGGAAAGTTTTAGATATGTAGGTACATGTTGGTTTTTTCTAACTCTAATGCCTTAATGTCTCATATCTTACTAGAAAATTTTAAATTCTACATCCCTTTTCCATGAAACACATGTAACTAGATTAATAAAGTAAAACATGAACCATGTAGTTTCCTATGATTGTATGACTAGCCTACTGCCTGGAAGTTGAGGAAGTAAAATAAGTATCATTATATGAATTCAACTATTGTGTGAAGGTACTCAAAGTCGTATAATATGGAGTATAAGCGAGTTACCAAAAATCCATAATAAGGATAGACCCCTCAGCTTCCTAAGGTCACCCATGATTATGAGTGGGACGGAAGCTATATCACTTAATATTATATGCTACTCTACTTATGTTATTGAAAAAGATATGAATGTTATTACATGGCACTAATTCCAACATGATATGATAGGTGTATCAGATAAGTACACATGAAAATCCTAATTCATGATGCATGACACATTGAGAGGATGCCCTACTTTTGTGCTCATAATACAGATGTATGGTAGGATCTTAGTGAGATAGGATAGTATTAAGATCTTTTACAATGGGATAGGGGACTTTGCAGCCACTATCTAGTTGAATAATGCATTCCAAACTACCCAGAGCTTAATAATAAAAATGGTACTCAAATGTTTTAGTTTTTCTTATGCAGTTAATTTACTACCTTTACTATATATTGTAAAAAATACTATAGATTATATTCTAAAAGTTTGTTTTATACAAAATTGTTTGATTCACTAGATAGTAGCTCTTGCATACTTCTATTACCATGAAGGTGAGATATATCTCACCAGGGTTTTGGTCCCACTCTCATGGTTTCCCACACTTTGAGGTGTACAACACCTTCCTTTGGGGTTTTCTTGTAAGTTTTCACCTTCTTTAGGGTATAAATGAGCAGAATGTATGAGTCTATCCTTTTGTGGTTTCTAGTGTCTTTCAAGTACACCCATCTCCCTAGTAGGGATATGCTTTCATGAATATACATTTTTTGTATGAAAAGATTGTTTTTAGGAAACTAAGTGAAAATGTATCATTACCTAGATAAAAATGTGGGTCATTCTTTATGCTATTATATATGAATTTTGTTGGAATTTTATTTTAGTGTTTCTTTGGATGTATTTTGGGTTGATGGTAATGAATATCCATTTGACTTTTTGGATTCAATTATCTTTCTTGGTGGCCTACTCGGTCTCAAGGTGTGCATATGCATGATCATGTGGTTGGTTGCTACATTTCCTGGTATCATAGTCTAGGCTTGACTAGATTTACATCAAAAATAGGATATTGTGTTTGATATTACATGTTAGTGTTATTATGATATTGATATGGTTTAAAGATAATAAGAGAGTGTAGGGATTAAAATTTCACCATCGACAATTGAGTATGTTAAAGTACCAATGTAGAGTGTGCTCGATGTAAGGCTTATACAACATCCACCGCAATCCCAAAACACAACGACATTGATTCACTGGGATATCCAAGATATGTTTGGTTAGTTAATGTCTACATTTTTTCTCATGACATACACGACACCAATCCTCTAATGATAGACACCTTCTTCATCCTATGATTATTTCAAGGGTTCTAGTAATAATTTTGAGAATTGAGGAGTGTGGGATATACAATGTATGTAGAGGCATCGAATTAGGTGGATGCAAATCTTTTGCTAACCGAGATGAAGAAATAGTTCCAAACCATGGACGTACGAAAGGAGGAGAGATCATGCATGAAATCTATCTCATCAGTGGAAGTGTTGGTCATGGGTGGGTCATGGAAGAAGATTAGAGACTCATAGATTTTATTAACTAGGAAATTTTGATAAGGGCATGTAGAGTGGATAATGCTTGCATTCATACCTCAAAGAGAAGATATGACAGTTTAAGAAATTGTACAAAAGGAATATGATGGTGAATAAATATGATACATTGTTCATGGACCTTCTTTGAATTTTTTCTCATTTCCCACATAATAGGAGAGGATCAAACAGTTTGAGATAGGGGTATGCACATATTTCCAACAAGATGTATATGATAAATATGAAGGAGAACTTTCTTCCTTAACAGAATCTAAAAGGTGCTTAGAGAGGGAAAAGAATTTATGATAAGATTTTGAACTAAATAAGAAACATGTAAAGACTTACAAAAAAAATCTAGTTTTCTTTCCACCTGTAGGTTTCAAAACTTGAACAACAATCATAGAGCATTTTTGAGATTTTAGAACCAAGAAGGCGGTCGCAATTGTAGTGGTCATCGAGCAAGGGCATATGCAGAGGTTTTCTCTCTATAGGGATATGCTTTATGGATTAGTTTAGTGGCATGGCCATCCAAACTAGAGTTTGGGAGATAATGTAGAGTCTACAATGGTCATCATAGTGGTTCATTCCAGTTTGAGAATACATAGTACTACAAGCTAAGTGCAAATAGTATGGCCCTATAGGGAGATTTTTATTGTAGTTGTAGAAGGATTAGGAAGTGACACATAAAAGGCAACCTTTGTGGTTGTATATGGAATAAAAATAGTCTCATTAGTTTGTAGAGGTTCTGGATCTCTTATATACAGGAGTCTAGAGATGCATTGGAACACTTAAGCAGGTAATTGGATCCTCGCTTAAGTGTACTTCCATTATAACATGTCATGTAAGTACAATGGGACTAAGTCCATTAAACTATTAAAACACTTATGCTAAAACTCCCCCTCAAGTTGGAGAATAGACATTGTTTAGTCCTATCTTGACACCCATATACTAAAAAAGTTCTACAAGAAGTGGTTTGGTCAGCATATTAGCAGCTTAATCACCAGTCTGTATGTGAGGAGTCACAGTCTATTTATTTTTCACCAAGTACCCTACAAAATGGTAATCCACTTCAATGTTTTTTGCACGTTCATGAAGCATTGGATTTTTGGCATTGTGGATAGTGACTTGATTATCACAATATAGGAGAGATAGAGGCTAAATAGGAATTCCTAACTCAGTCCTAATGGATGGTACCCACTGTAGGTCATAACATGTGTTATCCATAGAATGATTTTACCTCTAGTGCTAGAACTATTTATTTCTTTTTACTTATCCAATCAACTACTTGTTTTCCTAACATGAAAAACTAGATGTGGACGTGAGATCTTGAGCATCTCTTTCCCAATCTACATTTTTATATTAAAAATGGTTATGATCTTCTCTTTAGGATGTTTACCAAATAGTCCTCTTCTTGGGGCACTATTGCATATAGAAGAATACAATGAATGCTGCTATACCATTGATGTTGGAGTGGTTCACCCATATGCTAATTGATAACCCCAGTAGCATAGGTTATATCAGGTTGAGTAATAATGGAATAGATCAATTTTACAACTATTTAACAATATTTTCTGGATCAAGAAATAGATTCACCTCAAGAGGAGCATTTGTGTGATAATTTGTTGGAGTGGAGATGGGTTTAGCATATGTCATCTTAATCTCTTGAAGTAGGTCCAACACATATTTCCTTTGGGACAAGTTTATCCATACAAAGGATAAAAGGAACTTTAAATCATCAAGAAGTATCACATATTTTCCAAGTACTATGTATGAAAATAGGTTTGTAGAGATTATTTTAGCTTGTTGATGGCATTTTTGTCATTTCATGTGATCACAATGTCATCAATATATATAGCAAGGAGAATGTGAAATCTTGAGGACGTTGAGAACAAGAATCAATGACCTTTGTGTGGTCTCTGAAAACCCAATTTCTCAAGGGCTTCACCCAATTTATAGAACTAGGCTATCGAGGATCAATTAAGTCAATATAAAGACTGTCTTAGGTGACAAACTTTGTGAGAATACCCCCTCAGCAAATAAGTCAAGATGTTGTTGCATAAAGACTTCTTATAGAAGTTCCCCATGTAGAAAGGAATTCTTGATGTCTAGCTAAAAAGGTGGATAGTGAAAATGATATGCCAAGGATGTGAGAATCTAGAATGATGCAAATCTTCTCATGGAGAGAGTCTCAAAATAATACACACCAAATGGTTGAGTAAACCCTTACCAACCGTTTGTGCCTTAAGTCTCTTTATAGACCATCACAATAATGCTTGAATGAGAAAACCCAACAACAACTAATAATATTCTTGTGGGTGGTGGATCAATTAGATCCCCTATGATTGTCTTATAAAGCTTGCATCTCTTCCAACATGGAGAATTTTCATCCAAGATGACTCACAACATCAGTGGGATATTTGGAAATAAAGAGGCTTACATAATCGTACAAAAAGCATAAGCCACTAGATAGAGAATATGGGTTAGAAACTTATTTTTATGAAGTAGAATTGTAAAGAGTGAGACCCAAGAGAGGATCCACTCTTCACTGGGTTGAAAAATAAACAATCCTATTCCAAATCTAAAGGAAAGGAGGATTTTATTATTTCCAAAATGATATATATATATATATATATATATATACATGACATAGCATGATAATTGATAGGCAGTGGAAACAAAACTATTACAAAGTTATACAAAGATTCATCTACTATTGTTCCTCACCATAAATGTTGGTATACAAAAGTAAAAAAGGTGTATATCTAATAACATGTAAGGTCTTTGTAGAGGACAATCCAACCATTCCAAGTTATCCTGAAGTCCATGTCATGTATGTGACCTTCTTAAGTATTTGTCCTCTAATGTACCTACACCTAGGTGGAAGGGATAAATCATGGATATCTCTTTTTCATGGGTCAAAACATTAAACATGATTGTCCAATCAAATATATTGGATTTCAAATTTGTACTTGACTTCAAGAGACATCTACAACTCACTATGGAGTCTATTACAGTAATCATGGTCAAACACAGGGACAAGTGGAACAATATAATAAGAATGGGAGGTCTTGGGTTAGTTTTTTTGAATTGAAAAGGAGTGAGTTCGGTATTCTAATTAAGAAACAATTTAATCTAAATATCTAAATTGCGAAAGATAAAAAAGAAATAAAGATAATTGAGAAATGATAAAAGGGAAACTTGGATGGGGTTTCACCAATCAGACCAGCCTCAATGATATAAAACCTTCCCTTCCAATTTAAATATATTCTTAAAATGTTTTGTAAACAATCATAAAAGATATCCATTCCTTCCTTCTCTTGAGATCCGGGTAGATTTCTATCCAAAGTCATCTTTGTTACAACCCCAAATTTTCGAGTTCTTTTAGGTGGAAATGCAATTTCCCCAATAAATGTATGATTATGTATTTTCTGTGAATTATGTGCCTTGAACGGATTCCTTTGATAAATAGCCTTCTGTGTTTAATTTCGTGGGCCTTGTTGGCTATTGGGCTCAATAACAAGGAAAAAGGAAATAAAAAAGGAAAAAGAATCAATTAGTAAAAGAATAACTAGACAATGAGAAAAGAAAGATGTGGAAGCATCTAGAAGACTAAGAATTATCCTTCAAGGAGGGATTTCTAATCTTTAGGATTTCTTGGGTTCCAAGGAGTCCAAGTTAAAAAGATAATAAGAGAAGAAATAGATAAAATCAAATAAAGCTTTATTAAGAAGGAAAGTTGAGATAATGATGAAAATATAAGAAATATGTTAAAATATGGATAATGGAATCATTTTGAATGAGATTTTGACTCCACATGGTTTCTAATGGTAAAAGGAATAAAAATAAAGAAAATAAAAGAGTAAGAGAGAGAAAATATGCATAAAATATGCCTTAATAAGTAATAACTTTCATATGAAGACAAGTCTCTCATACCTTCTAATTTGAGTCCTAAACTTGGCATATATGTTGATTAAATCATCAAGGACTTACCTTTAAAATTTGGTAGTAATTGTACATGTGGTTTGGGAGATATGAATTTTTAAAGTTTCCTAAAGTGGATGGATATCAATAAATGTCACGATTTAACAATCCTAATCAAAATACTCTGGGAGATGATGGGTTTAATATGAGCCGTGGATTTTGAATCCCAGGGACCACGGTCATCGTGCTCCTTGCATCTGAATAGGGAAGTCAGGTAGCAGTTCCCGATTTCTTCTACGACACCCCTCCCTCTCTCTGATCCATCTCATGTTTTGGAAATAGCTCCAACAACTTCAAGAGACTAGACTGAGTTGTTTAACCCTAGATTTCTTAGGATTTCATTACTCCTAGAAGGTTTGCCCAAACTACCACAGAGGAAGGTCAGTTCCGTGAGTTTCCACTTATAAAAAGAGGGTCATGACCCCCAACGGAGACACAAACGCCTCCGAGAGACCATATTGCTCTTCGCGATCATGACCCTATGAACAATTTCTCTTTGAATGTTGGTCTTCACCCCTGCCCTAGTCTAAGCCACCTCACCGGAAATGCTCTCCTTGCCCCGACAGTCTAGTGCACCCCCATAAGAATTGGGAGTGCGGACAAATCCGCCAGAGTCTGGAGAAGGTGTACGCATCGTCGCCTTACTATTTGGAGGACAAGAACCCAAAGTCAATGGTCCGGTTGACCATGGCTAGGCTTTGCTTGTGGGAGACAGGGATCTCGAGGTTGAAGATGCAATAGAGAGAAAAGACTATCTTACCCCCCACATGCGTGAAGGAGAGCAGGGGCAAAAGGGTACAACCGTCGGATCAGAGACCCTTTTTGCATGGAGCGTGCAGGGCTGAGGTGGTGAAGCCTTGTTCGCGAAAGCTGGTCCGCATGAAAAAGGAAAAGAAACCTCGGATAGATGATGTGGCATGATACCATTGGTCCAAAGGTAACTATTTTGCAAAAAAATCATAGTAAATGATTGGTAGCTCCGATGGAAACATGTAATACATGAATTTTGATCAGAAAATGTAAGGAATCCAATAAAAATGTTATTAAAGCCTGAATACATTTTCAATTCCAAAAATACCTTAAGATGATCATATAATGCATTAAACATAGGTTAAGAACCATAATAAGGATTAGAGATCAGATTTAAGATTCTTAATGGGTTAATTCAAGTATTAATAACCCGTTGAGAATTAAAGTAAGGTTTGAATCTGATATTGGATGATAATTGCTTATTTTAGGGTTTTGCACATGTATCTATGATAATGCACATAGAAACCATAATTTAAGGTAAAAGGGTGATTAACATGATTAATTCAAGATTCCATGGAATAGTGTAATTATGAGTTGATCCTAAACCTATTAAGAAGAATATAATAAGATAGTTATGGTTTGTGATTAGTTTTTTTTTGTTTTAGGGTTTATAGTGTCAATAATGAAGATGATCCTAATGAAACCCTAAAAAGAAGTAGGAAAACTAGGAACCCAGTTCATATGAGTGGAATCCGAGAAAGTGAATAGTAATTAGATTACATGTAGTTTTTAGGGTTCTTGCTTGTGTTTGGATTGAACTGTTTACCTGGATACTTTCTTGCTTGGATTACTATTAGCTTGTTGATTCAATTGGACATGTATGTGGTTAATTATGAATAATTGCCTTTAGTTTCACGATGTTTCTCATATGCTTTTATCGAGTGATTGCAACCTAAACTATTGGATGTTCAATTATGAAATCTTATAAAGTTTGTATAAGTATCACAATTAATTATGTATGTGTATTCTCGAACCTACATGCCACCCTGATGTACGTTGCAAGACCAAGCCCTAGAGGGAAGGTCTGAGTTGGTCAAGCCCTGGAGGGAAGACCATTGGGCACCACAAGAGGTGACCCCAAGAACCAAGCTCAGGATGGAGAAGGTGGCCTTATGTCCCTTGCAAGGACAAAACCCTAAAAGAGGGTAATCCAAGGTTTAGGGCAAAAGTGGTTGAGAAATCACATACAAAACGTAATTTGGATTGTTAATAACTTATTTGTGATAATTAGCTTGTTAGAAACTATTTATGAAATTGCGTTTGTTCCTCACATACCAGTATAGAAATATATTGACCGACATTTTGTTTTTCGGCATTTTAGGTATTATCTGAAAAGGACAAATAGTAAAGTGAAATCTGTGAAGTTGAATTTAAGTAATCCAAAGGAGTATTAGATAGTTAGATTTCTACTGTGGATAGATGTCTTAGATCTTATTTTGAAAAGGTATGCAAATATTTTATTTTACACCAGCTTTCTAGTTTAGTTGGTAGAATTTGATAATTATTTTTGATTAAATTGTTAAACCATTGATCCTAAATTTTGGGATAATGCCTCCGACCTCTTGGTCTCCCTTGATTGGGGTTACTGGGAAGTGGGGTTGTTACATTTTGTACCAGAGCCAATGGTTTCTCATTTAATCCTTAGTAATTATTAAATTTTACAAACTCCTTAGAACTCGAGGGAGTTATTAGAGGATTTTATGATGATGGAGGTTTCTAGAAAAGGATCACGGTTTGGGGGCTGGCAATATTTTCCTCTACCCCACTAGTCGGTCACGAGGACTCCCAGATGTGGTGTGACTATCTGGCCAAAGTCTGAGGTTTTGACTCGAAATAAGATACCTTTCAGACTCTCTCATCTGTCTTCTTCCCTTCTCAATCCTAATTCAATTAAGGTTCTAAGGTTTAGGGTTTCTCTCTCCCCACACCCCTCTTGTGATTTGGATAAGAGTAATAAGGAATAAGGAATCCTCCACCAAATAATGAAAAGCATGTAAACAAGATGTCATGGACATAAGTTTTAATAGTTTAAGCATAAACTACAGATTAGTTACATGCTTAGGGTTGCATGATGTGTGTTTTCATGCCCTCACGAGTGATCTGAGGTTAGACCTTCTAGTCGGGAAGATGAGGAGAGAGCTAGCCTTAGAGGCAGAGGCCTCCAGGAAGAGGTAGAGACCTGACGCATCCTCTGAGGATGATGCTAACCCTAACCCTACGTGGAGTTTGATGAAGAGATGACATGATGTCATAGTCGACCATGTACGCGGGTTGGCATGCATATTGGTTTGGAGTACCCATGGGTAGCATGAGGTATGTGAGGTTGGTTGACCTAGTCCTTTTGGCAACCCAACCTTGGAAGGTTCGTTCTTGTTAGGGTGAAGGATAGCTCCTTCATTGAAGAGGATAGTGGTGACCATATAGAAACCCTTATGGGCATATATGAGCATAGAAGAGTATGCACCTATGTAGGAGAGAATGACAGCAGTGTTGTCAATAGGTTGAGGCTAAGGTGAGAAGGGTTATGCCTGACAGGTTAAGAGATGAACATGCAGAGCTTTAGATAATCTTGATTGAACATAGGTTTGGATCGTTCGTTTCACCCATGTAGGTGTACGCATATATCCTTAAGAGCTTGATCCACCATCTTAGAGAGTGAACCTCCAGTGGTAAGGTTGGTCGTAAGGTTAGCTCTAGAGAGATAGAAAGACCCGAGAGAGAAAGTTGGAAGCTTAGACTTTGAGACATGAGGAATCACAAGAAGTTGGGTATGACATGACCTAGAATGGATGACCTAAGTAGATATATATGGTTCCATCATGCATGATCCTTGGAGACCCATTGTACCTTAGTTGCCTTTAGAGGAACCAAACCCTAGAAGGAGAAAGAGGCTTCTTGAACAGATGTACAGAAGTTGTAGGTGCCTACCTTACCTTATAAGTATAGAAAGGAGAGTTCCTTAGGCCCTGGGGAAGTACGATAACAAGTTATGAGGTCTCACATTGAGTTGGTTGCCCTTGTGTAGGACTCTAAGGTGTTGTTCACGTGGAAGAATGGTGGGAATTGTATGCCCTACCTTATGCATGTTTGGTTCATGGTTGGACAGTCGATGCATAAGATGTGAACCTAGGGTTCCTAGACCTAAGGGGGGAAGTAGCAGTACCTGGTGTACCTGATGCTCACGAAGATGCTTGAGTTCCTACAAATTGAAGCAGGGATCCCCTCATGTTTAGAGGAAAAGGAAACCCCTTGCACTAAGGTATATGTTTGGTGAGCCCCTCACGCATAAGTTGGTGACATATGCATGTATGATAATGGTCCAATGTTGAGGAATAGGAATAAGTATGACATACCATGGAAACCTAGAATGGTTAAGTAGGTGGTCTTCTTGTTAGATATGTGCCTTAGTAGCTTGATAGGGCTAAGCATGCACATGATGATGTAAACCCTAGACGTAAGGACGTTTGTGACCTTTGTTTAGTTTTCTCCCATCCTGGGAAGGAACCCTTCTATGGGGTGAGTACCGACTTTGGTTAGGTTTGAGGTAACCTAAAGAGGTCTCCATAGAAGTTGGATGAGCTAAGTGGAGAGAACATAGTTGATAACACCAATTTTTGTGATATTTTAGACTATTTTTCTGTTATCAAAACTGCCATTTTTAGCTATTTTCCTCTCTTTTGTATGCACTTTCGCCGTTATTGGCCAAACAATGCTCTTAATCTTATATTTCCATCTTTTGCAGAGTTTTTCCTCATTTTGGTGCAATAAGGCCGTCCCGGCCCACAGAGTAAGTCCAAGTCTGTTCCGGCCTTCCTGACGCCCCATACAACCTCCGCCCGACAGGGTGGAGCGACACAATGATGCACGACAAAAGGATACCACGCAAGAAGGAGCAGATGTACGACACGCCTTCTACCCGACAGGGAGCCCAGCTCGCCCCGACAACCCAGCTTGTCGGGCGACATAGCCACCCACCGGAAGGCGCGCCGTCCATCACGTGACTGATAACTGACACTCCTGAGCCGAGCGATACCAGTATCGGCCGTCCACCGACCCGCAAATAAGGAGGACACGTGCCGCTTAGAGCACCATAACTTCCTCCAACTATTGCCTATAAATAGCAGCTACAGGAAGCCGAAAAGACAATTCAGATACTTCGGAATTCGGACAGTTGGGAGTTTTGAGTGATCTTCGGAGGAAACTACAAGAGTAGGAGTATCGTGCCCCAGTGCTCGTGCCGGGCGACACTAGGTGAGCTCTTCCTCGTCCCGAGAGGGAGGGGATAGTTCACTTAGGACCGTCCCGGGCGATACTGCGGGCCTATATCGGCCAACGATGACGAGCGACACAAGTGCCCGATAGTAGGACGCGTCGCTCCATGCCCGACACGATATCGAACCCGATACTCTTCGCCCGTCATGCGTGCCGCCTGAGAGGGTGTGTCGCCTGATTTGAGCGTATCGGCCAGGTCCTTGAACGATACAGTCGGCCGTCATAGTGTGCCGCTTGAGAGAGTGTGTCACCCGACACCGTTGTATTGGGGTAGGCCCCTGTCCGGTATCGGGATGGAGAGTCGTTGTAGTCTGTCACCCTTCTACATCAAGAAGGCGACATCTATCTTTAATTTTGTTATTTAATTCTTTATTTACGCATTGTAATTAAGACCTTTTATGTTTATGGAAATAGAAAAGCTTAATTACTTGCTTCTCTATGCTTGGTGTGATATATTGGATGACTGCTATGTTTGATTTCTGAACTCTAGCTTGAATGTTTGGATCGCGTTTCGCTTAGCTACCAAATCGTGTTTTCCCGTCGCAACAGCTTCGAGAGCCGTGTTGTGGCTCTAGTGTTTGGTCTGATTATGGAGTACGAGAGTGCCTGGAATGGAGTTGTTTCCGTAACATTCCTCTCTAACTTTAGTCTGACAGCCTCGAGAGGGGTGTTGACGCTTGGTTAGAAGTACCCACTCTGAGAGGAGGGGTGCAGGGTGTTACTGCTGCCGCTTGTTTTGCCACAGTCTTATCCTTCGCATCTTGCCCTAGCTCTAGTATTATCTTTCTGTTTCTGTTGCATGAAACCCCCTAAAAACTGCTAAATGACTAAAACCTTAAATCTCTCTTGTAGCTCCAGTTGGAGATAGTTTTCCTTGTTTTATTTGTTACATCTTGTTGTTTCCCTTTTGGGAATTTATATCTCCTTATACCCATCGGAGTGTAGCGTGTCAATTCTGGGTTCTCAACACTACCCCCTTGTCCCTGTGTTCGACCCCGTATATCTACTTCGACCCTGTAAACAAAGTTGCGGGGGCCTAGAAGGATTCAGGTTTATAAATGTAAAAGCTCAACTACCTCAAATCTGCCTCCATTTTTTGACGCGCGATTTAGGTCGGTCAACTTTTTGGGACACCAATTTTTGTGATATTTTAGATTGTTTTTATGTTATCAAAATTGCCATTTTTAGCTATTTTCCTTTCTTTTGTATGCACTTTCATCGTTATTGGCCAAACAATGCTCTTAATCCTATATTTCCATCTTTTGCAGAGTTTTTCCTCATTTTGGTGCAATAAGGTCGTCCCGGCCCACAGAATAAGTCCAAGTCTGTTTCGGCCTTCCTGACGCCCGATACAACCTCCGCCCGATAGGGTGGAGCGACACAACGATGCACGACAAAAGGATACCGCGCAAGAAGGAGCATATGGACGACACACCTTCTACCCGACAGGGAGCCCAGCTTGCCCCGACAACCCAGCTTGTCGGGCGACACAGCCACCCACCAGCAGGCGCGCCGTCCATCACGTGACTGATAGCCGACACTCCTGAGCCGAGCGATACCAGTATCGTCCGTCCACCGACTCGCAAATAAGGAGGACACGTGGTGCTTTGAGCACCATAACTTCCTCCAATTGCTGCCTATAAATAGCAGCTACAGGAAGCCAAAAAGACAGTTCGGATACTTCGGAATTCGGACAGTTGGGAGTTTTGAGTGATCTTCAGAGGAAACTGCGAGAGCAGGAGTATCGTGCCCCAGTGCTCATGCCGGGCGACACTAGGTGAGCTCTTCCTCGTCCCGAGAGGGAGGGGATAGTTCACTTAGGACCGTCCCAGGCGACACTGTGGGCCGATATCGGCCAACGATGACGAGCGACACAAGTTCCCGACAGTAGGACGCGTCGCTCCATGCCCGACACGATATCGAACCCGATACGCTTCGCCCGTCATGCGTGCTGCCCGAGAGGGTGTGTCGCCCGACTTGAGCGTATCGACCAGGTCCTTGAACGATACAGTCGGCCATCGCGGTGTGCCGCTCAAGAGAGTGTGTCGCCCGACACCGCTGTATCATGGTAGGCCCCTGTCCGGTATTGAGCTGGAGAGCCGCTGTAGTCTGTTGCCCTTCTACATCAAGAAGGCGACATCTATCTTTAATTTTGTTATTTAATTCTTTATTTATGCATTGTAATTAAGACCTTTTATGTTTATGGAAATAGAAAAGCTTAATTACTTGCTGCTCTATGCTTGGTGTGATATATTGGATGACTGCTATGTTTGATATCTGAACTCTAGCTTGCATGTTTGGATCGCGTTTCGCTTAGCTACCGAATCATGTTTTATCGTCGCAACAACTTCGAGAGTCGTGTTTTGGCTCTAGTGTTTGGTCTGATTCTGGAGTACAAGAGTGCCTGGAACGGATTTGTTTCTGTAACATTCCTCTCTAACTTAAGTCCGACAGCCTTGAGAGGGGTGTTGACGCTTGGTTAGAAGTACCCGCTCTGAGAGGAGGGGTGCAGGGTGTTACTGCTGCCGCTTGTTTTGCCGCAGTCTTATCCTTCGCATCTTGCCCTAGCTCTAGTATTATCTTTCTATTTCTGTTGCATGAAAACCCCTAAAAATTGCTAAATGACTAAAACCTTAAATCTCTCTTGTAGCTCCAGTTGGAGATAGTTTTCCTTGTTTTATTTGTGACATCTTGTTGTTTCCCTTTTGGGAATTTATATCTCCTTATACCCACCGGAGTGTAGCGTGTCGATTCTGGGTTCTCAACACTACCCCCTTGTCTCTGTGTTCGACCCCCTATATCTACTTCGACCCCGTAAACAAAGTTGTGGGGGCCTAGAAGGATTCGGGTTTATAAATGTAAAAGCTCGACTACCTCAAATCCGCCTCCATTTTTGGACGCGCGATTTAGGCCAGTCAGTAGTATGAGCACGAATCTATAGACCCATGTGTGACCATCTCTAAGGGACATGAAGATATGTTTCCATTGAGATAACATGTATGGGGCCAGATCAAGGTATGTAAGTTGCCATGATCCCTATGAAAGGATGTAAGTTTGACTGTGAGTGTCCAGAGAGATGATGGAGTATTAGGTAAGGATTCAAGAATGAGATGTGCTATGATGGAATCCTAAGTCTATATTGAGGTCAGGTAGGGATAAGACTGATGGGAGTAGGAGTTGTTTGATCCCTAGATGCACAAGACCATAGGGTTGGGCGGTAACAGCTATCTTTGTCTGAGGACCATGGGTTAATAGATTGATCACCTTCATGAGTTCATAGGACCCAAAGGGCAAATGAAGTAGGCACTCTCTGGATGCATAATGGGAGAGGGATGACCCCAACAGTACTAGCACCCTAGAGTCCTTGAGGAAAGGACTAAGGATTACGTATATATATGTGTAGTATGTAGACCCAAGAGTGTTTGGGAATAGTTTTCCATGGATGTAAACATGAAATCAAGATGTTTATGATGTGAGACATGTGATGTATGTTTCAACTTAGTTTGGAAAGTGTACTGGCGATGTGTGATGCACCATCTCTACTCTTGGAATGGGAAGAACTTTGTATTTCGACTGCATCCAAATGCTTATTTCCTCTCGTTATGAGGGTGAGAGATAGGGCAGCATGCATGCCATCACTAAGGATAAATATGATGTGAGTTGAAACATTGCTATGATGTTCAAGAGATGGTTTACAAACATGAAGAGAAATAAAGTAGTCATCATATGAGGACGTTCCTATCAAGAGCAGTATGGAATTTATGAGTTATATAAGTTTGAGTTTGATAACCAAGATGATGAGCTCAACGTTTTATTGACTCAGTTAGACCTAAATCTGAGACGTGGATGATGAGTGGAGTATATGAAGGTTTTTGTCATCATTGATAAGGAACCTTATGTGGTAACCGATACCCTTTGTCTAGGTATAGCTCAGGTGTATAGCTATCTTGTTTAAGAGAGGATGTTAGGCGAACCCTAAGTTTGTTAGAAGATAAGACCATGTATGGCTAACACCCATATACAATCAGACATGTTGGTCAAGGTGGTTGTAAGAACCTCAGATACACCTCTCAGGCAAGGAAGGTAACAGAACTCACGACTAGAACGTTTTAGGGTTTCAGAGAAGTCAACCTTGAGGAATCATGACAAGTAGAGGCTCACAATGTTAAGTACATTGTAGTACTACCAAGATAGTTAAAGTCTACAGTAGTACTTTGAATACATAAGATGAAGAAGTATATAAAGTTGCATGTGGCTTCTAGCCAAGCATGTGAGGAGGTGAAGGGCAAATATTTGTAACTCAGTGAGTTGCTACAGATAATGAAGAGTCCCTAAGAGGGAATGGGAGTGGATCACCATGGATGTTGTGGTGAGTCTCCCCTAGACCAAGAGAGGTCAGGATGAAGTATGGGTTATGGTAGATCACCTTACCAAGTTGACCAAATCCCTTACCTAAGAAAGAGAGCAATGTTAGTGTGACAGATCTAGTTGAACTATATATGAGAGAGAGATAGTTCATCTACACTATAATTTGAGTTTGATATCATGAGTATGACCTCAAGTTCACTTACATGTTATGAAGAACTTAATGCTAGATTGAAGTTGAGTACAACTTATCACCCCTAATTGATAGTTAGTATGATCCATACTAGAGGGTCTAATTAGAGCGTATGTGCTTGTTCAGGGTGATACATGGGGACAGTTCATGTCCTAAGAGAGTTTGCTTGTGATGATAGCCACCATAGCCAGTATTGAGATGTAAGAAGCTCTGTAAGAGAGGTTGTGTCTGTCATCGCTTCATTAGGATGATGTCGGTGAAAGGACCTTGTGAAGGTTAGAGAGACCATAGTGTGTGCAGATGAAGTCGCTTTGATCATGCGATGGCTGAGAAAACACAGGGGCAACATGAGTCTTGAGCTGATGCAAAGCAGTCTAACATGTAGTTCATTGTGGGAGAATACATGTTATGAAAACCCTACCCCTCTGAGCTATTGCTGAGAAAGATGAGTCCCCAATACATGGGTCTATTTAAGATGGATTAGTTGAGATGCTTCTGTTTAAGCCTACCCCTTAGGATAATATGATGTATGATGTGTTCCATGAGTCCGATTTAGATCACTATATGTTGTACCTGAACCATTTGCTAAGCCATGAACCTATTGAGCTTCTAGGGAGGCTAAAATATCCTGAGTCACCTACGAGGGCACAAGGTATCAAGGTGATAAAGAGCTCAGATGTAAGAATATAAGATGATAAAGGTTCTTTGGAAGCACCATGGAAAGGATGAGGACACATGGGAGGCAATGATGGACATGGAAAAGTTTTATCCTGATTTGTTTGTATGTTTGGTGGAATTTTAGGACAAAATTCCTATAAGAGGGGAAGGATGTTACAACCCCAAATTTTTGGGTTCTTTTGGGTGGAAATGCAATTTCCCCAATAAATGTATGATTACATATTTTGTGTGAATTATGTTCCTTGAATGGATTCCTTTGATAAATAGCCTTGTGTGTTTAATTTTGTGGGCCTTGTTGGCTATTGGGCCCAATAACAAGGAAAAAGGAAATAAAAAAGGACAAGGAATCAATTAGTAAAAGAATAACTAGATAATGAGAAAATAAAGATGTGGTAGCATCTAGAAGGCTAAGAATTATCCTTCAAGGAGGGATTTCGTATCTTTAGGATTTATTGGGTTCCAAGGAGTCCAAGTTGCAAAGATAATAGGAGAAGAACGAGATAAAATCAAATAAAGCATTATTAAGAAGGAAAGTTGAGATAATGATGAAAATATAAGAAATATGTGGAGATATGGATAATGGAATCATTATGAATGAGATTTCGACTCCACATGGTTTCTAATGGTCAAAGGAATCAAAATAAAGTAAATAAAAGAGTAAGAGAGAGAAAATATGCATAAAATATGCCTTAATAAGTAATAACTTGCATATGAAGCAAAGTCTCTCATATTTCGAATTTGAGTCCAACACTTGGCAAATAAGTATACTAATTCATAAAGGACTTCCCTTTAAAATTTGGTAATAATTGGACATGTGGTTTGGGAGATATGAATTTTTAAGGTTTCCTAGAGTGGATGGATATCAATAAATGTCACGATTTAACAATCCTGATCGAAATACTGTGGGAGATGATGGTTTAATATGAGCCGTGGATTTTGAATCCCAGGGACCACGGTCATCGTGCTCCTTTCGCCTGAATAGGAAATTCGGGTAGCAGTTCTCGATTTCTTCTACGACACCCCTCCCTCTCTCTGATCCATCTCTTGTTTTGGAAATAGCTCCAAAAACTTTGGGAGACCAGCCTGAGTTGTTTAACCCTAGATTTCTTAGGATTTCATTAATCCTAGAAGGTTCGCCCAAATTGCCATAGAGGCAGGTCGGTTCCGCGAGTTTGCACCTATAAAAGGAGGGTCATTGACCCCCAACATAGACACAAATGCCTCTGAGAGACCCTATTTCTCTTTGCGATCACGACCCTACAAACAGTTTCTCCTTGAATGTTGGTCTTCACCCCTGCCCTGGTCTAAGCCACCTCACCAAAAATGCTCTACTCTCCCCGACAGTTCAGCGCACCCCCATAAGAATTGAAAGTGCGGGCAAATCCACCAGAGTCTGGAGAAGGTGTATGCGTCGTCGCCTTGCAGTTTGGAGGATGAGAACCCAAAGTCAATGGTCCGGTTGACCATGGATGGGCTTTGCTCGCAGGAGATAGGGATCGTGAGGTTGAAGATGCAATAGAGAGAAAAGACTCTCTTACCCCCGACACACGTGAAGGAGAGCAGGGGCAAAAGGGTACAACCACCGGATCGGAGACCTTGTTCGTGTGGAGCGTGTGGGGCTGAGGTGTCTAAGCCTAATTCATGGAAGCTGGTCCACGTGGAAAAGGAAAAGAAACCTTGGATAGATGACGTGGCATGCTACCATTGGCCCAAAGGTAACTATTTTGCAAAAATTGTAGTAAAAGATTGGTAGCTCCAATGGAAACATGTAATGTATGAATTTTGATCAGAAAAATGTATGGAATCCAATAAAAATGTTATTAAATCCTGAATAAGTTTTGAATTCCAAAAGCACCTTAAGATGATCATATAATGCATTAAACTTAGGTTTAGAACCATAATAAGGATTAGAGATCAGATTTAAGATTCTTAATGGGTTAATTCAAGTATTAATAACCTGTTGAGAAATAAAGTAAGGTTTGAATCTGATATTGGACGATAATTGCTTGTTTTAGGGTTTTACACATGTATCTATGATAAATCACATAGAAACCATAATTTAAGGTAAAAGGGTGATTAACATGATTAGTTTCAGATTCCATGGAATAGTGTAATTATGAGTTGATCCCAAACCTGTTAGGAAGAATATAACAAGCTAGTTAGGGTTTGTGATTAGTTTTGTTGTTTTAGGGTTTATAGTGTCAATAATGAAGATGAACCCTAATGAAACCCTAAAAGGAAGTAGGAAAACTAGGAATCAAGTTCATATGCATGGAATATGAGAAAGTGAATAGTAATTAGATTACATGTACTTTTTAGGGTTCTTGTTTGTGTGTGTGGATTAAACTATTTATCTAGATACTTTCTAGCATGGATTACTATTAGCTCATTGATTCTACTGGATAGGTATGTGATTAATTATGAATAATTGCATTTAGTTTCACGGCATTTCTTGGATTCTTTTATCGAGCGATTGCAACCTAAACTGTTGGATGTTCAATTACGCAATCCTATAAAGTCCCTATGAGTATCACAATTAATTATGTTTGTGTATTCTCAAACATACATGCCACCTTAATGTAAGTTTCAAGACCAAGCCCCAGAGGGAAGGTCAGAGTTGGTCAATCCCTAGAGGGAAGACCATTGGGCATCATGATAGGTGACCCCAGGCACCAAGCTGAGGATGGAGAAGGTGGCCTTATGTCCCTTGCAAGGACAAAACCCTAAGAGAGGGTTATCCAAGGTTTATGGCAAAAATGGTTGAGAAATCACATAGAAAGCGTAATTTGGATTGTTAATAACTTATTTGTGATAATTATGTTGTTAGAAACTATTTATGAAATTGTTTTTGTTCCCCACATGCCAGTATAGTAATATACTAACTGAAATTTTGTTTGTCAGTGTTTTAGGTATTATCTAAAAAGGACAAATAGTAAAGTGAAATCTGTGAAGATGAATTTAAGTAATCCAAAGGAGGATTAGATAGTTAGATTTATATTGTGGATATAATTCTCAGATCCTTTTTTGAAAAGGTATGCAAAAGTTTTATTTTATACCATCTTTCCAGTTTAGTTAGTAGAATTTGATAATTATTTTTTATTAAATTGTTAAACCATTGATCCTGAATTTTGGGATAATGCCTTCAACCTCTTGGTCTCCCTTGATTGGGGGTTACTGGGAAGTGGGGTCATTACCATCTCGCTCGTGTGACAATAACCAATAGATCAAGGATAAATATATGATACTTTTGTATAGTAACTCCACACTCTCATGTCTTGTTGCTAATCTATACTCTAGATCTAATTGAAATACTTCTCTCAAATAAATCTATATCAGATATCATAGAAACATAGCTAATTAACATGAGATGCATTAAAACAAGAGTATAGAAACAAAACTGTAAGAATGTACATAATGAACAAAAGAAGGAAATATTACATGGTTGGGAGGTCTTGACGGCTACTTCCAAACCAAGTTATGAAGTCTAGACACTCATGCTATATATAAGAAAAATGAGGTTGACATGATAAAGAAAAGAGAGGGAAGACATCGATACAAGGGTAGATCAAATAATCGATCTATCCATCTTTCGATTGAATCTGATGAGGAGGTCAAAGATTATTGGTTGATGGCTTCCTGTCCTCCGTATGGTCACCACTGAAGCAAATAGATCTTGTTAATTTGTTAATGGAGGTATCTAACTAGCAAGTCTACATGTCGATGGTCTAACTAGGTCGATGACACTAGCCAAGTCAAAGGTCCCTTAAACTTTGGCTTGAACTTGGTGTCAGCCTTTTGGCTTGTTGACTCCTGTAATACAAGATGCCTTGAAGCAATGCCTAGGTATCTATTTATAGGGTTTGACTTGTGCTTTGTCAACCTCTAATTGGTCCATCTGGTGTTGATTCTTCATCTTCCTACTATCGACCTCAATGGTCATTGAGTCTTTGATTGATCAATGGATCATGATCAATCTTGGAGGGTCATCAATCTTTTGGGGGTATAACATGGTGATCCATCAACATGTAGGTTGCCAACTGGGTCTGATGGCTTCAAACTCAATGAAGGTTTGTCAATTTCTAGTTTGTCCTTTTTTGTCCTCAGATCCATCGTACTTATTGATCAATGGTTGGGAGCACGATTAGTGAGTTAATCATTCTCTAAATGAAGGCAGAAATGTGGATCTGATAGTTTGACAATCTATGGGAATTTTTCAAAGTCGATGCTTTGAAAGATATCATTCTTGGAGGTTTATAGTTATACCATCGATCTGGATGATTTTGAGTTGAATTCCTACAATTTCCAACAAAACTTGGTTAAAACTAAGTTCTTGGTGATTTTAGGAACAATATGAATAACATTGAAAATCCAAACATTGAATCAAATGATTTTATTTATGGAACATCCATGAAATGTACATGAAAACCAATGTTATCAACTCCCCCAAACATCGGATTTAGCTTGACCTCAAGCTAATTGGATCATTGTGTAAATAAAAAAGAACAAGCTGATTCTTCTTGGTGTCTGAAAGGAATCTTTATACCAATCTCTGTGACAAAGTGGATTTTAGCATAATAATAAAGTGATTACTCTTTTGCCCTCATTATACTCACTCATGGTCCCAAATCATTTTTCTTATCTTCATAATCAATGTTGAGACTCAAATACAAAATATGGTGATCAATGTAGTTTTTATACACATTATCACACCACAATTTGGATTCACTCATCACTTTGGAAAAAGAAGAAAATTGGTCAATCAAACTTCATCTTTTGATTCTAAAACTTTTTATAAATATTCTCCACATATTTGTGAAGTATGATCCAAATTTCTTCTCATTTGGATGTTCCTACAGCTGTCCACTAATTTTTGAAGTTTTGCATCTAAAAACCCTTTTTATATCCTTTTATTTGCCCTTTTTTTGGCTTTTCCATGTCAGCGATCCAAGGCAACGATCTGGGGAAACCTCCACCCTTGGATGCACCCTCCTATAGATCAGGGTCTGATCTAACATCCCATGGGTTATCTTCGACCTCCCACTGAATGAGGGGAGGTGTAATTGCGGCCCCAACAGGGCAATCAACCCCATGAGGGCTCGATTCCAATTTCTAATTGAGAGTGAATGTTCACCTCATGATTTCACACTCACCCCACCCTACTTTGATTATGTTTCTCAACTTGTTGCAACACCAAAATTCCCCCCTCGCTCTCCCCTCTCTTTCCGGCGGCCATGGATGCCACCAAAGATCGATTTAGCCCTAAATCTACCCCCCTGATGCTATAAAAGGACCCCCAAGGTCCACGGAAATCATGCCTCTCTCAAAGATGCGACCTCGCATGCCCTCTCAGCCTTCCTGATGCTCATTTTTCTCACCCCCCCTCCTTCTATCAGTATGGCGCCGCCACCCAACCCTTTTGGGTATTTCTCAGCCTCGACTCGCCTACCAAATTCGACACCACCATCCGATTTGCAAGTCCCTGACGAGGCTCAACGACACCTCCTCCCACCGCACTGACACCTCCTTCCCCAATCCCCCTTGCACCAGAGAAGCTCCTCCACCTCCTCTCTGGGCTCGTGAGATAGCCTACACAAGAGTAAGGGGTCGAGAACCGTCGGTCCAAGCCGTACCAGTCGGCCCAAATGACCAAGCTGAACTGTTATTGAACCGGCTAAAACCAAAGATTTGAATTGCAAATCTGAGGTTGTATCAGACCTCTAAGATAGAAACCCACCTTTTATGTAGAACAATCTAGACCACTCATCTTGAATCGAACGATCATGGAATTTCCTACTTAAGGTATTTCTTTCTTCCTCTCTACTCGAAAATCAATAAATTGGTCTGATCTTGTTTAAATCATATCTTTTGATCCTTAACTCCAAAAATTACATATAAATAGTCAATTTTGATCATAAAAACCCAAGGGATTTACTAAAAATAATTGTGGAGCCGAATTTCTAATGTATTTCACTAATATCCCTAGATTTTGATCCTTTTCTTATACTTTGGTCTAAATGACTCTATTTGTGGTTAATCATGACTAAATGCTAGAAATCCTAGATTTGGACTCTGATGATTATCTTGTAACCTAGATCTAATCTAGTTGAATCATCTACTCTTGAAAATGAATCATTAGTGATCTGGATCTATTTACTTGATTCAATCTTGAATATGCTCTCCATGAATAATGAGTAATCTAGATATTGATCTTTATCTTCCAAAACCCTTGATTTACATTTGATTCATCAATCAAATCTTGAATTCCAAATATACTAAGTATCATGATGAAGATATAGAAACTTGAAATATGACTTGGATAATGATCACAAATTATGGTTAACACATATGATCCTAGAAAACCTAGGTAAGTCATTCACACTTGAAAATACTAGACACTTGAAATAATGTTGGATATATGGAAATATTGGTTTTTATAAGTGAATGACCCAACCCTAAGGTTGAGATAGGAAAAGTGTAACCCTAATCTCAAATATTGAAACATGATATTCTGAACATCATGATCTTGACCCTTGATCCAATCTTGTGATTTAGGATCTGACTCGAAGGATCTACCTATTACTTGTTGATCTATACTCAAAATCCTCAGTGAAAGGTATGCTATTATATCTCCTCCTTGGTTGTTGAAGATACTTTTTATGTATCTTTTGATTGTATACTTAGATATATAGTTGGTTGATCTATTGTTCCCTATTGATTAGGATTCTATATTTCTTATATCATATTTTGAGACAAAGTGGAAAACATAAATGACATGCCCATTATGACTGTCCGTATACTGATAATGATGATGATGTTGACAATGTTGATAATTTTGATATTGAGTGCAAGAAACCCCTCATTCAGAGGTGGACTTGTGCATTGCCCTCCTACCTCATATGAGGATAAGGATCCTAGTGACCTTCCCCATTGCGCTGGGGTAATAGAGTCACACAAAATATATAAGCATGCTTCTCAATTACAACATAATGGGAACTCGTAATAAAAAGTTAATTGTTTTTAAATAAACATCTTGTCAAATAAATTTTGATTTTGGAGATTGTTCATTACACATTTCAATATAAGTCCCCCCAAGTATACTCTTTTGCTATAAACTATTTTACTTATTTTTATACAGCGTACTGTGCAATTGCATTGACTTTCTATCTTGATTTTCTTGATTTTAGGCAAAACATTAGAACTTGACTATATCGCTTCTGCACTCATATACTCTGATGATAAGGACATATTGGAAAAATCTCCTATATTGGGTTAGTTTTTCCATAAATATCTAGTTTTTGAGTTATTATTTCTTATTGTATATGCCAGTGTGATAGATCCTAACGGGCCACTCAGGGATGGGTGCTTCAATCCCTTTACCACTGTCTAGGCACTAAGATTGGGATTGGGGTAAGAATGGTTCTGTTACAGTTGGTGTCAGATCTTACACAGTCCCATATATTTTAAGTAAATAATTTCTTAAGTCTCTTACACCAAAAAACCCCTAAAGTCCATAATGGTTAAAATTAAGATGTCTAGGCTCGGGGTCTTGTAATAATTTCTCCTATCCGTCTTCACGATGGTTGAGATCCCCCTCTCTACCTGGCCTTAGTTGATCTAGAACTGGACCTAAAGGTTCTCTTGTCAAACCCTAGAGAGTCTTCTAGCATCTCATATCTTCTTTAAGGACTACCTAAGACACCCATGTAGATGAAGATTAGGTAGTATTCTCATATCCTCATGTGGTCCTTCTCTTGTGACCTTTTTCCACATGATGTCTCGATTATGGGTAGATTATGCAAGGGAAAAATGAATGTCACTAGAAAATTTTGAAAGTGGATACCATGATCAGACCTTAACGTGAAAACACAATTTTGATCAATGAATATTGAAATCAAATACTCTTGTATGACCCATAATATCATGCAAACTCAACTACATGCTTTCAATGTTGAGGTAAATCTTGATTTGGTGAAATACCTTATACCTCATTGTTGATGAGTTCTCGATTTGATTAATTTCCATGTTTCCCTATTATTGATCAAACTTCAAACATAGTTAAGCAAAAAATGTCCCTAATTGATGTACACCATGACTATGCCATCAAGTGACTAAGTTTAAGACTCGCCAAAAAAGGATGTAAGACTATGATGCAAAAATAGTTTCCTATTGACCATTGATTCCTTTTGAAATCTCAATTTTGACATGATTACCATGGACCTAAATCATGCACCAAATTCCCAATTATATCATTACCTTAATCATGAAAAGGAAAGGAATGCAAATATTAACATTATTGCCTATTATCCTGAAATTTTGATCTTATGACCTTAATATATACAGTTGGATCATTGATACTCTCCCTATTTTAAGCTTAGTGGATAATGACTAATGTAGGTAATGTGCTAGATTAGGTGGTAGTTGACTCATGACTCCCCTAAACTAGGTCACATCCTATTATGACTACCTCTAAATTTTCATATGGTTGATTATTTAGAGTTTGGAAAGGTATTACCTCTCACCCTATTTGGATTTGTTAACCTAAGCCTAATAGGTTAAACCCCAGGTTGATACTCGATCTTGAATATTGATTTAATAATGACTTTGGTATATGATAATGTTTATAGCTTGTGGTTGACTTCCTAGATATACCTAGGTCTAGATCATTCATCATCCTTGGAAACCATGATAATGAAATCTTGACATGTTGCTCAAACAATTCTTGAATATTGTTGCTAAAATTGAATATAGATGAGTGATATCCCATAACGTCTAAATAAGAATCTAAACCCTACCTTCAAAATTCTGGACCTATGACTTTTGATGTCCAAAAAATCGTGACACTTGATACTGATATATAATAATGTGACTCACGATTATCAAATCTCAATAATGATACAAATCCAATGATCACATTATTTGGAAATTCAGATATATGACTAATGACTTCAAAATCCCAAATCTTGTAGATTTTGAAATGATGACTATTTTGACTCTCTCGATTTATGACCTAGGGTTTAGTTCTCATTAGGACTAGGGTGAGATCTCCCATTTATTTTGAACTTTAAATAAGGATATTGAAAGTATGATGTTGTCTCGAAATGTTGAAATATGAAATATCAAATCATGGATGTATAACCCCACCTAGGCCAATGTATAAGCTAGGACCCAAAGATATTGGGATTGAAAGTCACCTTGTACACTTGATTCAAAAACTCAATTTGTTTGACCTAAAATATGATGTTACGACCTCACCTTTCAGTAACCCCCAATTAAGGGAGACCAAGAGGTTGAAGCCGCACCCATAAATACCGGATCAAAGGTTCGACATATAACCATAAACAATTATTAAATTCTAACAGACTATACTGAAATATGGTAATAAAATTTTTGCATACCTTTTTGAAATCTTGGATCTCTAAACTTCTATCCACACAGACACTAATCTATCTAATCCTCCCTTGCACTTTAATTCTCATTTAGTACCACATGTGTCTCTTTATTGTTTATTCTTTTCATTGTACCTAAAACACCGACAAACAAAACGTCGGTTAGCCGAAGCTGGTATGTGGGGGAAACAAATAATGTTCGACTATGTTAACAATATAATCACTCAATTAATCATTAAACAATCAAGATTACATTTTAAACCATACAACTCAATCCATACATATTCTCAAACTCTGGATTGTCCCTGCAGTGGACATGGATATCACCTCTCTTTTAGGTAATGGAGTCGCATGGCACTACCCAAAGATATCCCAATATCTAACTCACTATGACTTGATGGTCCTACCTCAATGGTAGCCATGTATTAAGTCATCCATAGACCTGATGGACCTACCCAATAGGTAGCCATCTACTAGGTCATCCATAGACCTGATGGACCTACCCAATAGGTAGCCATGTACTAGGCCTTTCTCTAACCTAATGGACCTACCCATAGGAAGCCATGTACTAGGTTATCTATAATGCCACAGAGAGAACCAGGATCTGAGTTTGTAGGCATATACATTATGTGATAGTCATAGTCACTTTATAATTGCAATATGAACATCCAAACAGTTTAGTTGCATTCAGTGTGATTAAACATCCGGGAATCCATCGGGAAACTAAATCGGTTATTCATAATTAACCACATACCTGTCTTGGAGATCTCAAGCAACCATTTATCCAAATCCAACTAGATGTCCAATCAAGCAAGCCAATCAATCAATCAAGCAAACATTGATCCTGAAAACATGTATAATGTCTAATTGTCACAAGCATATCCCAAACAACTCCTTATTGACTTGGGACACCTTTCTAAGGTTTCTAAGTCTCATTAGGATGCATTAGGGTTTCTTAGATCAATTTCCCAAACTTTATCCATTTTAGGTCAACAAACCCTAAAATATCCTTTTCCATATTTATGAACCTTAATTGCTCAACTATCCATTTTAATAGTCTTTTATTGACTTAGTATCATCACATTCCTAATTATTCATGGATTTGGACATTTAAACAATTAAAAGACATATTCTCCTAAATTAGGGTTTTCAAACTCATTAATGCATACTCATGCACTAAACCCTAAATTAAGCCAATTATATAAAAAGATCATCCTATTTTCACTTTTATTAACAATAGGTTAATATCAGCTTGAATTATCCAAATAATTTCATTAAGACCATCTATCATCAAATCAAAGGGTTTTTCCTTAATTAAAACACTAAAGATGATAACTTTATGTACTTTTCCAATTTCAAGCATTTAAACTCTAAATTAGACTAATCATGTGCAAAGTTCTTCCTTTTTGAACATTATGTACCTTTTTACATTCAACAGGTTAACATCAATTCTAATGATCCATTAAACCCTATTAAATACTTTATTCATTTCAAAATAGGGTTTCTTAATCTTTAATTCATTAAAGATGATAATTTACACTACTTTTCGAATAGAAAGAGGAATTAGCTTCTAAACATATTTTTATTGGATTCCTCTCATTTTTCTGAGCAATTTGATATATAGTTTCACTGTATTCCGAGTTACCAATCAAGAGATACAAATTTTACAAAATATTACTTACTTGGCCAATCAGGTTGTGCCACGTCATCCTTTCCATGCAACACGGTTTGCTTGGAAACATAACGGATTGACCGTTATGCCCCCACTTAAGTTCCTTCTTGACTAGCCCGCGGAGGGGCATTTCCGTCCAAACGTCATTGGGTTATATCCTACCTCCAGTAGGCGCGACGCAGACCCCTAGCGGTCGCGTTTTGCAGCCTTGCGGAGGCTCTCCTTCCCTCCCTGGGCCGCCATCCTCGCCGGAGTCTGCCCCTTCAATTCTGCCCTGATCTGGCGCACCCAGGGCGCCCCTTTTTCATGTCTATGGCGGTGGTTTCAAGGATTCCCAGCCTGCTCTTTGCGGCTGGACAGGCAGCTTGTAGCAGGCCATCTGCGCGAGGGCCACGCTCAGAGAAGATAACCAGCCATCCCCCGGTCGCCGTAGGGCCATCATACCTCCGTCGTCATTCTTCCCTGTCCCTCCTTGTTCCAGAGTAGGGCCTTACTACCACAGTTAGGGTTTTTATGAAGAAGAAGAAGGAGTGGAGAGAGAGACGCAAGAAAACCACTTAGCTCATCCAAAGGGTCTACCCTTTTATAGATGAGGGTCCCTTCTGCCCCAGCATGCTTGCCCATGAAGGATTAAAGCCTAATCCTAATAGGAATTATATTCCTTCCCTAAAAGCAAGTTTCTCTTTCTCTTCCATATTCTTTTATTATTCCTTCCTCCTCTGATATTAGGATTTCGAAAATCCTTCCTCTTATCATCATTAGACTTGCCCTTTAATTCATTGGCCACGAATTTATATTCCCTTTTATTAGAAAATATCATCCTTTTAAATAATACCACATAATTCATTAATAAAGCAACACATTATCCTCTTATTTTGCCTTTTTCGTATTTTCTCTTTCTTTCCTCTTTATTGGGACTCCTTGGATCCCAAGACACTCTATTATTTTGAAATTCTTTTTATTGGATACTTATTATCCTTCTAGATGCATCATTATGCATTATTTCACATTATCTTGTTTATTTCTCATTTAAATATTTCTTTTTGAGGATTTCTCTTTATTTCTCTTTTATTTTCCTCATTGGTCTTCCTTTTATCATTAGAAATCTCATGGATACAAAATCTCCCCAAGAAATCTCATTTATGCCTCTTTCCACTCATTTTCTCATTTCATCATTATTTTCAATTTATTGCTTAATAAAGAAATACTTAATTAATCTTTTCTTTTCTTATTGCTTCCTTTTTGCAATCCTTGGACTCCTTGGTACCCAAGGAACCCAAAAGGCACGATATCCTCTTTGGATTTGTCTTCTAGAGTTTTCCACATATTTCTTTACTCAAATATTCAATTATTCATTCACTAATTGAATTTTCTTTGTTATTTCCTTGTTATTGGGCCCAATAGCCAATAAATCCCACAACACAAACATCAAGGCTATTGTAAACGAAATCCATGTGTTCAAAACAAATTATACCATTCTTTATTTAATTATCTTTAATATGAGAAATTACATTTCTCACCAGATGATCCCAAAAATTGGGGTTGTAACATCCTTCCCCTCTTATAGGAATTTTGTCCTCAAAATTCAAACAAGCAACAAACAATTCAGGATAAGACTTTTCCATGTCCATCATTGGCCCCTATGTGGCTTTCATCACATATTCATTTCTCTGAGTCCTTACATCCCGGCGTCTATAAACTGCACAGGTGACTCAGGCCATGTCAGCCTCCCTTGGGGCTCACTAGGTTCATTGCTCAGCACATGGTCGGGTACCTCACATAGTGCTCTAAATTGGACACATGGAACTCATCACACATTACTTTATCCTGAGGGGTAAGGTCAAACTTAACCTTCTCCACCAAACCATGTCAAAAGAACCCAGGCATCGGGGACTCAGCTCTCTTGTTATAACTTAGAGGGGTCGGATTTTCATGTCACATATTCTTCAACAGTAACTTATATGTCAGTCTACTTTGCATCTGCTCACGACTCTCATCGTCTCTAGGCTCCTTTCAGCCCTTGCACATTCAAAGTGACTTCATCTACACTCACTGTGGTCCTTTTTCTAACCATCATGTGGCCCTTGTCTAACCATCATGTGGTCCTTTCACCAACATCACCTTACTGAAGTGGTGACCGACACAACCTCCCTTACAGAGCTTCTTATAAAACCCGATACTGGCTATGGTGGTCATTGTCACATCTTTCATAGGACAAGAACTGTCTCTAGATAGCACCCTGAACGAGCACACATGCCCTCATCAGACCCTTTAGTCTGGATCATACTAACCATAGTTAGGGGTGATAACTTTACTAACATTGAGTTCTTCATGCACCTAATTCCATCTTTTGGAAGGAAACCTTTAGGTCAAACTCAAGAACCTTTGAACTTACTTCATGGTGTAGTTGAACTATCTCTCTCATGGGTAGTTCAACTAGATTTGTCCCTTAACAGAACTCTTTCTTTCTCATGTTATCTAGGTAAGGCGACCTACCATAACCCATATTGCATCTCGACCTTCCTTGGCCCAGGGAAGACCTATCACAACATTCATAGTGTTGATCTCCCATTCCCTCTCAGGGACTCTTTTGTCCTCTATATCGATACACTGGGTTACTAGGGTTCGTCCTTTACCTCCTGGCTTGCATGGCCATAAACCACATGCAACTTCGTCTTAAGCATCCAAAGTGCTACTGTCACTTATTATCTTTGTAGTACGATGTATGATCTTCACATCATGATCTCATGTATGTCCTGATTCCTCAAGATCGATTCCTCTAAAACCATAAACCACTCTAGTTGGAGTTTCATCACCTTCTTTTCCAAAGAAGTGCATATGCGGTTCTACCACTATCCTTTCATTGCCTCAAAGACTAGACTGGCTAACCAAACAACCATTAATCTTTCAATGTATCTTGTTACATCTAAATGTTATCTAAACACACCTCCTTTCCAAACTTAGGGTTAACCTAACAACCTCTTCTAGCCAAACTAGGCAGTTATGATTCAACCAGAGCATCCATTACCACTTCAAATCCTTAGGTATTAGGTAACATTGAAGACATACACTTCCATGTATTTCACTTATCATCTTGTCTCAAACTCTAAGTCTAAATTCATTGAAAACACTTTTCTGATTTCATCATCATGATGATCAAACTCAACCGGGTATAACTTGTAAGTTCTACATAGTTCATGATAAAAGCATCCTTAGAAGGTGACTATCTCATTCCTCTTAGTGTTTTCAAGCCATCCATGTATCATTCACTTTACCAGGGTAGGTTATCTTCTCTATCCCCATTTATCGTGGCAATGTTCCAACCTACATCATCTCTTATCCTTGGTGTATGGCATGCGTAATGTCCTATCTCTCACTCCCATAACAAGAGGAAATAAGCATTTGGCTACAGTCCAAATACAGAGTTCCTCCTGTTCCAAGGGTAGAGATGGTACATCCCACCTTGCCAGTACACCTTTAAATCTAAGTTGAAACGTGTTGTTCAAGCTTCTATATTACAATCATCTTGATATCAAAGTTTACTTCCATGGGAAACTGGTCTCGAACGTACTTGGGTTACTACACAGTCCTTGTTCATTTCTTTTGTGTCTATAGGGTTCCGACACTTTTGGGGTCATCCCTCTTCCCTCATGCATCAAGAGAGTGCCCTACTCATCTGCCCTTTGGGTCCCATGAGTTCACGAAGGTGATCAATCTCCTAACCCATGGCCCTCAGACACTGATAGTTGTTACCTCCCGACCTTATGGTCATGTGCAACTGGGGAATTAGGCAACTCCTACTTTCATCTGTCTTATCCCTACCTGACCCTAGGATAGACTTAGGATTCTCCATTATCGTACATGTTCACTTAGAACCCTACCCAAGTCTCCATCATCTCTCTTTCTGCATTCATGGGCTGGCTTTCATCCTTTCATAGGGATCATGGCAACCTGCCTACCTTAGTCAACCCCCATACCAGTTACCTCCATGGTAACACATTCATATGCAATTAGAGATGGATATCTGTGGGTCTACAGGTTCATTCTCATACCATGTACTTTTCACTTAACTTCTCAAGATCCTGTGAGACCTCTTCAGGTTACCTTAAACCAAAAAAACTGATATACACCCTACCAAAGGGGTCCCTCTCCCAGGATGGGAGGAAAACTATCTCATAACAACAAGGTTACAAAATCTCTTAGGTCTAGGGTTTACATCCACATGAGCTTACTTAACCCTAGCAAGCTATTAAGGCACCAGCAGATCACCTACTGTACCATGCTAGGTCATACTTGTTCTCTTTCCTTCAGGCTGGATCAAGATCATACCTTCCTTTATCATCATCCTAGCTGTGAGGGGTTCATCAAACACACCTTAAACTTAAGGGGCTTCTCTATTCCTCTATACATGAGGAGTACCATGTTCGAAACTATAGCCACTTAATTCTCGTCATGAGCATTAGGTCCTCCACTCTCCCTCTTAGGCCTAGGAACCCTAGGTTCACTTTTAGGTATCCAACTGCATGCTCTATCTCTTAACCATGAATCAAGCTTGCAAAAGGCATACCGTGCACATCCTGTCATCCTTCAACTCGAGCAACACTTAGAGTTGGATCCTCCTCAAGGACAAACCATAAGGTACAAGGCCTCATAACCTGTTACAAATCCACTTCAGGGTATAAGAACATCTTCTTCCTTTATCAGAAGGTAAACACTTATACCATAGGCACATAGGTACCAGATGTTTCATCTTCACTCTCTAGGGTTTGGTCCCTCTAAAGCCAACCAAGGTATCATCAACTTTTAGGGATCGATCATGAGACAACCACTATCATCCATTGTTTAGGGTTTTAGGCTTCCCACCTTCTTGCTGGGTTTCCATCTCTCTCTAGAGTTAACCCTACATCCAACCTCACCATTAGAGATCCTCTTTTCATGAAGGATCAACCTCAAAAACATCCTCTACATGGGTGAAGCTTAGGTTCGAACTTAGGTTTTATCAAGATCATCCATAACCCTTTATGCTCCATCATAATTCCTTATCCCGGGTTTCATCCTACTGTCAGCACTATGACGTGCCCTAGGTGCCAGCTATACCCTACTTGCATATGCTCATAGGGTTTCTAAGGTCCTTCACTAGCATCATCATCTAAGGAACTATCCTTTACCCTAACATACACGACCCTTCCTAGGGTTGGGTTGCCAAAGGTGCTAGGTCACTCATGGGTCACATGGCATCCCAAAGGCATGTCCCTTCAAACACCTGGTCCAACTCATATCTACCTTCACTTAGGGTTAGGGTTAGAATCATCCTCAGAGGGTGTGCCAGGTCTCTACTTGCAATGGAGATCTCTATCTCCAAGACTAACTTATCCTCCTGACAAGAAGGTCTAGCCTTAGGTCTCTTCTGAGGACATGACAACTTATGTCATACGACCTAAGCATGTATCTATTCTTTAGTTTGCGCTTAATCTATTAATCTTATGTCCATGACATCTTATTTACATGCCTTTCATTAATTTGGTGGAGGATTCCTTAAACCTTATTAACCTTACCCATATCTCAAGAGGGTGAGCAGAAGAAAGAAAACCCTAATCCTTTAGGTCCTTATCAGAATTTTGTGATGATAAGGGATGAATAAGATGAGAAGTCCTAAAGGTATCTTATTTCGATTCATACCCTATGACTTTGGCCAGGCGGTCACACGGGTCTGGGAGTCCTCGTATTCCGACTAGCGGTGTGGAGGAAAATCTTTCCAGCCCCCGGTCGTGATCCCTTTCTAGAGACCTCCGTCTTTCGGATACTCCTCTAATAACTCCCTTGGGTTCTATTGAGTTTGTAAAATTTAATATTTACTAATGGTTACATGAAGAACCTAGGCTCTGATACCAAATGTTACGACCTCACCTTTCAGTAACCCCCAATTAAGGGAGACTAAGAGGTTGAAGCCGCACCCATAAATACCGGATCAAAGGTTCGACATATAACCATAAACAATTATTAAATTCTAACAGACTATACTGAAATATGGTAATAAAATTTTTGCATACCTTTTTGAAAACTTGGATCTCTAAACTTCTATCCACACAGACACTAATCTATCTAATCCTCCCTTGCACTTTAATTCTCATTTAGTACCACATGTGTCTCTTTACTGTTTGTTCTTTTCATTGTACCTAAAACGCCGACAAACAAAATGTCAGTCAGCCGAAGCTGGTATGTGGGGGAAACAAATAATGTTCGACTATGTTAACAATATAATCACTCAATTAATCATTAAACAATCAAGATTACATTTTAAACCATACAACTCAATCCATACATATTCTCGAACTCTGGGCTGTCCCTGCAGTGGACATGGATATCACCTCTCTTTTAGGTAATGGAGTCGCATGGCAGTACCCGAAGATAGCCCAATATCTAACTCACTATGACTTTATGGTCCTACCTCAATGGTAGCCATGTACTAAGTCATACATAGACCTGATGGACCTACCCAATAGGTAGCCATGTACTAGGTCATCCATAGACCTGATGGACCTATCCAATAGGTAGCCATGTACTAGGCCTTTCTCTAACCTGATGAACCTACCCATAGGCAGCCATGTACTAGGTTAGCTATAATGCCGCAGAGAGAACCAGGATCTGAGTTTGTAGGCATATACATTATGTGATAGTCATAGTCACTTTATAATTGCAATATGAACATCCAAACAGTTTAGTTGCATTCAATGTGATTAAACATCCGGGAATCCATCGGGAAACTAAATCGGTTATTCATAATTAACCACATACCTATCTTGGAGATCTCAAGCAACAATTTATCCAAATCCAACTAGATGTCCAATCAAGCAAGCCAATCAATCAATCAATCAAGCAAACATTGATCCTGAAAACATGTATAATGTCTAATTGTCACAAGCATATCCCAAACAACTCCTTATTGACTTGGGACACCTTTCTAAGGTTTCTAAGTCTCATTAGGATACATTAGGGTTTCTTAGATCAATTTCCCAAACTTTATCCATTTTAGGTCAACAAACCCTAAAATATCCTTTTCCATATTTATTAACCTTAATTGCTCAACTATCCATTTTAATAGTCTTTTATTGACTTAGGATCATCACATCCCTAATTATTCATGGATTTGAACATTTAAACAATTAAAAGACATATTCTCCTAAATTAGGGTTTTCAAACTCATTAATGCATTCTCATGCACTAAACCCTAAATTAAGCCAATTATATAAAAAGATCATCCTATTTTCACTTTTATTAACAATAGGTTAATATCAGCTTGAATTATCCAAATAATTTCATTAAGACCATCTATCATCAAATCAAAGGTTTTTTCCTTAATTAAAACACTAAAGATGATAACTTTATGTACATTTCCAATTTCAAGCATTTAAACTCTAAATTAGACTAATCATGTGCAAAGTTCTTCCTTTTTGAACATTATGTACCTTTTTACATTCAATAGGTTAACATCAATTCTAATGATCCATTAAACCCTATTAAATACTTTATTCATTTCAAAATAGGGTTTCTTAATCTTTAATTCATTAAAGATGATAATTTACACTACTTTTCGAATAGAAAGAGGAATTAGCTTCTAAACATATTTTTATTGGATTCCTCTCGTTTTTATGAGCAATTTGATATATAGTTTCACTATATTCCGAGTTACCAATCAAGAGATACAAATTTTACAAAATATTACTTACTTGGCCAATCAGATTGCGCCACGTCATCCTTTCCATGCAACACTGTTTGCTTGGAAACATAAGGGATTGACCGTTATGCCCCCCACTTAAGTTCCTTCTTGACTAGCCCGCGGAGGGGCATTTCTGTCCAAACGTCATTGGGTTATCTCCTACCTCCAGCAGGCGCGACGCAGACCCTTAGCGGCCGCGTTTTGCAGCCTTACGGAGGCTCTCCTTCCCTCCCTGGGCCGCCATCCTCGCCAGAGTCTGCCCCTTCAGTTCCGCCCTAATCTGGCGCACCCAGGGCGCCCCTTTTTCGTGGCTATGGCGGTGGTTTCAAGGATTCCCAGCCTGCTCTTTGCGGCTAGACAGGCAGCCTGTAGCAGGCTGTCTGCGCGAGGGCCACGCTCAGAGAAGATAACCAGCCATCCCCCGGTCGCCGTAGGGCCATCATACCTCCGTCGTCGTTCCTCCCTATCCCTCATTGTTCCAGAGTAGGGCCTTACTACCACGGTTAGGGTTTTGATGAAGAAGAAGAAGGAGTGGCGAGAGAGACGCAAGAAAACCACTTAGCTCATCCAAAGGGTCTACCCTTTTATAGATGAGGGTCCCTTCTGCCCCAGCATGCTTGCCCATGAAGGATTAAAGCCTAATCCTAATAGGAATTATATTCCTTCCCTACAAGCAAGTTTCTCTTTCTCTTTCATATTCTTTTATTATTCCTTCCTCCTCTGATATTAGGATTTCGAAAATCCTTCCTCTTATCATCATTAGACTTGCCCTTTAATTCATTGGCCATGAATTTATATTCCCTTTTATTAGAAAATATCATCCTTTTAAATAATACCACATAATTCATTAATAAAGCAACACATTATCCTCTTATTTTGCCTTTTTAGTATTTTCTCTTTCTTTCCTCTTTATTGGGACTCCTTGGATCCCAAGACACTCCATTATTTCGAAATTCTTTTTATTGGATACTTATTATCCTTCTAGATGCATCATTATGCATTATTTCACATTATCTTGTTTATTTCTCATTTAAATATTTCTTTTTGAGGATTTCTCTTTATTTCTCTTTTATTTTCCTCATTGGTCTTCCTTTTATCATTAGAAATCTCATGGATACAAAATCTCCCCAAGAAATCTCATTTATGCCTCTTTCCACTCATTTTCTCATTTCATCATTATTTTCAATTTATTGCTTAATAAAGAAATACTTAATTAATCTTTTCTTTTCTTATTGCTTCCTTTTTGCAATCCTTGGACTCCTTGGTACCCAAGGAACCCAAAAGGCACGAAATCCTATTTGGATTTGTCTTCTAGAGTTTTCCACATATTTCTTTACTCAAATATTCAATTATTCATTCACTAATTGAATTTTCTTTGTTATTTCCTTGTTATTGGGCCCAATAGCCAATAAAGCCCACAACACAAACATCAAGGCTATTGTAAACGAAATACATGTGTTCAAAACAAATTATACCATTCTTTATTTAATTATCTTTAATATGAGAAATTACATTTCTCACCAGATGATCCCAAAAATTGGGGTTGTAACATCCTTCCCCTCTTATAGGAATTTTGTCCTCAAAATTCAAACAAGCAACAAACAATTCAGGATAAGACTTTTCCATGTCCATCATTGGCCCCTATGTGGCTTTACCGTACTCATGGCGCTTCCACAAAACCGTTATCATCACATATTCTTTTCTCTAAGTCCTTTCATCCCGGCGTCTATAAACTGCACAGGTGACTCAGGCCATGTCAGCCTCCCTTGGGGCTCACTAGGTTCATTGCTCAACACATGGTCGGGTACCTCACATAGTGCTCTAAATTGGACACATGGAACTCATCACACATTACTTTATCCTGAGGGGTAAGGTCAAACTTAACCTTCTCCACCAAACCATGTAAAAAGAACCCAGGCATCGGGGACTCAGCTCTCTTGTTATAACTTAGAGGGGTCGGATTTTCATGTCACATATTCTTCCACAGTAACTTATATGTCAGTCTACTTTGCATCTTCTCGCGACTCTCATCGTCTCTAGGCTCCTTTCAGCCCTTGCACATTCAAAGTGACTTCATCTACACGCAATGTGGTCCTTTTTCTAACCATCATGTGGCCCTTGTCTAACCATCATGTGGTCCTTTCACCAACATCACCTTACTGAAGTGGTGACCAACACAACCTCCCTTACAGAGCTTCTTATAAAACCCGATACTGGCTATGGTGGTCATTATCACATCTTTCATTGGACAAGAACTATCTCTAGATATCACCCTGAACGAGCACACATGCCCTCATCAGACCCTTTAGTCTGGATCATACTAACCATAGTTAGGGGTGATAACTTTACTAACATTGAGTTCTTCATGCACCTACTTCCATCTTTGGGAAGGAAACCTTTAGGTCAAACTCAAGAACCTTTGAACTCGCTTCATGGTGTAGTTGAACTATCTCTCTCATGGGTAGTTCAACTAGATTTGTCCATTAACAGAACTCTTTCTTTCTCATGTTATCTAGGTAAGGCGACCTACCATAACCGATATTGCATCTCGACCTTCCTTGGCCCAGGGAAGACCTATCACAACATTCATAGTGTTGATCTCCCATTCCCTCTCAGGGACTCTTTTGTCCTCTATATCGATACACTGGGTTACTAGGGTTTGTCCTTTACCTCCTGGCTTGCATGGCCATAAACCACATGCAACTTCGTCATAAGCATCCAAAGTGCTACTGTCACTTATTATCTTTGTAGTACGGTGTATGGTGATCTTGAAATCATGATCTCATGTATGTCATGATTCCTCAAGATCGATTCCTCTGAAACCATAAACCACTCTAGTTGGAGTTTCATCACCTTCTTTTCCAAAGAAGTGCATATGCGGTTCTACCACTATCCTTTCATTGCCTCAAAGACTAGACTGGCTAACCAAACAACCATTAATCTTTCAATGTATCTTGTTACATCTAAATGTTATCTAAACACACCTCCTTTCCAAACTTAGGGTTAACCTAACAACCTCTTCTAGCCAAACTAGGCAGTTATGATTCAACCAGAGCATCCATTACCACTTCACATCCTTAGGTATTAGGTAACATTGAAGACATACACTTCCATGTATTTACCTTATCATCTTGTCTCAAACTCTAAGTCTAAATTCATTGAGAACACTTTTCTGATTTCATCATCATGGTGATCAAACTCAACCGGGTATAACTTGTAAGTTCTACATAGTTCATGATAAAAGCATCCTCAGAAGGTGACTATCTCATTCCTCTTAATGTTTCCAAGCCATCCATGTATCATTCACTTTACCAGGGTAGGTTATCTTCTCTATCCCCATTTCTCATGGCAACGTTCCAACCTACATCATCTCTTATCCTTGGTGTATGGCATGTGTAATGTCCTATCACTCACTCCCATAACAAGAGGAAATAAGCATTTGGCTATAGTCCAAATACAGAGTTCCTCCTGTTCCAAGGGTAGATATGGTACATCCCACCTTGCCAGTACACCTTTAAATCTAAGTTGAAACGTGTTGTTCAAGCTTCTATATTACAATCATCTTGATATCAAAGTTTACTTCCATGGGAAACTGGTCTCGAACCTACTTGGGTTACTACACAATCCTTGGTCATCTCCTTTGGGTCTATAGGGTGCCGAAACTTTTGGGGTCATCCCTCTTCCCTCATGCATCAAGAGAGTGCCCTACTCATCTGCCCTTTGGGTCCCATGAGTTAACGAAGGTGATCAATCTCCTAACCCATGGCCCTCAAACACTGATAGCTGTTACCTCCCGACCCTATGGTCATGTGCAACTGGGGAATTAAGCAACTCCTACTTTCATCTGTCTTATCCCTACCTGACCCTAGGATAGACTTAGGATTCTCCATTATCATACATGTTCACTTATAACCCTACCCAAGTCTCCATCATCTCTCTTTCTGCATTCATGGGCTGAATTTCATCCTTTCATAGGGATCATGGCAACCTGCCTACCTTAGTCAAGCCCCATATCGGTTACCTCCATTGTAACACATTCATATGCAATTAGAGATGGATATCTGTGGGTCTACAGGTTCATTCTCATACCATGTACTTTTCACTTAACTTCTCAAGATCCTGTGAGACCTCTTCAGGTTACCTTAAACCAAAAAAACTGATATACACCCTACCAAAGGGGTCCCTCTCCCAGGATGGGAGGAAAACTATCTCATAACAACAAGGTTACAAAATCTCTTAGGTCTAGGGTTTACATCCACATGAGCTTACTTAACCCTAGCAAGCTATTAAGGCACCAGCAGATCACCTACTGTACCATGCTAGGTCATACTTGTTCTCTTTCCTTCAGGCTGGATCAAGATCATACCTTCCTTTATCATCATCCTAGCTGTGAGGGGTTCATCAAACACACCTTAAACTTAAGGGGCTTCTCTATTCCTCTATACATGAGGAGTACCATGTTCGAAACTATAGCCACTTAATTCTCGTCATGAGCATTAGGTCCTCCACTCCCCCTCTTAGGCCTAGGAACCCTAGGTTCACTTTTAGGTATCCAACTGCATGCTCTATCTCTTAACCATGAATCAAGCTTGCAAAAGGCATACCGTGCACATCCTGTCATCCTTCAACTCGAGCAACACTTAGAGTTGGATCCTCCTCAAGGACAAACCATAAGGTACAAGGCCTCATAACCTGTTACAAATCCACTTCAGGGTATAAGAACATCTTCTTCCTTTATTAGAAGGTAAACACTTATACCATAGGCACATAGGTACCAGATGCTTCATCTTCACTCTCTAGGGTTTGGTCCCTCTAAAGGCAACCAAGGTATCATCAAATTTCAGGGATCGATCATGAGACAACCACTATCATCCATTATTCAGGGTTTTAGGCTTCCCACCTTCTTGCTGGGTTTCCAGCTCTCTCTAGAGTTAACCCTACATCCAACCTCACCATTAGAGATCCTCTTTTCATGAAGGATCAACCTCAAAAACATCCTCTACATGGTTGAAGCTTAGGTTCGAACTTATGTTTTCTCAAGATCATCCATAACCCTTTATGCTCCATCATAATTCCTTATCCCGGGTTTCATCCTACTGTCAGCACTATGACGTGCCCTAGGTGCCAGCTATACCCTACTTGCACAAGCTCATAGGGTTTCTAAGGTCCTTCACTAGCATCATCATCTAAGGAACTATCCTTTACCCTAACATACACGACCCTTCCTAGGGTTGGGTTGCCAAAGGTGCTAGGTCACTCATGGGTCACATGGCATCCCAAAGGCATGTCCCTTCAAACACCTGGTCCAACTCATCTCTGCATTCACTTAGGGTTAGGGTTAGCATAATCCTCAGAGGGTGTGCCAGGTCTCTACTTGTAATGGAGATCTCTATCTCCAAGACTAACTTATCCTCCTGACAAGAAGGTCTAGCCTCAAGTCTCTTCTGAGGACATGACAACTTATGTCATACGACCTAAGCATGTATCTATTCTTTAGTTTGCGCTTAATCTATTAATATTATGTCCATGACATCTTATTTACATGCCTTTCATTAATTTGGTGGAGGATTCCTTAAACCTTATTAACCTTACCCATACCTCAAGAGGGTGAGCAAAAGAAAGAAAACCCTAATCCTTTAGGTCCTTATCAGAATTTTGTGATGAGAAGGGATGAATAAGATGAGAAGTCCTAAAGATATCTTATTTTGATTCATACCCTATGACTTTGGCTAGGTGGTCACACGGGTCTGGGAGTCCCCGTATTCCAACTAGCGGTGCGGAGGAAAATCTTGCCAGTCCCCGGTCGTGATCCCTTTCTAGACACCTCCGTCTTTCGAATACTCCTCTAATAACTCCCTTGGGTTCTATGGAGTTTGTAAAATTTAATAATTACTAATGGTTACATGAAGAACCTAGGCTCTGATACCAAATGTTACGACCTCACCTTTCAGTAACCCCCAATTAAGGGAGACCAAGAGGTTGAAGCCGCACCCATAAATATCGGATCAAAGGTTCGACATATAACCATAAACAATTATTAAATTCTAATAGACTATACTGAAATATGGTAATAAAATTTTTGCATACCTTTTTGAAAACTTGGATCTCTAAACTTCTATCCACACAGACACTAATCTATCTAATCCTCCCTTGCACTTTAATTCTCATTTAGTACCACATGTGTCTCTTTACTATTTGTTCTTTTCATTGTACCTAAAACGCCGACAAACAAAACGTCAGTCAGCCGAAGCTGGTATGTGGGGGAAACAAATAATGTTCGACTATGTTAACAATATAATCACTCAATTAATCATTAAACAATCAAGATTACATTTTAAACCATACAACTCAATCAATACATATTCTCGAACTCTGGGCTGTCCTGGACATGGATATCACCTCTCTTTTAGGTAATGGAGTCGCATGGCACTACCCGAAGATAGCCCAATATCTAACTCACTATGACTTTATGGTCCTACCTCAATGGTAGCCATGTACTAAGTCATACATAGACCTGATGGACCTACCCAATAGGTAGCCATGTACTAGGTCATCCATAGACCTGATGGACCTACCCAATAGGTAGCCATGTACTAGGCCTTTCTCTAACCTGATGGACCTACCCATAGGCAGCCATGTACTAGGTTAGCTATAATGCCACAGAGAGAACTAGGATCTGAGTTTGTAGGCATATACATTATGTGATAGTCATAGTCACTTTATAATTGCAATATGAACATCCAAACAGTTTAGTTGCATTCAATCTGATTAAGCATCCGGGAATCCATCGGGAAACTAAATCGGTTATTCATAATTAACCACATACCTATCTTGGAGATCTCAAGCAACAATTTTTCCAAATCCAACTAGATGTCCAATCAAGCAAGCCAATCAATCAATCAAGCAAACATTGATCCTGAAAACATGTATAATGTCTAATTGTCACAAGCATATCCCAAACAACTCCTGATTGACTTGGGACACCTTTCTAAGGTTTCTAAGTCTCATTAGGATGCATTAGGGTTTCTTAGATCAATTTCCCAAACTTTATCCATTTTAGGTCAACAAACCCTAAAATATCCTTTTCCATATTTATGAACCTTAATTGCTCAACTATCCATTTTAATAGTCTTTTATTGACTTAGGATCATCACATCCCTAATTATTCATGGATTTGAACATTTAAACAATTAAAAGACATATTCTCCTAAATTAGGGTTTTCAAACTCATTAATGCATACTCATGCACTAAACCCTAAATTAAGCCAATTATATAAAAAGATCATCCTATTTTCATGTTTATTAACAATAGGTTAATATCAGCTTGAATTATCCAAATAATTTCATTAAGACCATCTATCATCAAATCAAAGGGTTTTTCCTTAATTAAAACACTAAAGATGATAACTTTATGTACTTTTCCAATTTCAAGCATTTAAACTCTAAATTAGACTAATCATGTGCAAAGTTCTTCCTTTTTGAACATTATGTACTTTTTTACATTCAACAGGTTAACATCAATTCAAATGATCCATTAAACCCTATTAAATACTTTATTCATTTCAAAATAGGGTTTCTTAATCTTTAATTCATTAAAGATGATAATTTACACTACTTTTCGAATAGAAAGCGGAATTAGCTTCTAAACATATTTTTATTGGATTCCTTTCATTTTTCTGAGCAATTTGATATATAGTTTCACTATATTCCGAGTTACCAATCAAGAGATACAAATTTTACAAACTATTACTTACATGGCCAATCAGGTTGCGCCACGTCATCCTTTCCATGCAACATATTTTGCTTGGAAACATAACGGATTGACCGTTATGCCCCCCACTTAAGTTCCTTCTTGACTAGCCCGCAGAGGGGCATTTCCGTCCAAACGTCATTGGGTTATCTCCTACCTCCAGCAGGCGCGACGCAGACCCCTAGCGGCAGCGTTTTACAGCCTTGTGGAGGCTCTCCTTCCCTCCCTGGGCCGCCATCCTCGCCAGAGTCTGCCCCTTCAGTTCCTCCCTGATCTGGCGCACCCAGGGCGCCCCTTTTTCGTGGCTATGGCGGTGGTTTCAAGGATTCCCAGCCTTCTCTTTGCGGCTGGACAGGCAGCCTGTAGCAGGCCGTCTGCGCGAGGGCCACGCTCGGAGAAGATAACCAGCCATCCCCCGGTCGCCGTAGGGCCATCATACCTCCGTCGTCGTTCCTCCCTGTCCCTCGTTGTTCCAGAGTAGGGCCTTACTACCACAGTTAGGGTTTTGATGAAGAAGAAGAAGGAGTGGAGAGAGAGACGCAAGAAAACCACTTAGCTCATCCAAAGGGTCTACCCTTTTATAGATGAGGGTCCCTTCTGCCCCAGCATGCTTGCCCATGAAGGATTAAAGCCTAATCCTAATAGGAATTATATTCCTTCCCTAAAAGCAAGTTTCTCTTTCTCTTTCATATTCTTTTATTATTCCTTCCTCCTCTGATATTAGGATTTCGAAAATCCTTCCTCTTATCATCATTAGACTTGCCCTTTAATTCATTGGCCACGAATTTATATTCCCTTTTATTAGAAAATATCATCCTTTTAAATAATACCACATAATTCATTAATAAAGCAACACATTATCCTCTTATTTTGCCTTTTTAGTATTTTCTCTTTCTTTCCTCTTTATTGGGACTCCTTGGATCCCAAGACACTCCATTATTTCGAAATTCTTTTTATTGGATACTTATTATCCTTCTAGATGCATCATTATGCATTATTTCACATTATCTTGTTTATTTCTCAGTTAAATATTTCTTTTTGAGGATTTCTCTTTATTTCTCTTTTATTTTCCTCATTGGTCTTCCTTTTATCATTAGAAATCTCATGGATACGAAATCTCCCCAAGAAATCTCATTTATTCCTCTTTCCACTCATTTTCTCATTTCATCATTATTTTCAATTTATTTCTTAATAAAGAAATACTTAATTAATCTTTTCTTTTCTTATTGCTTCCTTTTTGCAATCCTTGGACTCCTTGGTACCCAAGGAACCCAAAAAGCATGAAATCCTATTTGGATTTGTCTTCTAGAGTTTTCCACATATTTCTTTTCTCAAATATTCAATTATTCATTCACTAATTGAATTTTCTTTGTTATTTCCTTGTTATTGGGCCCAATAGCCAATAAAGCCCACAACACAAACATCAAGGCTATTGTAAACGAAATCCATGTGTTCAAAACAAATTATACCATTCTTTGTTTAATTATCTTTAATATGAGAAATTACATTTCTCACCAGATGATCCCAAAAATTGGGGTTGTAACATATGATCTCTCCAATTTGTGATAAATAGATGTTTCCATATTTGTGACTCATATAATGACTTTGAACAATACATGTAATGACCTTGATACTCATTTGCTCTATGATGAGTGGTGTTAGTACCAAGTTGATTATGATATAGAACATGGAATTCCAATTATGATGATTGTACTATTTGAACTTTGAGGATATAATTTTGATTATATAGTTGAGGACACTCCAATATTTGAGGATACGACTTGGATTTTGATGATCCCAATTTTGAGGATTTTTTTGAATTTTGGGGACAAAATTAATTTTTAAGGAGGGAAGGATGTGACAAAGTGGATTTTAGCATAATAATAAAGTGATTACTCTTTTTCCCTAATTATACTAACTCATGGACTGAAATCATTTTTCTTAGCTTCATAATCAATGTTGAGACTCAAATACAAAATATGGTGATCATTGTAGTTTTTATATACATTATCACACCACAATTTGGATTCATTCATCACTTTGGACAAAGAAGAAAATAGGTCAATAAAACTTCAAATTTTTATTCTCAAACTTTTTCTAAATATTCTCCACATATTTGTGAAGCTATGGTCCAAATTTCATCTCATTGGACATTCCTACAGCTGTCCACAAATTTTTGAAGTTTTGCATCTAAAAACCCTTTGTATATCCTTTTATTTGCCCTTTTGTTGGCTTTACCTTGTCAGTGATCCAAGGCAATGATCTGGGGTGACCTGAGCCCTTGTATTCACCCTCTCAAGGATTAGGGGCTGATCTAACGGCCCATGTGCTATCTTCAACCTCCAGCGGATTGCGGGAAGGTGTAATTGCGACCCCAAAAGGGCAATCAACCCCAAGAGGGATCGATTCGAATTTCTAGTCAAGAGGGAATGTTCACCTCATGATTTAGTGCTCACCCAACCCTAATTTGACTAGATTTCTCAACTTGTTGTGCCACCAAAATTCCCCCCTCACTCTCCCCTCTCTTTTCGGCGGGCATGGCTACCACCAAAGATCGATTTATCCCTAAATCTACCCCCTGATGCTTTTAAAGGACCCCCAAGGTCCACGAAAATCATGCCTCACTCAAAGATTTGGCCTCGCATGCCCTCTGGGCCTACCCGATGCTCATTTTTATTTCCCCTATACTATTGTCAGTGTGGCACCACCGCCCAACCCTTTTGGGTGTTTCTCAGCCTCATCTCGCCTACCAAATTCGACACCATCATCAGATTCACAAGTCCCCAACGAGTCTGAATGACACCTCCTCCCATCGCACTGACATCTCCTACCTTGATCCCCCCTTGTACCAATGAGGATCCTCTGCCTCCTCTCTGGGCTCGTGAGATAGCCTGTGTAAGAGTAAGGGGTCGAGAACCGTAGGTCCAAGCCGAACCAGTCGGGCCAAACGACTAAGCTAAACCGCTATTGAACCGACCAAAACCAATGATTTGAACTGTGAATCTGAGGTTCAACCAGACCTCTGAGACAACAAGCCACCTCGCTCACATGGTACAATCTAGACAACTCGTCTTGAATTTAATAATCATGGAATTTCCTACTTAAGGTATTTCTTGCTTCCTCACTACTCGAAAATCAATAAATTGGCCTGATCTTGTTTAAATCATATCTTTTGATCCTTAACTCCATAAATTACATATAAATAGTCAATTTTGATCATAAAAACCCAAGGGATTTACTAACAATAATTGTGGAGCCTAATTCCTAATGTATTTCACTGATATCCCAAGGTTTTGATCCTTTTCTAATACTTTGGTCTAAATGACTCTATTTGTGGTTAATCATGACTAAACGCTGGAAACCCTAGTTTTGGAATTTGATGTTTATCTTGTAACCTAGATCTAATCTAGTTGAATCATCTACTCTTGAAAATGAATCATTAGTGATCAAGATCTATTTACTTGATTCAATCTTGAATATTCTCTCCATGAATAATGAGTAATCTAGATATTGATCTTTATCTTGCAAAACCCTTGATATACATTTGATCCATCAATCAGATCTTGAATTCCAATTATACTAAGTATCATGATGAAGATCTAGAAACTTGAAATATGACTTGGATAATGATCATAAATTAGGGTTAACACATATGACACTAGAAAATCTAGGTAAGTCATTCACACTTGAAAATACTCGACACTTGAAATAATGTTGGACATATTGAAATATTGGTTGATTATAAGTGAATGACCCAACCCTAAGGATGACATAGGAAAAGTTTAACCTTAATCTCGAATATTGTAACATGATATTCTGAACATCATAATCTTGACCCTTGATCCAATCTTGTGATTTAGGATCTGACTCGAAGGGTCTACCTATTACTTGTTGATCTATACTCAAAATCTTTAGTGAAAGGTACACTATTATATCTCCTCCTTGGTTGTATTGAAGATACTTTTTATGTATCTCTTGATTATGTACTTGGATATATACTTGGTTGAGTTATTGTTCCCTATTGATTAGGATTATGTATTTATTATATTATATTTTGAGACAAACTGGAAAACATAAATGGCATGCCCATTATGACTATATGTATACTGATAATGATGATGATGTTGATAATGTTGATAATGTTGATATTGAGTGAAAGAAACCCCTCATTTGGAGGTGGACTTGTATGTTGGCCTCCTACCTCATATGAGAAGAAGGAGCATGGTGACCTTCCCCAGTGTGTTGGGGTATTTCAGTCCACAAAATATATAAGCATGATTCTCAATTACAGCATAATGGGAACTCATAGCAAAAAGGTGAATTGTTTTGAAATAAACTTATTGTCGAATAAATGTTGGTTTTGGAAATTGTTTGTTACACATTTCAATATAAGTCCAACCAAGTATACTCTTTTTCTATAAACCATTTTACTTGTTTTTATATAGTGTACCATGCAATTGCATTGACTTTGTGTCTTAACTTTCTTGATTTTAGGAAAAACATTGGAACCTTGACTATATCACTTCCAAACTCATATACTCCGATGACAAGGACATATTAGAAAAATCTCCTATATTGGGTTAGTTGTTCTTTCAATATCCAGTTTTTTAGTTATTATTTCTTATTGTATATTCCAGTCTGATAGATCCTAACGGGCCACATAGGGACGGGCACTTCAATCCCTTTACCACTATCTAGGCAGTGAGATTGGGATTGGGGTAAGAATTGGTTCTGTGACAACCTCTTATCAAAACCCTTTACTAATCCATTAATTGACTTAACTCTGCAAAAACATCAACATTCAAAAGATCCTTCTTCATTTTGTTCATAGATATTTTTTCCTCATAAACTTGTCTCCGACATATATCTCACTTTTCAAAGTAGCTTTCGCTCTTGTAACATGTTAGTGGTGGTGGAAGAAATGGGTATGTAGAAGGTTTATGGATATCCCTTCCTTATGTTTGGGTCATTCAAATATAGGTTTGTTAAACAGGCGAGTGATCCATGCACTCCAAAGCATTTGGTTTTGGAGCAGTGATTGCACATCCTAAGTACCAATACCCTAGGTTACAATACCTTTAATGAATGCCATTGGGTTCGGGGTGTGTATTCTTTATCTTAGAGTTTTAGGTCAGTTTTAACTGATTTTAGAGGTGGTTTCTACACTAGTGTCTTGATCAAGACTACTAGCGCAAGGATGGCTACATCGCCATGGACATCCCTTTCCTACATGCCTTGATCACATGGTTGAAGACTAGAATGACACATGCCCATGTGGGTCCCACCTACTAGAGGGGTTATGGATTTGATACCACCTACATGGGACATTATAGTATGCCTAAGATCCACCTGTATGGGCCTACAATTAGTATAAAAATTGAGTAGTCTCCCCTATTTGATCGCCCGGTTAGAATTTTCCTTGTATAAGAATAAAATAGATTGATCAAAATGAATATGACAAGTAGCAAGAAAATGCATCCTCTAAGTGGCATATGAAAAGAATAGAGAACAGAAAAATATCATCGTCATTTTCCCTTACCTACAATGTTTTTTGTCTCTTTTGGATTTGATGTACATTTGACTTGCTTTATTAACAAATTTGACAAAGACTTCATGCCTTGTTCCTGGTGTCTATCTTCGGTTTGGAAAGTTCATCAAGGATGTCATAGATGTGTTCCCTTATTCAAAATAAAGTGAACTGGCAACGTCCTTCAAGTTAGGGGGCTTCTTAATAAGTATAGGCACTTGGATGCTTTCTTCAAGATTATATCCCTTCCGTATGGATTTAAATATTACATTTTGATAACAAAAGGATGTGGACCAAACCTTACTTTCATTTGACATTGAATAGTTAGACCTTGAAAAATCAGTAATATTCATGTCGTCTAGATGAAACTCTCACCTAAAAACTGACAAAGACTAATGCTATCAAAAGTTTTAAGACATTTCATATTTTAAATAAGATATCATAAAGTTCATTGTAAAAAGTAGATAGAATCTTTCATGAAATAGGTATTTAGTTTTTTTATAGGATTATACTCAATATGATTTACAATAGGATGTAGTGTCATGTACTTGGGATTAAGTACAAGGTTATTGGGAACCAATTATTGGATATGTGGTAGGATTTTTGGTATAAACTTATAAATGAAACAAGGTATGTATTCAAAGATACATTATTAGTTTCCATCTAAAAAATAAAATTTCAAACATAAGCAAGGTTTACATCAATGAGCATCATGGTTTATGCTTCTAGTAAAAATGGAAAATTGCTATATCTAATTAGATATGTTTATTTTTCTTTAAGACATTTGTGAATTTAGTCGGCATATTACTTTACACAATACTAAGCAACTAGTCAGCTATGATATGCTATGAAGTTACATAACTAAATAATAACCACACAAAAAAATAGAAGATGCAAACTCCAAACTGTAAATGAGAGGTGAGTCTGCATATCTTTTTCTTGAAGACATGCTTCATCTCTTGTATGGAGGAGATACTTGGTGTTCTTTCTCATTGATTCAATCATCCCAACTCTAGTATGGTAGCTTGGTGATAATGAGATAACTATGTCAAACTTTTTCTTGTTTAAATCATGTACAATTCACAACTAGATAGAAAAGAAATTGTTACAAACTCATGAAGTATGCAATTCACACTGCCTTTATGAGTTCTTCTACCTTACTCAATGAAGATTGTTGGAGCATAAGAGTATAGAGGCTATCCTCCAAAGATACAGCAACTTTGGCATTCTGAAGTATGCACTCACATATCTCAACATTGAGTGCATGGCTTTTGATCATTCTTCAAGCGATCAACGTTAGAACATACAAAAATAGATGGTGACAGTATCAAAAATGAGAAGAAAAGAAGATGTAAGGATTTAATTCTTTTAAATAGAGACAACAATTGATTGTGAATTAATTAGAGTCGGATGATGTATACAGTTAATGGGTGATCTATGGTGCAACAGTTACAAATCTTAGGAGAGACGTTTTGATTTTTGGTTCTTATGTGATGTTGTTGACTCCAAAGACAAAATGAGATAAATTGGGTGCTCTAAAGAGATGTAACATATGTAAAAAAATTATATCATTAGACATGTTGTGAAACCAAGTTGGGGCCACACCCCAGCAAGGAGGCCCCGATAGGATGTATTTTCACGCCCGCCCCCACACACATGACACGTTAGATTATAGGGATTTCAAACCAGACCAACCCAAAACCACTTGGAGTTCCCCACAATGCTTGTGCATAGCACATGTTTATCTTAGCTCTTTAGCAAAGCTATGGACATGGATCCATATAAAAGGAGGGAAGTTCTAGAACTACCCCATGAGGGACTCAAGCTCCCTTTGTCCTCTGAAATATTAAATACAATAACCCCACTATTTCAAGAACAAAAGACTTCATAAAAGAGGATTAGAAGAACTTAAATAAATGGCATGAATAAGCTTTAGTGAAACCAGATTTTTGGACTAAAACATAGAGTTGATGTGAGTAACATATATAGGATTGGTAGAACAATGTTCTTAAACCAATTCATCATTTATCTAACTAGAGGGTCATAACCATCATGATTTCTATAGAATTGATTCACATTAGTCTGTGTTGGCACATTTAGGCCATGCACCAACTGATATATTCATGTCTTCTTTAATGATCTTCCTATATCCCAATAGGAGTGATTCCACTCCACACTCATATAGTTGAACTTTCATCAAGTATATGTTGTAGTCGTATACACCACCATCAATGTCTATGAAACCAATTATGAAAAATATTCATTCAAGTATTCATTATAAAGTACTATTTACATAATAAGAACAAGATACAAATATATATTACATTAAATCATATAGAAACTTTTTCTTTCACTTAACACCTTCTTGGGATCACTATTTATGAAGGTTGGGTATCAATCTCTTAGACTTCTTTTTTGGGAATACTCTCATTCTCCTCAATGTATTGCTCATGTGATGGCTTTGTAAGAGTGTCACGAAACCGGAATCCCAGTACCATGAACCAAATGAATACCAAAGGTGACATGCAGAAGCGTAAAGCTAGCTTATCACACATGAATAGATAACAAGATAAAGGCACCAACATAGTCTCAACATTCAACAAGTATAAATTATACAAAATGCATTATATTCATGAATTCAATTACATATTTCCATAGTCAATGTACAAGTCATTCATGTGCACTAAATCTGGATCTTACAACAAGTACACCTAACATAGCTCACCAAGCCCATCAACCTTCTAGCCATCTCTGAACCTAAAAACAAAATATGAGAAATGGGTCAACACACGAGGTGTTGAGTGTGGGGAAGAAAGATACATATATGTATAAGCTTTGCATAATTTGAAAATAATTCAAGACTAAACGAACAAGAATAAACATGTTAACTGTTTAACAAAATGTGAAACCATATTTTATGTCATTTCACTCCATTATACCAACAATATCAAGCATGTTTAAGGCCTTTGACCATCTTCCCGTCAGAAGGGTCTGTAAGGGTGCTCAAGATTAGCTAACCCTTTTATACGAGAGGGACCTCGAGTCCATAGACAAGAGCTAACCCTTTATCAACAATATTATAATGGAGTTATATATATGTGTGTGTGTTCAAGTTATAAAACTGATGAGGTAAACATCGACGAAGACATAGCAATACTGCATGGCAATATTTGAGCAAGTAAACAAACAAGCATACAATATATGTCTTTCAAGCAAGAAAGTGATAGTCATATAACTAGATAAGGCCCATACCTGACTCAGAGATTCATAACCTAACATATCCTTCATCATCTAGCCAGATGCTAAACCTGATTAACAACAAGATTGCATACATGCATTAGATTCTTATCATTAACCCTAATTAGATTCAATTTTAGGGTTTTAGCCAAATTAGGTTCAAGGTTGCTCATTGGTACATTAGACGATCTTTTAGGGATCTAGAGGTCATCAAGGACATTAGTTTCAATTTCATATAATTCTTGAGGTTCCATGCATTGTAGGTGATCATTTTAAGATTTCAAGTCACATATGCACATAATTGGTCAAAGGACTCATAATAGGGCAAGAAGGCTCATATCTTATCAAGTCAAGATGTCCAAGCATAACAAGTGATTTGGGTCAGCAAGGTACAAACATAGAGAGCCTAGTCAAACATAGATAGATGTCCCCAAGGGTCAAGGTATTGAAGTCCAACATTGGTATCAACATAGTCAAAGTATGTATCTTTAAAAAAACAGGAGGACTATAAGGAGAATCAGGATCTGCAAATATTCCCATCTTGTAGATCTTTTCGAAAGGAACAATTTGATATATTATTTCACTATATTTGACCTTAAAATGAGCAAGTTATGCATTTTTGAAATATTTGCATCAAAACTATAGTCAAGAGGGTAGGTGTTACTGATTAAATCATGCAAGGTATCTGGGTCGTTGGCCTGAGATCGAGCGGATGCACTCCATGCCCCCATGCGCACATGCAAGTGATCCCCCATCACTTGCTATCATCGGTGGTGGTTGACTACGGTCACAGGCGGTTGGCGACCGGCCGAGGGTCCACAAGATTCTGGCCCTCCGATGTTGTTCCAACGTAGACCCAAGGGGATCTGACAGCATATGTGGCTCACGCATAAGTCACCATCAAGTGCACCCGCAAGTTCTGCACGGCAGCGCAAGGCCAGAAGTCTGTCAGACAAGACCCGATCTCAGGGTAGCAAGGGCTTGGGAAGCTAAGGAAGAGGCCGCCCAAGCTCGTCGTGCTCCGTCGAGTCCAAAGTAGGTCTCAGAAAGGGCCATGGAGGGATGAAAGACAGATTCCCAAAGCACCCAGGTGGCGGCGACGCCTATGCTCAGGTAAGAAGAAGAGGTTGGGGGTGGGATCTAGGGCATGCGAGAGGGGGAAAATTAGGAGCAAGAGATAGGGTAATGCAAATGGAGTGATTCAGAGTCTTAAATTTTCAAATAATGGTGAAAAGAGGTCTATTGGCAGAGCCAAGAGTGACGGTCCCACCCTTTGCTCTAGTTCACGGCTCGGACGAAGGTGGTGAGCTGGTTGTCGTCTGATCGGGACCAAGTCCTGGTGGGATTAATCAGGCGGTCAAGATCAGGGTCGCGCTAGGGTTTGCAAGTGGCAGAGGCGGCGGCTGGGCCACGCACCCTCCCAAGGGCCCTGGTGGGCTGGCCCAAAGTTATACCAAAGGGTCAAAAATTGATATTAAATCAAAGCAAATCAAGGTGTCTTAAAAATATCATAACTTAGGCTATAAAGGTCTGATTGGGGTGATTTTTATGGTGTTGGAAAGATAATTGAACACTCTATATCTTGAAATACATAATAGAGCAAGGTGATCATACTAATAAGGTTCAATACATATGTAAGATGAATACATAATAAGGATTCATCATAGTTTAAAATGCAACAAAATGTTCACATTTAGTAAAATTGAACCTTGATGTGACTGAAAAGGAGTCCCACTACCAATCAAACTATGGTTTGGAGATTGAATTTAGTATGATCCTATTTGGTGTGAGAGAAAGGGTACAAGACAGCAAAGAGGAAAGGCAGGTTCTCACATCCTTCCCTCCTTAAGAGTAATTTCATCCTTAAATCGATCCAAGATCAAAATTAAGAGTTACGCCAATATCCATCGAATTTAGGTATTCAATCAAGATTGTCAAGGAGATTCCCATAATGGGGTGCACACTTAGGTTATCATCATCAAGGGCGTACTTACATCAATTATATACATTGACTTATTATTCCATCATACTATGACATCAACATGGCATTAGGGTTTTCTCATCCCTTAGTATCCCTACATTAGGGTTCTGTTCACATCTTCGCTTGAGACCAAAGTATATTATCAAAATCTATGTTATCAATTTCTCAAGCGAGCAGGTCCTCAATCATGACTTCGAAATTTGGTCATCACTGAACGTGTATATTTCATCATTATACTATATTTCATACATGATTTGTTTTCCCCAAAATTTCTACCAAACATAATCAATTATATTCTTTTTTTTCATTTTGAATCTAAAATTAGACAATTTTTTTCATCATGTTTATTCGAGTTATGCCCCCAAGAGCATTGACATATCAAGTTAATCATTTTTTAATTGGATATGAGATTGGGCATGGTACTCTTGATTATTCAAGCTGAAATTTCATGAAATCATCATATTAATTTCATGATTTCAAGGCTACATCTTTTATGTATAGTATGATTTCATACTAGTTCTATCTTATGAGAGTCTCTATCACTCATTTATCAAAATTTGAACTTAAGTGAGATTTTTTTCATGTATCGAGCATCATCCGAAGAACAACATTATCATCAACGTCGGGATTTTGTAACTTTCTCACTTGTATCAAGAAAGATCTCCACAAGCTCAAGCCACTCAAGCTAAGACATATATATGTCCAACAAGACATGTTAACTACAACCATCTACCCATAACAAAATTTTCTACCCATATTTCGAGAAACAAGGGTAACCACTAGATTCCTTTATATACAACTATAACCTGAGTATGAGGCTCATCATGGATATCACACATCATGTACATCATCTTAGGGTCTTGGGACATCTCCCTCACCTATATAGCAAGCATCAAATTTTCAATTTCCTCTTTCTCTATGGTTAGATATGTTCATAGGAAATCTAGGGTTCAACACTTTCAAGGAAACCACACGCTAGGTCACTCAACTCATATACTTAGAAGTATTCTAGCTAGGGACTCATCATCAAGTATTTCATCATTCCTATATTTCAACATTTCAAATATTTTGGAGTTTAGGTCTCTAACCTTCTCCCGAGGTGGGTCGACTCATATCAAAAGGTCACCCTATTCATATGTCCCATGCTAGAGGTCCTCCATTGTAAAGAGATTGAGGCCCGTTTTGGTCTCAAAATGTATGTCACATATCATATCTCAACACATACAAAACTAGGTACAAGCAAGTATGCCAACCCACTAACTATGTTTAGCACATCAACCAAGCCATATGTATCATACAAGGTGCTAGGTTTAGCTAGGGATGCATGGTCAAACTCATTTCATATCATAAAACTACTTGGCTCTCTCAAGGACAAACTTGGGTCTAATCAACATCAACATCATCAACAATATCATCATCATTATCTTACGTTATCTAGTTTACTCACTTGCCTAACCTATATCATGGCTCTAGACAACTCTAGAGACTATCATTATCATCTAAACTCTCTCATCTACACTTGATGTTACATCTCGTTCTCCTAGGTTGCATGGAAACTCACTGCCTTTCTGCGTGTGGCAACATTTTTCATATGTACATATAATAATACTTGAAATATGTTTTCTCCAACGTTTAAACTGAAGATGAAAACCACCGTACTCCATTAGAATAAAACCAAAATTGAAACGAGTTACCACACTCATGAGGCAGTCTAGTATCATGACACCTAGAGAACTAGGAAGAACATGGTGCACACTTGTGTAGACATCCTAAGCACATGTCGTGAATCATGTCAAGGGAGGTAATTTACATAAGTCTACATGTAGTTCTAGAACATCTAGGTTCTAACCTAGAGGCTAAGTCAACCTAATCCACAAGGATATTTCATTAAGTTTCTAGGGTTGAGATGCAAGGTGAGTTTAGTTTGTGTTTCATGTGAGCAATGTTTGGTGTAGTTATTTCTCATGATTTGATACCATCTGTCATGGAACCAGAATCCCAGTACCATGAACCAAACAAATACCAAAGGTGACATGCGGAAGCGTAAAGATAGCTTAGCACATATGAACAGATAACAATATAAAGGCACCAACATAGTCTCAACATTCACCAAGTATAAATTATACAAAATGCATTATATTCATGAATTCAATTACACATTTCCATAGTCAAGGTACAAGTCATTCATGTGCACTAAATCTGGATCTTACAACAAGTACACCTAACATATCTCACCAAACCCATCAACCGTCTAGCCATCTCTAAACCTAAAAACAAAATACGAGAAACGGGTTAACACACGAGGTGTTGAGTATGGGGCAGAAAGATACATATATGTATAAGAATTGCATAATTTGAAAAGATTTAAAGACTAAACGAATAAGAATAAACATGTTAACTATTTAAAAAAAATGTGAAACCATATTTTATGTCATTTCACTCCATTATACCAACAATATCAAGCATGTTTAAGGCCTTTGACCATCTTCCCATCGGAATGGTCCGTAAGGGTGCTCAAGATTAGCTAACCCTTTTATACGAGAGGGATCTCAAGGCCATAGCCAAGAGCTAACCCTTTATCAACAATATTATAATGGAGTTCTATATATATGTGTTGAAGTTATAAAACTGACGAGGCAAACATCGAGTAAGACATAGCAATACTACATGGCAATATTTGAGCAAGTAAACAAACAAGCATACAATATATGTCTTTTAAAGCAAGAAATTGATAGTCATATAACTAGATAAGGCCCATACCTGACTCATAGATTCATAACCTAACATATCCTTCATCATCTAGCCATATGCCAAACCTGATTAACAATAAGATTGCATACATGCATTAGATTCTTATCATTAACCCTAATTAGATTCAATTTTTGGGTTTTGTCCAAATTAGGTTCAAGGTTGCTCATTGGTACATTAGACGATCTTTTAGGGGTCTAGAGGTCATCAAGGACGTTAGGTTCAATTTCATATAATTCTTGAGGTTCCATTCATTGTAGGTGATCATTTCAAGATTTCAAGTCACATACGCACATAATTGGTCAAAGGACTCATAATAGGGCAAGAAGGCTCATATCTTATCAAGTCAAGACGTCCAAGCATAACAAGTGATTTGGGTCATCAAGGTACAAACATAGAGAGCCTAGTTAAACATAGATAGATGTCCCCAAGGATCAAGGCATTGAAGTCTAACATTGGTATCAACATAGTCAAAGTATGTATCTTTAGAAAAACTGGAGGACTATAAGGAGAATCAGGATCTGCAAATATGACCATGTTGTAGATCTTTTCGAAAGGAACAATTTGATATATTTTTTCACTATATTTGACCTTAAAAAGAGCAAGTTATGCATTTTTGAAATATTTTCATCAAAACTATAGTCAAGAGGGTAGGTGTTACCGATTAAATCATGCAAGGGATCTGGGTCATTGGCCCGAGATCGAGCGGATGCACTCCACGCCCCCATCCGTGCGCACAAGTGATCCCCCATCACTTGCTATCACCGGTGGTGGTTGACTACTGTCAAAGGCGGTGGGTGACCGGCCGAGGGTATGCATGATTCTGGCCCTCCGATGCTGGTCCAACGTAGACCCAAGGGGATCTGACATCATATGTGGCTCGTGCATAAGTCACCGACGAGCCCACCCGCAAGTTCTACACGGCAGCGCAAGGTCGGAAGTCTATCGGACAAGACCCGATCTCAGGGTTGCAAGGGCCTGGCAAGCCGAGGAAGGGGCCGCCCAAGCTCGTCGTGCTCCATCGAGTCCAAAGTAGGTCTTAGAAAGGGCCATGGAGGGTTGAAAGATGGATGCCCAAAAGCACCCAGGTGGCGGCGGCACCTATGCTAGGGTAAGAAGAAGAGGTTGGGGTGGGATCTAGGGCGTGCGAGAGGGGAAAAAAATAGGAGAAAGAGATAGGGTAACACAAATGGAGTGATTCAAAGTATTAAATTGTCAAACAATGGTGAAAAGAGGTCTATTGGCAGAGCCAAGAGTGACGGCCGCACCCTTTGCTCCATCTCATGGCTCGGACGAAGGTGGTGAGCTGGTTGTCATCCGATCAGGACCAAGTCTTGGTGGGATTAATCGGACGATCAAGATCAGGGCCGCGCTAGGGTTTGTAAGTGGGAGAGGTGGCGGATAGGCCACACGCCCTCCCAAGGACCCTAGTGGGCTGGCCCAAAGTTACACCAAAGGGTCAAAAATTGATATTAATTCAAAGCAAACCAAGGTGTCTTCAAAATATCATAACTAAGGCTACAAAGGTCTAATTGGTGTGATTTTTATGGCGTTGGAAAGATAATTGAACACTCTATCTCTTGAAATACATAATAGATCAAGGTGATCATACTAATAAGGTTCAATATTATATGTAAGATGAATACATAATAAGGATTCATCATAGTTCAAAATGCTACAAAATGTTCACATTTAGTAAAAGTGAACCTTGATGTGACTGAAAAGGAGTCCCACTACCAATCAAAATATGGTTTGGAGATTGAATTTAGTATGATCCTATTTGGTGCGAGAGAAAGGGTACAAGACAGCAGAGATGAAAGGCAGGTTGTCACAAAGAGGATCGTCCAAGTTTGACTATGACTTAATATAATCAATTAAGAACATACTATCAAATATAAGCTACATCACAATGTTATGACAAGATGAATATTTTTATTGTTTCCATTTTAAGTTTCTTAAGCTCTTGCAAATGGCATATTTCTTATCATAATGTATGAACGTCAGTGGAGTAAATGGGAAGATCCATTAGAATTCTATTACACATTCAGATTTCTTCCAGCCTTTTCCAAAACTATAAATTCAGATTCCATATTTAAACAAGTTATGCATGTTTTCTTGGTTGATTCTCAAGACACATATCCATACTGAAAATTTATTGACTTGTATTCAATACATTTGAATATAATTTTCAATAGCCATCACAATATCCATCTAGAACTATTGGAGATCCAGAAAAGACACATTCATGATCAATTGTGTTTTTTTTATTTACGAGAGAACCGCCCCCATAGAAGTGCCACAATCATGACCCCCCTAGACAACGTAAACTCTCGGGGCATGAGAGGGTGTGGTCCGGTCACCCCCCTCCCACGCCCAATCAAAATCGTGTTACTTTTCACAGAGCGCCTTCGGCATGATCAATTGTGCTTTTTACATATCTTAAAACCCTATGTCGAGAATCCCAATTATCCCTTATTTGGATTTTAAGTATATCTAGTTACTATCCAAACTATGTATGTTATATTTGAATGGATACAATTCAATAAGTACATTGTGAATTGAATAAACTATGAATAATTGATTTGATGATACGTAGTATTTTATTTTTCTTAAGATTACTTGAGAGTTAAAAGGTTTGTTGATTGGCTTACAATAAAAAATCAACAATATTTTTAGGATTTCAAAACATAGAATTCTATAGAATCCATGATGCAATCATCACTTTAAGAAGTTTAATTTGAAAAATTACATCAAACTAATTTTGAAGACATGAAACCTTTTGTGCTAGTTATAAATCAATATTAGTACCAAAAATTAACATGACATCCACATAAATACATATAATAACACACCCTTATTTTGAAAATTTTAGAATATATGAATGTTGCATGTGATACAATTACTTTATTTAATTTCTCATGCCACTGTTTGTAGTTTCTTTTTGGATGTAGAGAAATTGAATTGGTTTGTATACCATATATTGTTTTTCAAATAGAACATAATCTTCTAGTTGATCCATGTAGATCTATAATTCTAAAATTTTATTCAAAAATGTAATTTTAACATACATTTGATGTATGCTTGACTTCTTAATTGATGTTGAACCAATTAGAACCTTGATTCAAGAAATTCTAGCTACATGAGAAAATTTATCAAAATAGTTGAAATCCTTTTGATGTTTATATTCCTTGGAAAATAACACAATATTATATTTATATACAGTCCCATCACTTGGGAATTTTTCTTATGAATACCATTTGCATCCTATGGGCTTGATATATGGTGGAAGATCCACTAACCCTATGCGTGATTGAATGATATACATTTAATATCACTATGAAAAGCGTCCTTCCATAGGGAGGAACCAAATGAAATTATAGAATCACTATGAGATTGAGTTTCATTATCTATAATAAAGGGATAGAATTCATTGCCAAGATTATTTTCCATCCTCATTCTAGTGGATGTTCTAGGTTCTACATCATTAGGTTCTAAAACATCATTAGTATTATACTTGGTACATTCTCTAAGGTCTCCTTTGAAGGATTAGACTATGTTTCCATACGAGTCATCATAGGAAATACATGCTTAAAAGTTTGATATTCAACTAAAGTTTATGTTGTACAACACTTTTTCTACTTATTGGGCTCAAAAAAATGTATATGATGCATTGTCTTGAGTATAACCTATATAATGCCATATACAATTTTCGATCCTAGTGTTTTTTAGCTTCACTTAACAAAATTTTATCTAAATAAACCATACTTTGAGATACTTTGAGTTAAGAGAGATTCCTTTCCATATTCATAAGTCTGATATATCTTCCTACATAGACTATGATTTTGGAAAAAAAGATGATAAAATTTCTTATAGCACAAATTGTTGTTTGCTCCTAGTTTAATAAAAATAGAATACACCATCTCTTTCAGAATATTGTGTTTACATTCAACAATAAAATTTTATTGAGGTGAATATGGAGGGGTGTAGTCATGTATAATACCATGAACTACACCAAAATCATTAAATAGAGAACAATCATATTCTCTACCATGGGTTACACAAGATCATTAAACATAGCACAATCATATTCAACGCCTCTATTTGGGCACAAACCTTTTATCTTCTTATTTTTTTTATTTTATTATTATATTTATATTTAGCAAGTATATCCTATGATTCATATTTTGAATGTAGTAAGTCTGATATTGCATAGTGTGACAAGTCATATATAAATATAATGTAAACTAGTTTCCCACATATAGAACAATTTGCTTTTAAATTTTCAAGATATGTGTGATCTAAATCTAGCAATTCAGAATCCTAACTCAAAATTGAAGACATGATTTCTTTGTTAATATAGATTCAACACACACTTGACATGTATTATTTAACTAGAAACAACATGTTTTTTAAAATAATAAAAAAACATGTTGTTTCTGGTTAAAAAATAAATGGCAAGTGTGTCTTGAACTAAATCAACAAAGAAATCATGTAAATATTTTAGAAACAACATTTTTTACTTTAGCAACACGAGAGATCCCATACATTGCATATATTTAAATTAGCATGTCCAAGTCTATTGTGCTACATATCAAAAATTCAGCAATATAAGAAGTGCAAAAATTATTATTAACAGAAATATTTGGTAAATTACCAAATAGGCCTTTTGAAGAATATCTCATCCCCAAATATTCCCTAGACTTATAAAGAATGGTCTCTTTATATCAAAAGAAACCTCGATCCCAAACTTGATAAGTAGAGACATGGGTACAAATAACCTTAATGTCAAGCATACACATCACATCTTTGATCACCAAGTATTTTCTTGGCATCATCTACATGAAAAAAAATCCCATGACTGACATAGAGGAATGAATGGAGTTGCTCATGATAATTTGGTGCTCATATCTCCTCTTTTTTGGTAGGTCATGAATACATCCCTATTATTGTAACATGGCGTGGTGTCCCAAAGTCGATGATCCAATCATGATGGTGGAAAGATGCCATATTGATCAAGTTGATCAACAACATGAGTATGTCTTATGTTTCAATATTTGTTATTTGTTTCTTAGAATCTTAAATCACTTGTTCCTCATGTGCGTGTATTTATGAGAAATATAACCAAATTTTCCCAATACTGAATAGAAAATTGGTTTCTCCTTATATCTTTGTCACCTATAGTTTATTCTTATTTATTTTTCCTTTGTTATTCCTCTAATGATGTTTAGATTGATCAAAATAAGATTCATATTGCTTCACTTTGGTATAAATAAATTCTTAGGTCAACACTAATTCTTTATTAAAACCAGAACCTTTTCTAGTGGTTTTAATCTTCAATTAATATATGCATTATTACATCATCCAGTGATATTATCCTTCTTTAAGATTTAAATATTTCTTTTAATGTTTCATGGAATTATACAATTTTATATTGATCAATAATGAAAAACTCTATAGGATCAACGTTTTCATTTTTCAAGTCATCAAGAAAAAATTGAAAATTATGAAATTAAGTTATTACTTATATATCTTCAGTCATACAAAAATGCCAAAAATGCAATAGAAAATTTTTAGTAGAAGCCTTTTCGAGAATATATTTCTTGCTAAGGCTTTTCTAAATTTTTGAATAATTGATAAGTATGTGTTAAATAGTAGATTAGATATAGTACTTAGAATAACATGTCGACAAATGCGATCAATTTTTTCTCAACTAACATAGTCATTTTCAAGCTTTGGTTTGAATAAAGTGAATGCTGCCTTAGAAACCTCCAAAGAGGTAAATACCTTTTATCATGAGCATCAATAATGTATACATTGAAAGATTAACTTAATGGTGTGAAGAAGGGGAGTTTTCTACACTGTAGAAAATGGACTAGTAGGTGTGAAGAATTGGATGGCTTCACAGACATTGAGAGAGTTTCAAACACATCCATATCGGTAAACATTCAAAAACATAGATATTACTCAGAATGGTGCTCAAATTGGGTACATATCATGAGTAGACATAAGACAAATTGTTATCAACTTGTTGAAGTGTGCAAAGTGCACTGACCATAAGAGTAATTATGATTACTCAATGAAGATTGTTGGTGCAAAAGCGTACAACAGCTAGCCTGCCAAAATACCACAATATTGACATTGTGAAGCATTCACACATAGATTAGATTGAGTGAATGGCTTTTGATCATTATTCCAACAATTGGTGTTGGTGCAAATTCGAACCACCTACATTAGTAGAAAAATGAGAAGAAAAGGAGATATAATGATTTCATTTTTTTGAAAAGAGAAAGGAGTCAGTAGTGACTTTGTTAAATAAATTCATGTGCCATAGACAATTAATGGGTGAGTAGATTATATTGTACAATAGATTTTGATCTCATAAGAGACGTCACAATTATTTGTGTTTAGGCATCTTGATTTTTCTAAATCCAAAGATTAAACAAGATAAATTGGGTGTTTTAAAGATGTGCACATGTGCAAAAATCAATAAGTGCCAAACCAAATCTAGGACCGCACCCCCGCAAGAATTCATAGATATTCACTCCCCATGTGTAAGGGATATGACACACACCCACATGTCCAAGTAGATAGTTTCTAGACTGGGTTGTCCCAGGCTACGGGTTCCCCACTATGCATGTGCATAGAACATGTTACTTTTAGCTCATCAACTTAACTATGGATGTGGATTCATATAAAAAGAGCAAGGAAGTTTTAGAATTCCTCTATATGGGACTAATTCTCCTTTAGATTGTCACAAATGTCACATACAAAGGGATCTGGGAAGCCTCTGATAGTGCAATGAGAACATAAAGAAAAACAACAATCAGCTAGATGGACGACTCCTTTATCAGAATTGATGCACAATATGCACCCTACATTAATAGTTCACATGCTCCTACTTGCAATAATAAATCTTCTCTATGGAATTCTTAGTTCATTGGTGAGAATTATAAAGATTAAAATTGACTCTTTGTGTTCGAAGACTTCAAAAAATATTATACAAATACACATCTAGAAAACACTCAAGAAAAATGAAAGGAAACAAATGAAAATTTGATGACTCAAGACAAACATTTTGTAAGTGTGTGTGTGTGTGTGTGTGTGCATGTGTGTGTAATATCTGCTCAAAGACTACATAATTGTAAGACCCAAAATCCCATGCCCTTACAAGACTAGGTATGCTTGAGAAGCACTTCCATATTAGGAGTCATCATTGGATTCATCAACGAGAAATGTGAGACTAAAATGAAACACATTTTAAAGAAGAATACAAATAGCAGTGTTCCTAAAATTTGCAAACACGTGAAGAATTAGATGGTAGTTTAATAGGATGTTTTTCCTAACATTTTGTACGAGATAATTGTTGGGTTTAGTGACTACTACACTTCTGTAACAGCTAATCAGAAGTAGAATCTAGTACGACTGTGTTGATATCATCTCTACTATCTCCGAAAAAAACCAAAAGGCATAGACAGGTTGTGAAGCATGTGCTAAGTGTTATTACTCTAGTTTGGTGCTTGTGGTCCTTAAAGTGTGATTTGAATTTCCTATTCAATTGATGCTTGGTATACTTGTTCTTGTATGTATTTATAATAACATCATTGATATCAAGGGTTTATACTTCATGTCTTTTCCAAAGTGTGTTTCTTTAGTTTTGAAGATATTTGGTCAAGGTTATCATGGACTTGACCTATGACTTGGAAAAGTCTTTACAAAAAGGAAGAAACTTCTCTATGAGGGTGGGCACATGTATGTTATCATCTAGTTGATATTTTTTGGATATGGACTTAGGTACTAGATTTTGATACTCATGGAATTAGAATGAAACTGACTTGTAATAAGACATGTAATATCTCTAACAATGGAAAAAGGGCAATGATCAAACATGTTGTCCTCTAGACAAAAATCATCATCTAAAAACTACCAAAGTTAGTTGTAATAATTTCCAAGGCTACATAATCTTACATTAGTATTGTAAAGTTTCCCAGAAAGAGCGGATAGAAATCTACCACGACACATGTAGTTATTTTCTTTAAGAATAAGGATATATTCAACATGAATTTCAACAATATGTAGTATCACTTAATCTCGATAGGCAAAAGGTTATTAGAAACTAGTTTAGAGAAGATACAATAAGTTTCTAGACATAATTATAGAAGAAACAAGACCTACTTAGGTTAACAAAAAAAATGATCTTCTATTTCCATCTATGAAAATAAATTTCTAGGCTTAACGGAAGCTATAAGAAGTGACATCATGGTCTACATGTCCATGACATATAGAGAAGTATAGTTTATGTCTATTTTATTAACTACATCTATCTTCAAATCATTGAAATCATAGTAGGTATTTAGCTAGACCCATGGTATTAGACAACCAAATAGAATAGTGTTGGTATGTATGCCTAAAGAGCCATTCATATGATGATTGTAACGGAATATCTGGTAAACCATTTGATTAATAATAAAGGTAATCTTCCAAATTTTTCCATTTTATTTAGTTGTGAGATAATGACATAACATAATAAATGTCTAAAGAATTATATTACTCAATGGCGTATGTCTTCAAGTTGAGGACCTAAACAATGAGATTGTCCTTATTTCAACAATAGATACAATTTTATTATGTCCCTAGTTAGTTGTTATTGTGAAAGCTGATAGAAAATAATAAATCATAAGACTAGAGTGTGTATCGGTTGATAATAGAATGTCATTACTCATGATATATGATATTGAACCAAACACATGGATACTTGTTGGAGAATAGTGTATCAGATAGACCTACCTTGAGAGTAATACATGGAAATCATGATTGGAATTCAAAATCATCTCCCGTAGTGATGGTGGTAATTGTGGTTCTTAGACCTGAAATCACTACACTCATCACATGTTGTTTCATGTACTTTGTCATCATCAAACATAACTTTGAATAAGGGTTCTCGTAAAGGTGATGATCAAATACATCATAGCACATGGAGAATGATTGTAAGTGATGTAGATGGGATTTGTCCCTCTATGGGAGTTTGATATACATGTCACTTGATAAGAGACACTAAGAAAAGCATGGCATGGCGATGTGCATGTGAATCAATATATGATATTGAATTCATGTATATCTCAGATGATCTACTCTAGTTCAAGGAACATGGATTGAGCAATGAGAGGATGATCATTTCATGCCTTGAGTTCAATTTGGATATTAGAGACAAAGGAAGTATACAATCAATGTAATGCCAACCAATTGTAGGTTGAAGTTCTTCTCCAACTTTTTGATTACTTGGGTAGCAATGATTTCTTGGTAGAAACCATTCATTGCTTGTGATGTTATAAATTAGTTATGGGCATTCACTTCCAATGTAACTTGGAAACTATAGGGTCACACACATAGGATAAATTTAGAATAGGACTTTATTCATGAATGAAGTTTAAACTTGATTACTAAGGTGTTAGGTATTCAATTTAAACAACAATAGTTGACTGAGTGGATAGTGAACAGACTAGTTCAAGTGTTCAACCAATCGATTCAAGTGTCAGGTCAATTGAACCAACATTGGCAATCATAACCATGAGATGACTAGTTCAGCAAGTGAATCAATCGGTTCAGGACTATGAACTAACGAGTTTAGGTTCTGAACCAGCCGTTTGGTTGATCAATTCAATTGGATTGAGGATTGATGTTGATTTCAGTTGTGCATCAATCGAATATTAAATGTCAATACAATTGTGATTGGTAAACTTAGTGAAATGACCAATTCAACGGTCGAAACAATTTGCTCACTTCCAACCAATCATTTTACTATTGAACCGGCCATTTTGTCGCTTGCATGATACCAAAATTCATGAATATTACATTTCTTCAACTCCCGCTTAGACCAGAACTCCTGACCCTGACCCTCCTATAAATTGAGGGGTAGTTGACGCTTTATATAGACACAATAATTGGATCTAAAAATTGTTGTCTTCACATAGTTGTGGCAACGTGCGAACCCGATCAAGTTCTACCCGTCAAAGAGAGGGATACCAAGGGAGAGACAATTAGAAGAGCAAGTCGGCACTAACACACTGACTAGAAGGGACAACTCCTTCTTGTACATTCAACTAGAATGATAGGAGTTCCCAATGGTTCGTATGGACTACTATAGAGGCGAGGAGGTTGTTTCCTATTGCTAGGAGGATGAAGTCAACTATTGTCTGTGGTGATCAACTAGGAGGTTGATGATGATGTTGTCTACGTGTAACTTAAAGAGAGGTACATGCTATTGTAAGGGTTGTCGGTTGACTTGATCTAGGACTAGGTATAACCTTGCAACCATCCTTCCCATTATATAATTATTGCTGCAATCTACTGTTCAAATGGGAATATGGCTATTAAATTTTTGTTTCTCATGCCTTATCTGATTTTGTATTACCCAATAGTAGTATCAGAGACACATTTATTAATTATGATTTCGGGATTTAATTGAGATGAATAGATTTTGGTTTTGATCATAAATTATTACATGTGATGTGAATACTTAGATGAGCAATGTGTATATTTAATTAAATACAACATGTGATCCATATATATATATATATATATATATATATATATATATATATGCAATTTATATGTGTAGCCCTAAAATTGATTTTGATGGTGGATGTTAGTATGGTTATGGACAATAACCCCAGTGATATGTGCTTGGATGGTTGTAGTTGTTTATTCCTAGTTTATCTAGGTTTGTATATCGACCCTCTATCTTCTCTTACATATGTAAAAGTATTATTCTCTCTCCTTCCAATGCTCCCCTCGAATGTAACTCGAGGTTTTCCTGTTATTGTATCATATGTTAAATAGGATTAGGATAGTTTTAGTTCTTGCTATGACAAAGAAGAGACTCATTACCAAACCAATCAACTGTCTAGAGGACCATGGAGGCCTAACGATAGGAGGAGCCAAACCGATTAGCTGGTGGCCCAACCGATCATCTAGAGTGTCCAGAAGATGTTTGGAATGAAGACCAAAAATATATTTGTGTAACCAAATGACTGACCAGGAGGCAAGACGATCAGTTCAAGAGTTGAATTGATCATCCAAGATTTGTTTGATCATAGATCTTAATAAAAAAAGCTTTTTCATGTGGTGTAGACCACGGGTGGGAGTAATTACTTGTGGCTCCTAGGAACTATAATAGTATGGTCATAACCATAGCTTATATTTCACAATTTCATGTTTTTGTTTATGGGATATAGCATGTATATGATACATAATATAAGTGTGTGGTGATTGGATATGCATATATATATATATATATATATATATATATATATATATATATATATATATATATATATATATACATATACATATATATATACATATACATATACATATATATATTATTCCTCAATAACATATTAAGTCTAATATGTTTTCCATTAGAAACACATATGAAAATCTTGATTTACTAAGTGTGGGCACGCCAAGCGTGGTATGCAGCCCATCTCATGGAAGTGTGATGGTAGTAATGTGGGTTTGCCAAGCAGGGTGCATTACTATCATGTTTCCTTTTGGGTCAAACTTAAATAAGTAATCTTAATGTAATTAAGCACCTAGAAGCATGTATATGACTAATGCAATGAGTTTTGCATAAAATCTGTCAAAGAGTCACATAAGATGTAATTTGCAAAATTTGCCTAAATTAATGATTGATTATGGATGTTGGTGTTGGCTGGGTAATAACTCAATTGTTTTGAGTCTTGTCTCACTTGAGGGTTGTACATTGTAATCTTCCAAATTGATATGTGAGAGCTATCAATTTTAACAAAATAGTGGGAATCATAATTAATTAAAGGCCTAACTAAAAATTATCAAATTTTAATCAAATAAAATCAAACAAAAATTGACAAATTGCAAATTTTTCTTGTAGAAACAAATGGTAAACAAATCATTATTGCGACCAGTCCTTAAGAAGGATAAATTTAATGGGAAAAATTCCCATGACTCATTTTGGACCTTGAGAAGGGTTCTCAATTATCATCATAAGCTCTATGTCCTAGATACACCAGTATTAGAAGAGCCTTCTCCTGAGGAGGATGCTTACTGGAAACATGCAAACGATGCCTTAGACATCAAGTATCTTATGTTATGTTGCATGAACTATGAGTTTCATGAGTACTGTGAAGATTTGGGGATTCTTGAGATAATAACAAATCTTAAGAACATGAACCATAATTATACAAAGCAATAAAGGTACAATGTCTCAAAAGCATTGTTTGAGTGACATATGACATAAGGGGATCCAGTACAGACTCATGTGCTCAATATGATTGGACATGTGGAAAATATAGAAGAATCGGGATTCTCATTGAGCCAATAGTTGGAAACATATATGATTCTACAATCATTGCTTGTATCATATAGATAGTTTATTGATTGTTACCACTTGAATAAAATGGACATATTGTTGTCAAAATTGTTTGCCATGTTGATAAATGTTGAAACATGAGTGAAGAAGGACAAATATGTGATGGTGATCAGTGTACTAGAGTCTAAGGACAAAAGAAAGGCCAAGAAGAGTTTTGAGGATAATCATAAATCTAGATCTTTAGCACTCAGGATAAGGAGAAAGAAAAATGCAAAAGGAATCTATCATTTGTACTTAAAGGTAATCAGGAAGATGAAGTCAGGGATAGAGATCTCCACCTTTAGGTATATAAGTTACTGAGATAAATTTTTCTACTTTTTCATCTTGGGTACTAGATACCTGATGTGGATCTCACATATGTTCGAATCTGTAGGATTTGAAAAGAAGTAAGCTTTTATGAAAAGGTGAGGTTGAGTTGTGATTCACAAATGGAGCAAGAGTTGTTGCCACTACAACTAAAACCTATAATTTATCTCTGTCCACAAGGCATGTAATAGAGTTAATGAACTCTTATTTTGTACTATTTATATATCTTGTACGGATAATGATGGATATGAATTTCATATAAAGAATGGATAATGTTCTATTTAAAAGATGAGCTTTATTTGTTGGATCTAAAGACATATATTTATAACATAAATATGAAAATATTAAAACTCAATAACTTAGATAAAATATATCTTTGGCATTGTCTTCTAGGGCACATAAATGAGAATCGCATATCTAGACTACATTAAGATGGTTATATAGACTCTTTTGATTTTGAATCAATAGAGACATATGAGTCTTATTTGTTGGGAAAGATGACAAAGACTCCTCTCACTTGAAATAGTGAGAGGGTTGGTGATCTTTTAGGACACATACATACTGATGTATGTGGCCCTTTTAGAACAAATGATAGTGATGATTATCAGTAGTTCATTACCTTTAATGATGACTTCATCATGTATGGTTATGTTTACCTGATAAATATAAATATGAAACTCATGAAAAGTTCAAGAATTTCATGAATGAAATAAAACACCAACTTGGCAAAAGTATTAAGGCACTTCATTCTAATCGAGGTGGAGAATACTTAAGAGTTTTAGGACCTTCTAAGAGACGATTGTATAGTATCACAATGGACTCCTCCTAGAACACCTCAGCATAATGGTGTATTGGAAAGAAGGAATCACACATTGGTACATATGATGTGATGATTGATGAGTTTAGTTTATCTTCTGACTTCCTTCTGGATATAAGCTCTAGAAACTACCGCATGTACACCAAACTGTACACCATCTAAATCGGTTCAAAAGACACCAAATGAAATATGGTATGGAAAGCATCACAATGTGTCTTTTATGAAGATTTGGGGTTGTAAAGCTTATGTAAGAAAGTAGTTTCCCAAAAATCTGGATCCAAATCGGATAAAAGTTATTTTTTGTATATCCTAGGGAAACCAAAGGATATTACTTTTATACCCTATCTGACAACAAAGTGTTTTTTGACATGGATGATGTATTCCTAGAAAAAGAATTCATATCCAAAGGAATCAGTGGGAGGAATTAGAAATCAAAAAAGTTTGAGACCAACAAGAAAGCATTGAACCTGTAGAAGTACAAGTGGAATATAGAGAGTCACAAACCATTGTGGAATCTCAATCTCCTCAAGTAACATAGGAACCTCATAGATCTAGTAGGACACACCTTGAGCTAGACAGATTTGGTTATCTACTTATTTAACAAGGCGATGAGTCAGTCATTGATGATGAGTCAACAACCTACCTAGAAGCTTCTAAAGGTCCAGAGTTTGAGAAATGGCATGAGGTCATGAGATCTAAGTTGTAATCCATGTACACAAATAAGGTATGAACCTTGGTAGATCCATCTAAAGGGGTAAGACCCTTACGGTGCAAATGGGTGTTCAAGAAAAAGATTGACATGGATGGTAATGTACAAACTTACAAAGTTCTACAGTTGCAAAGGGTTTTAGACAAGTTCAAGATGTTTACTGTGATGAAATATTTTCTCCAGTTGCCATAGTTAAGTCCATCAGCAACATGCTTGCCATTGCATCTTATCATGACTATGAGATTTGGTGTATGGATGTTAAAACCACATTCCCTAACGAGAATCTTCTTGAGGATGTGTACATGACACAACATGAGGGTTTTATAAATTTGAAGGATGCAAATAAAGTTTGTAAGCTGCAAAGGTCAATCTTTGGATTGAAGTAAGCAGCTCAGAGCTAGAATCTTCAATTTGATGAAATAGTCAAAGAGTTTGGCTTCAGTTAAAATGATGATGAACCATGTGTTTACAAGAAGGTGAATGGGAGCATGAGTGTAGTGCTCATCTTGTATGTAGATGACATACTATTGATGACGAATGACATCCCTACCTTACATATGGTAAAGACCTAGCTAGGAAAGACATTCTCCATGATGGATTTAGGTGAAGCATTCCTATATCTTAGGAATCAAGATCTAAGGATATAGGTGTAGAAGGATTCTTGGACAAAGTCGGAGCACATACATCGATGAAGTGTTGAAGAGGTTCAACATGGAGGACTCTAAGATAGAAAACATGCCCATGTCTTATAGTGTCACTATCTCAAGATCTCAATGTCTGATTCTTGTGAAGAAAGGGAATGCATGAGTAGGACTCCATATGCATCTACAATTGGATCCATCATGTATGCAATGTTATGTACTGTACCCATGTGTTTTTAGTCATTATTTTAGGCTCATTTTTCCTTATTTTCATGTGTAGTTTTGGCCTTTATTTGACTTATTATGCATGGAATGTCATTGATATCCTAGATTTTCCTTGAATGCATCAAATTATATGATTTCAACCATTTTTACTAGTATTTTACATCTTATAAGTACTCATGATGTTTTTATGTGATTTAAGGTACAAGGTAGTTCTACACAGCTTGGTGCTATCAACTTTGTAATAGTCGGTGGTACCGACTTACCCTCAATGATGTGCTCGAGAACCTACCATAACTCGATGCTACTAATAGAAAAATTCAGTGCTTCCGAGATAGCATCAGTAAGCGCAGCATGAATTGAGAAAATTGGGTGCTACCAAGTTTCCAACTCGGTGCTACTGAGTTGATGTCAGAGAGGCTGTTCAAAATTGCAAAAAGCCAGTGTTATCGAGTCCACGTTGATAGTACTGATAGGATCAGGATCACGTGACTAAACCTAAATGACTCGGTACTACCAACTCACCTAGTCGGTACTACCGAGTCTGCCCGATCAGACCGACCGCATATCTGTCTCTAATCCAATGGTGGATGTAATTTCAGACCCTAAGTAATTGCTATAACATAGGGGGATGACGGCCAGACCTAAGCATGCCCCAATTTTGATTGTACGTGGTCCGAGAGAGAAAAGAGAAGGGCGGAGGACTAAACACTTCACCCAAAAATATTTGAGCACCTACGGAGGACACTTCTACAGCCGGAATATAGCAGAACGCACATACAATAGAGGGGATCATCCAGACAGGCAAAGATCCAGGGGTTACCTTAGTTTCTACTATGCTCCCCACATTTTTCTTTTTCCCTTCTAAGTATTTTGCAATGAAAAACATGCAAGGATAAAACCTATATTCTTTAGGATCTGGGAGTAGCCCAGATATACACTGCAATTGATTTATATGCATTAATATCAAGTTATCTTATTGTTACTGGATATAACTCTATGAAAGTTTCATGTTTCTTTCGTGCTTGATCACCATGAATGGAGTAATACACACTTAGTCATCTCGGGAGAGGGATTAAGGGTTGGAAAACATAGGATTACTCGTATATTGCACCCTTTGGGAAAAGTGGAGAATATACGAGAGGAGAAACCCAGAGTATAAACATAAAGTACCTAACTAATCAAACCAATAACCACGGGAGTGGGATTGACATTAGATTAGGTACTGAATTACACTGCAAGAGCAGGTAATTCTGGCTACAGGCTCTTTATCCAGGGTTTGATATAATAGATATTAGTGTGTCGGATTGATTGTTAGTGGTATCTATGGTGAAACCACCTCCTAAAGAATTCATTCTCCTTATGGTTTACTTCAACCATGTAATTTGTTTACTTTAGCATTCGGTTGGCAATTCAACTCAATTCAAACAATTATCACTGGCCTAGTTGATTGATCTATAGTTAGTAGTAGTCTACTAGAAAAGTGCTTCCCCATGTTCAACTCGGGCCTCACAGGACTTCATTACTTTGATACGTTAACTTGTTATTTGCGCATGGTAAACACATGTCAATTTTTTGGCGTTGTTGCTGGGGAGGCGACAACATCCAGCACTACGAGTGTTGCGGTCGGCCACTCTCGGGCAATTTTTATACTTTTTATTTTTATTTTTTATTTCTTTATTTGAAGTTGAGTTACAATAATTTCTTCATTTGGTACAAGCTTCTAGACTTGACATCCATTCTCTTTTTTTTTCCAGGAATAATAGTGCATGGTGCGAACCAGAGCCCTAGACTACGATGAACCATCTTCACTGGGCTTTGGACAAGCAGAGTTCTTACAAGGAGAAAAAGAACTAGGAAGATCTGTGAACAGGTTCAACAAAACACCTTCACTAAACCCTCCTTTTATTGAAGAACTAGAGGCACCAACAGTACCCAAGCCAAGAGAAATGGGGGATAGAGTAGATGAACCAGAAGAATAGACAATATGGGAGAGAATAAAGGCTTCATCATCCACGGCCCAGAAAGGGCCCATCAAAAGACAAGATATCAATGTAGGCATCTAAAAGATAGAACCTAGACTCATTGCTTTAGTAAAATCCTAGGCATTCCATGGCCACCCTTCTGAGGATCCAATGACACATATCAGAAACGTTGTGGAAAGGTGTGATATGGTGAAGATAGACAGGATTCCAACTAGCACAATCTACCTCAACTTGTTTTCATCGTCACTTGTAGATGGTGTGAAATTGTGGCTTGACAATCTGTATGATGAGATCATAGAGTTGTGGGATCATATGATAGATGTTTTTTAACGCTACTTTCCTCCATAAAAGATGAATCATATAGTGAAGAAGATTCATAACTTCAAGCATCAGGCTGATGAGTCATATTCAAAGGCATGGCAAAGATTTCAAAACATGCTTAGAAGAGTGCCTCACCATGGCATTGATCTATAGGGGCAAGAAAAAATCTTCTATTATGGTCTATACAAAGGGAGAGAACAACCCTTGATAGCACAGGAGCAGGGTTCTTTCTCAACAACAAGCCCGCTCGCTGCCTTGAAATCCTCAACAACATGTCTAAGAATGAATCATGGGGGGGAGAGAACCACCAGCCACTATAAAGAGTGTTAGTTAATCTAAGGTGATATCTACTTTAAATGAAAAGTTAGACCTCATTGCCAAGACTCTATGTGCTCCAGATAGAAGCTCTACTATAGAAGAGGAAGAGGAGTGAAAGTATGTGCGCCAAGGTAAATATAGGAATAATGATTATTCATGGCGGAAGGACCCCAAGTTCTCATGGAAAGACCCTAATAATTTCCAACAAGATCCATCGTAGGCACCGCAGCAACAACCAAGGCCATAGCAATATGGTGGTCAAGCCCAATATCCACTAGAATAGTAGAAGATTGACAAGATTGAACAAATGTTGGGTAAGCTGGTGAGTTAGAATGAGTTGTAGATTGCACAGACGCAGTGGGACCTTCAGAATCAAGGGGCACATATTTGCAATATTGAAATGTAGATATCCCAGATAGCAGCAAATGTGAGTGCTTTAAGGCAATCGACTCCGCAAGGCTTTCCAGCAAATACTAATGTACCTTCCAGAAATCAACATGTGAAGGCAGTTCTGCTTCACAATAGTAAAAATTTACCAAATGGTGCACCACACAATGCAGTCACAGAAGAGGCAGAAACTCAAGCTAAACCAATGGAAGTGGAAAAACCAGACATGTCAACCCAAGAGAAGACTGTGGAGGATCAAGTTGAAGAGCTTGTAGGCAATAAAACTCAAGCCTACATACCACCTCACGAGAGGTCACTTGTGATTCCTGTGCCATTTCCAAACAGTCTGAAGGCTACCAATATGGACAAATAGTTCAAGAAGTTTCTAGATAACTTTCAGAATTAGTAAGTGAACATTCCCTTGATTGATGCAATAGAGAAAATACCATCCTATGGGAAGTTCTTGAAGGACGTCATTACAAAGAAGAGGACGATTCCAGAGTCTGATGTGGTAGTGCTCAAGGAACAAGTCAGTGCTTTCATTTTGGGCACACTACCACCTAAAAGACAGGATCCAGGGTGCTTCAACATCATGTGCTTTATAGGGAAGACAAAATTCAGAGAGGCTTTATATGATTCAGGGGAAAGCATAAATTCGATGCCCTTATCTACATTTATGAAGCTTGGACTCAAAGAAACCAGGAAGAGTAGCTTGACAATCTAGTTGGTGGATAATTCAGTAGTGACGCCATATGGTATATGCGAGGATGTTCTGGTCAAGGTGGATAGGTTTGTCTTCCCTGAGGATTTTATAGTGATGGAGATGCAGGGTGATCACAACAATGAACTTCTTTTGGAGAGACCATATCTACTACAGATATGATACTTGAGATGGGTAGAGGACGTCTCACGATGGGAATCCAAGATGACAGGTTTGAGATAAAAATGTCGGAGCACTCTCAAGCAATGGGAGATAAGGTGCAGTGCAATATGCTTCAGCATCTGGACAACAAATTTTTGTAATTTCTAGGAAATCCATTCTTGGATATGACCCATGTGATGACCAGGGTGGAAAAAGACACTCTAGTTGTTGACATCCTAAAAAACACAAAAGTACTTTCTATGACCCAAGCTATGCGCTACCCAGGAGATGACAGGGAGGACTATAACCCAACTACAAAAGAAGAAGCCATGGTTGATTCTGTGATAGATCCATCTACACAGCTACCCCTGGAGGCATGCTTGATAAATAGAATGGAAGGAAGCTTATGCAACAACCGTCTGGAGGAGTGCATCTTTTTGTTGAACGTAGTACCTTGTTACTATGCAAGGTGCTTTGAAGACTTAGGACCGCCAACCCCACCATTGGTCTTGTCTCTTTTGAGCCCACCAGAGTTGGAGTTGAAACTATTTCCTCCACACTTGAAATATATGTTCCTCGCTACAGAAGAAAAACTCCCAGTGATCATTTCATCTTCTCTTAGTGGTAAGGAGGAGGAATAGCTACTCACTATGTTAAAGAACCATCGAGCTCCATTCAGTTGGTCGATAGTTGATATAAAAGGGATTTCTCCAACCTTATGCCAGCATAAGACCCAACTTGAAGAAGGGGCAAAAGCAATTGTCCAACCTCAGCAGCGTCTCAACTCGAATATAACAGAGGTAGTAAAGAAGGAAGTTGTCAAGCTTCTATCGGCAGGTATAATATACACAATCTTTGATTCAATGTGGTTTAGTCCCACGCAGGTCATTCCCAACAAAGGGGGGATCAGCGTCACTACAAATGCAGTTAATGAACTGATTTCCACTATGTTAGTGATGGGATGGTGTGTGTATTGATTATCGCAGGTTAAATGCAGCCACCATTAAAGACCATTTTCCCCTACCCTTTATTGATCAAATCTTGGAACGTCTATCTGGTCGCTCTCACTTTTGTTTCCTTGACGGGTATTCCAAGTATAACCAGATTTCCATAGAGCCTAAGGACCAAGAGTAATCCACTTTCACATGTCCTTATGGCACTTTCACATACCGTCGAATGCCTTTTGGTCTTTGTAATGCCCCTGCCACGTTTCATTGACGTATGCTGGCATTTTTTTATATGGTGAAGCGGTGCCTAGAGGTTTTATGACCAATTTTTCTGTCTATGGGGATTCGTTTCATGATTTCCTTCACAATTTAGATAGGGTGTTGCAAAGATGTGAGGACACTCACCTAGTTCTTAACTGGGAAAAGTGTCACATGATGGTGAGTGAAGGGATAGTTCTGGGACAAAAGGTGTCCAATAAAGGCATGGAAGTTGATCCGGTGAAGATTGAGGTTATTTCCTCACTACCTCCACCGACATTGGTGAAAGGAGTTAGGAATTTTTTAGGACGCTGGATTTTATCACCGGTTCATAAAAGATTTTTCCAAGAATTCCAAACCATTATCTAAGCTTTTAGAGAAAGACATAGATTTTTCTTTTGATGAGCGTGGTTTGAAAGCCTTTAAAACAGTTAAGGAAAAACTTATTTATGCACCTATTGTGCAGGCTCCTGATTGGAGCCTCCCATTTGAACTGATGTGTGACGCATAAGATTATGCAATGGGAGCGGTGTTGGGTCAACGTCGAGATAAAACTCCAACTGTCATATATTACGCATCAAAAACTTTGAATGATGCGCAGATGAACTACACTACTACTGAAAAAGAGTTGTTAACGGTAGTGTTTGTCTTTGAAAATTTTTGACAATACCTAGTAGCAGCTAAGGTGATAGTCTGGACTGACCACGCCGCTATTAAATACATGATACAAAACAAGGACACCAAACCCAGACTTATTAGGTGGATTCTTTTGCTATAAGAACTTGATATTGAAATTAAAGATAAGGCAGGTGTGGAGAATGCAGTGGTTGATCATCTATCTAGGTTAGAAAGGTCAGATGAAAGAGATATTGATATCCCCATAGTTGAGGAATTTCCAGATGAAAAACTATTTGCAGTTGAAACTAAAGACCCGTGGTTTGTTGATATCGTTAATTACCTAACTTGTTAAGAGATGCCTGCGGATTGGGGTTACCTAGAGAAAAATTTTGTTTTTCCATTCTTTGAGATTTTATATCTAGGGTGACCCAATTCTTCTTAAATAATGCAGGGATGGCCTATTAAGAAGGTGTGTACCCGAGTGTGAGGTAGAGAGTATCTTATCACATTGTCACTCTCTACCCACAAGTGGGCACCATTCTAGTTCCAAGACTATTGCCAAAGTCCTAGAAAATAGGTTTTATTGACCCACTTTGTTTAAGGATGATCATAACTATTTTCGTCGTTGTGACACATGTCAGTGTGCATGTACTATCTCCAAGTGACATGAGATGCCCTTAAATGTGTTTCAGGAGGTCGAGGTTTTTGATCTTTGGGGAATAGATTTTATGGGCCAATTTGTGTTGTCTAATCCATACCTTTACATTTTACTTGCAGTTGATTATGTGTCTAAGTGGGTGGAAGAAATTCCAACCCGCACCAAAGATGCACAAGTAGTGTGCAAATTTGTGAAGGATTACATCTTTTGTAGGTTTGGTGTCCCCCGCCTAATCATTAGTGATGGTGGCTCACATTTCACTAATAGGCAGTTTGGAGCTCTTTTGAGCAAATATGGGGTGAAGCACCGAGTGGGTACTTCATATCACCCATAGACTCAAGGACAAATTCAGGTGTCAAATAGGGAAGTTAAGCAAATTTTAGAGAGGGCTATCTCAACCAACAGGATGAAATGGAGTTGTGTGCTAACTGATGTACTTTGGGCTTATATAACAGCTTACAATTCTCCAATCGGAACAACACCTTTTAGGTTGATCTATGTTCGTGCTTGCCACTTACCTGTAGAGCTTGAACACAAAGCCAGATAGGCTATGAAGAAACTGAACTTCAACATTGATGAAGCAGATAGGAAAAGGTTTCTGGAACTAAATGAATAAGATGAGCTAAGGATTCATGCTTATGAAAGCTCTAGGATATATAAGGAGAGGACAAAGAAAATTCATTATAGACACATTCTAGATAAGGTGTTTCTCCCTGGTTATAAAGTCCTCCTTTTTAATTCTAGACTGAGATTACATCTATGCAAGCTAAGGTTCAAGTGGAGTGGACCATTTGTGATTGAAAAAGTTCTTCCCCATGGTTCTATGAACATTGCATATGGGAATAGATCGTTCCATGTCTATGGCCAAAGACTTTGTTGAATCAAGGGCTATAATGGGGGTTAATAGAGCTTCATAAATCTCACAAAACTAATTAGACCACCAAATTATATTAAGTGCAAAAACATAAACATACAGACAATTTGAGATCCTAACTAATATGCATAGCAAGGGTGAGAAACAAGGAAGAACATACACTTGGACAAAGTGGTTTAGAGTGGTTCCAAACTTCAAACTAGAAGTGAGTCAATCCACTATCTGGAGGTGGTTAAGCTCTAGGACTTTGCAATCTTGATGCTCTTATATTCATTCATAAGATTACAAGACAACAACCACATTCATCCAAGGACTTAATACCTCAAGCAAGGATCTTCGACCTACCAAAGGAACTTACCCACTTGAACCATGGAGTCTTCATCCTTCAACAAGGACTTACCCACTCCTTCTTTAAGTCTTTGGCCTTCAAGGAATCACCTATCCTTCTTGAACGTCTGCCTTGCCTATCTCCTTCACTTGGAGATCTGAAACACCTTGCTTTCTTCAACCTTAAAGAACAACAACTCCTTCTCCTTCACTCGGACAAGATCTTCACCCTTTTCTTCAATAGGAAAGGGGGTAGGAAGATGGAGGTGGAGAGCTACATGGATACAAGGGGTAGCTCTCTTACAATAGAACATATCTCACTCATACTCATGGATTTAACTTGAAGGTAGAGAGAGAAAGGGGCTCAAAGGCATGCAACACTCTCAACTAAGCAAGAACCAAGCATATATGGAATGAGCAACCTTGGAATGGACTCCAAGTGGTCCTATTTATAGATGAGGGTGCCCCTTTGAGTTGGGGAACACTTAGGGTCGAATTATAGCCATTTTTTTTCCAAGGCAATGGATCTATTTTCATCCAAATAAGTCACCAACGGTCACAATCACTTTTTCTACAATTTCTGTACAGTGCATTCGGTCAAGTTTCAATAAAGGTAACTCGACCGATTGGGTAAAAGACAAACCCAAATTTCAAACCATCGGTCGAGTTTCAATAATGGTAACTCGACCGATTGGGTAAAAGACAAACCCAAATTTCAAACCATCGGTCGAGTTTGTCCTGAGGAAAATCAACCAACCAGTGAAAGTTGTGTTTGGTCAGTAACCCCATCGGTCGAGTTCTGTGAATGCACAACTCGACCTATGTACTCTTCAGAGAATTGATCCAGTGGATTTGTCGAAATTGTAACTTGACCAATTGATTGGATGTGATCAATTTTCTAAAGTGCCTCAAAAGTGATTAAAACTTGGTGCAAAGTGTCCCAATCAATTTTCTCATCTTAGTTACAAGTCATATCATCAATACAAGTTATTACAAAAATATTCTAAGGTCATTTACATGGATTTCCTAAATTTTACACTTGTATAGCTTTTGACTTGAACTTGAGCAAAATAGGGCTTGTGAATTTTGATCCTTTTCATGTACCTAACACCTGAAATCAATATTGAATACACATATTAGATACATATGAATGGAATGGTTAAGTCATTATCAAAATATGACAATGCATAAACTCTAGGTCAACATTCTCCCCCTTATTGACAATGACAAACCATTCCTCAAACATATTGAAAAGGGTATAGAAATTTTACCTTTGCCTTGTGAATTGGGGGGATTCAAGATTTGAACAATGTGAATTACTCCCCCTCAATCTATGCTTACTTTAACCAGCATAGTTAGTCTATCTACACAAAGTAATTATAACATACAAGTACTATATGGTCATTTGCAAGTGACATGATAAAACATTAAATGAACAAGAAAAGGATCTCATAAGCAATAAACAACAGTATGACAAAGTATAGCAATATTATTGAGTTTCAAGACATTGAAATTCTCTCCCCCTTTTGACATTATCAAAAAGTAGGGGGGTAGAAGAGCATATATCAGGTCTTCTCCAAACACAATCAAAAATATGATCATACATGCAATCTCATATCATATGTCCACCAGAGACAAAAGAAACATACAATCTCAGTCATAATCAAAATATGGTGAATTAAGGCACCAACTCATAATATATATCAGAGCAAAGAGCTAGAGTGCACATAATATAGATTACAACTCAGAAGCATGGTCTCATAAAGGCAACGATAAACAAGAAGTGATGAAAAATTGAAGATAAAATAGTACATCTCAGATAATGTGCCCAGATGTTTCTAATACAAATAGCCTAGAAAGATACATATGATTAGCATATTAGGCTAAAAACTAAGAAACAATCTAGACATCTAGACTATCTATGTCCAAAGCATCATCATAATTAGATCCATGCTCGTAGTCCTCTTCTCCATCTGAAGGTGCATCTGTAGTGCCTTCATCACCAGAATCAGCACCAGAACCATCACCATCATCTGAAGCATCCTAACCATTGCCATCGTCGTCATCAGTAGCCTGGTCAGGCATCTCCTCATCTGCAGGAGGACCAAAATCACAACCAGGCCAATGAGCATTTTGCTCATCCCAAGACATACCAAGAGCATATAGCTCATTGGCTTGAGGAAAGGATGGAATAGAATTGCCAAGACTGGCAAGAAGGGTGGTCAAGGGGCCAGCTAGCAATGGCAGATAGGAGGGAGTAGAACTACCAGCAGCAAAGGGTGGAGGAGCAATAGCGGAAGGCTCGGGGGAAGGGTAGTAATGATTGTATGCATAAGAAGCCTAATCACTATCAGGGAAAGGCTAGTAGGAGGGGTAGGGGTGTATATAGGATATGTTCATGTTAGACATGATTGAATATAGATACTGATGCAGGTGCTCCTGAACCTGTTGGTTGTATGCTTGTTGGTGCATCATGTTTCCCATAAGGGTTTCATTAGATACACATAATGAAGGATGGCTAGGTCTAGGTGGTTGAGGAGGTGGAGCTCGGGCAGAGGAGGTAGGGGCTGTAGAGGCAGAGTTTGAGGGTGAAGCACCAGGTGTGGTAGATGCAAAAATAGACACGGACTTCTGAATCGGGGTTTCACTAATACACACACCCTTTCTAGCTAGCTTGTAATGATAGTTAGAGAAGAGTGATTTCTCACTAGAAAACTGAAATAAACCACAAATCAGGGTTGGATAGGGTGGATGGGTGCTTCGAGTGTTCTTATCGGAATCAAAATAGGTCATGTGGTGGAGAACGTATATTGACCATTTGACTCCGATATTCTCAAGGATGTAGTACATTATAACCATAGTGTTCTCTGCAATATATAATTGATTTTTCTTCAGATGGATGTTGTAGTTTATCACTAAGGCTAATATACACTTCCTGAGATCGATGGAGGAGGAGGGTAGGGTGCTCTTCTTCTTGTATGGAACATCGGGTTTCTTCAAGTAGCGATGAATGCCAGGAAGTGTAAGCTCATTCTGCTTGTGGAAACCTTCAAGATCCAAAAGATCAAAATACTTGTCGTAATCCTTGCGCCAAGAGTCATTCTAATTATCTCCGGAAAAGAAGACATTTAAAATATCCTTGGAGATTTGAAAATGCTTCCCAATGATCATGGAAGTCAGGTACACTTGAGTATTTAGCGGGGGTATAAGAGTGTCATAATTGCAATGCAAGTTAGCATAGAATTTGTGAACTACTTTTGTGCTTGTCATAGAATTATGAAAATAGTACGCTCGACAGCTAGGGTAGAGAGGTGATGGATGGATAACAACTTAGCTACTTGGTCTATGACCGCTTGACGCCTAGGGATAGGCTCAAACAAGTCTCTAAAAGGGAAAGGACTCCTAGGAAGAAGGTCCTTATACCTATATACAGCTTCTATTGAGACGAATGAGGTGTCATCAAAGGGAATCAAGCAGTTAGACAAAGAAGACGATGGAGCATTGCTAGGGGAGGGTCCCTTTCTCCTATGGGAAGCCATGGAGGAGAAAAGAAGGAGAGGAAGAGATCAAACGCACAAAGCAAGCCGTCAAAAACATCCAAACACCAACAAAGAGAACAAGGGGAGGTCTAGGGCCGCCTATCTAGGTCGGGAAAGGGCTAGGATAGGGAAGGAAAGGGTTTGGGTAGAGAGCTTAGGGCTAGAAGAAGGAGAATCAGTCAGCTATTCTCTAGTTGAGAGGGAGAAAGTTGGTTGAACCCAATTAAGTTGGCTTCATCTCGCTGATCGATCGAGTTCTGAGAGTCGGAAACTCAACCGATTGGTTCATTTTAGAACAGCTCTTGGTCACAGATCGGTCGAGTTTGGTCGAGTTTGTCTTGGGGGAAACTCGACCGATGGTCAACCTGACCTAAAACCATCAAACTTAATTTCTAGCCATTTGAATGCTAATTAAATTCATTTTTCAAGTCTATTATGTATATTGAACATACTTAGGCATGTATCACTCATCATTGGGTACTATTTAGTTATAAAAATAAGAAATTCAAGAAATGCCCAAAAATAAGTGAAATAAGCATGTCAACAAGAAAATTAAGCAATTTTAGGCAAGTAAGGTGAGTAAAGACTGAGCAAGACATATAGGATAAAAGCAACTAGCTAGATAACATGTCAATATCATCCAAAGAAACAATGAGCAGTTTAGATCTAATAAAATTAAATTGCTCTCTAGCTAGAGGTTTAGTGAAAATGTCTGCCAACTGATTTTTCATGTCCACATGCATGATATAAATATCCTTTTTGGCAATGTGATCATGCAGAAAATGATGGCGAACCTCTATATGTTTAGCTCTACTATGCAATATAATATTATAAGAAAGATTGATGGCACTTGTATTATCATAATAGATAGGAGAAGCATCAAAATGAATGTTAAAGTCTTGGAGCATTTGCTTCATCCATAGGACCTAGGAACAACAACTTCTTGCTATAATGCACTCAGCCTCAGTAGTTGATAATGCCACGGTGCTTTGTTTCTTGGAAAACCAAGACACCATGCATGGTCTTAGAAGGAAGCAAGTGCCACTTGTGCACTTTCTATCAACCAAACAGCCTGCATAATCCGCATCACTATATGCTATAAGAGTAAAGTCCCTTGACTTAGGATACCATAGACTAAAATTTGAGTTTTGGCTAAGTACCTCAAAATCCTCTTAACAATAATAAGATGTGATTTCCTAGGACTTGATTGAAAGTGAGCACACAAGCCAACACTAAACATAATATCAGGTCTAGAGGCAGATAAATAAAGTAAACTTCCAATCATACCTCTATAGAGATTCTCATCTACCTTCTCACCTTCTTCATCTCTATCAAGTTTGGCAGCGTTGGGCATGGGTGTGTCCATCGGCTTCATGTTCTCCATTCCAAAGTGTTTGAGTAGTTCATTGGTGTACTTGCCTTGGTTGATGAAGTTTCCATCTTTGGTTTGCTTGATTTGGAAGCCAAGGAAGAAAGTCAACTCACCCATCATGCTCATCTCCAACTCACTCTACATAAGAGAACTAAACTCCTTACAAAGATCAAGAGCAGTTCCGCCAAATATGATATCATCAACATATATTTGAATGATAAGAAAATTGCTAGAAGTGTGTTTTAGAAATAGAGTAGAATCGACTTTGCCCATGACATAGCCATTGTCTAACAAAAAGTTCTTTAATTTCTCATACCAAGATCGAGGTGCTTGTTTGAGTCCATATAGAGCTTTTTATAACAAATAAACATGATTAGGTAGCTTGTCATTTTCAAAGCCCCAAGGTTGAGCAACAAATACTTCCTCCTCAATTGTACCTTTCAAAAATGCACTTTTAACATCCATTTGATATAGCAAGAAATTTTTATAACTAGAAAAGGCAAGTAGCATTATAATAGATTCAAGTCTAGCAACAGGAGCATAAGTTTCATATCAAAATCAATACCTTCCTACTGATTGTAGCCTTGTGCCACTAACCTTGCTTTGTTCTTTACCACTTTGCCTTTTTCATCAAGCTTGTTGCAGTAGACCCACTTGGTACCAATGATTTTTATGTCACTTGGCCTTAGCACTAGAGTCCACACATGATTCTTCTCGAATTGCTCTAGTTCCTCCTGTATGGCTAGGATCCACTCTTCATCTCCAAGAGCTTGCTTGATGTTCTTTGTCTCCAGCTGTGAAATGAAGGCACTGTCTGCTTGCTCTTTGTTGTAGGCATCTCGTGTCTTCACTCTCTTGAATGGATTGCCAATGATTAACTCTTTGGGGTGATTCTTTGCAAAGTGAGGAGTGGGATCCTTCTTCTCTTCATCTTCTGCTTCAACCACATGTTTATCTTTATTGTTGATGTTGAGGTCTTTCAAGATAGTAATCAAGTCATCTGCAACATCATTATCAACAACATTCTTTCCAATGACAGGGTTAGATTCAATAAACTTGACATTAATATTCTTCAATTTTAGACAGTTCAATATTGAAAACTCTATAAGCCCTGCTTATAGTGCTATCGCCTAGGAAGAAAGCCTTGTACGATTTTGGATCAAACTTGTTGAGAAAATCCTTCATGTTTAAAAATAAACAAGGACATCTGAAAATGTGAAAGAAATCGATGGATGGATTTCTACCACGCCACAACTCATAGGGGGTTTTCTTCAAAGAAGGATGCGTAAAAACTCAGTTCTACACAAAACAAGAGGTGCTAACAGCTTCTACCCAAAACTTCTTAGGAATGTCATATTCTAGAAGCATGGTCCTAGCCATCTCCTCTAGCGACCTATTCTTTCTCTCTACTACCCCATTTTGTTGAGGTGTCTGAGGAGAAGAGAAATTGTGTGAGTAACCAGATTTTTCACAAAAATGCTCAAAAAGATCATTTTCAAAATCTCCCCCATGGTCACTGCAGATAGAAACAGTCTAGCAAAAAGTTTCATTTTCAACTCATTTACAAAAGCTCGAGAAAACATCGAGAGTGTCACTTTAAGAGACAAGAAAGAATGTCCAAGTATAGCGAGATAAATCATCGACAATCACAAGACAATACTTGGAACCACGAAGCATTTGAGTTCTCATAGGTCTTAATAGATCAATATGAAGAAGCTCAAGAGTTCGTTTGGTACTAAGGACTCCTTTGGATTTTAAGGAGGACTTGGTTTTCTTGCCTTGTGTACAAGGTTGGAATTCCTCATCCTTATCAAAATCCAATTTAGGAAATCCCCGAGCCAATTCTTTTTTGCTCAATTTCTTCATTTGATGCATATTCACATGACCCAACCGGCGATGCCAAAGAGAAATATCATTTTTATACACAACAAAGTATCTATCAAGTATGGTCTTTAGAGCATCAAGCACAATAACATAAAGATTACCATTTCTAGTTCCCTTATATATGACATTGTAAGTGAGGGAATCTAGAATCAAACATTCTACAGAAGTAAATAGAAAAAGGTAACCATTTTCACAAAGTTGGCTTACACTTACCAAATTGTGATGTAGGCCATCAACAAGCAAAACATGTTTAATACTTAGCTCATTGCCTACATCACCCTCACCTATTACCTTACCCTTTTTGTTGTCCCCGAAGGTCACTGATCCTCCTTTCTTTTTCATGAATTTGTTGAAAAGGCTGATTTCACCTGTCATATGTTTTGAGTTGCATCTTTGCTTCTTCTTTCTTTCTTCTCCTTTCTCTTGTATTTGCCTTCTCTCTTATACTCCTTGTCCTTCTTGTGGCTGCTCTTATGGTGTCTCTTCTTGGCCTTTGGGCAGTCACTCTTATAATGGCCTTTTTGGCCACATTCATAGCATCTAGGAGTTGATGAAGAAGGCTTCCCCTTGATGTGTTTTCCCTTGGAGTAGTTATCTTCATGCTCATTTGGGCCTTCATCTTCACTTGAGGAAGGAGTAGGGGACTTGAGAGCAAGTTGTTGCTGCCGAACCATCTCTTCAATTTGAGCTTTGAAGGTTGTGTCCTTATCTTCTTGGACTCCTTCTCTTCTCTCTTTTCTTCCTCTTCTTTCTTATCAAGCCTTGGTTCATGGGCTTGAAGGTTGCCAACCAGCTCCTCGGTCAACAATTCACTAAGCTTGTACACTTCTTCAATGGATGTAACCTTGGGATCCCATCTCTTTGGAAGAGATCTCAAGATCTTGGAGTAGATCATGCCTTTATCCATCACACTACCAAGGGTTTCCAATCCATTGATGATCACATTAAGCCTTGTGTACATGTCTTCCACTCTTTCATTCTTGCCCATCTTGAAGTTCTCAAGTAGACTACCAAGCATGTAGATCTTGGCTTCCTTCACTTGCTCTGTTCCTTCATAGGTGAATCATAGCTTGTTCCATATTTCATGTGTGGTGTCCCGAGAAGAGATCCGGTTGAACTCAGATGGGGTGAGGACTGCATAGATGATGCTCACGGCTTTGGCATTGAGTTGAGCTTGCTTCATTTGGGCTTCTGTCCATGTGGAGATTTCCCCCTTTGGATCTTCATACTTTAGAGCACCACCTTCCACATCCCATAGCTTACTCCTTGGAGATAGAACTGTATTCTTCTCTTCCAATAGAGGAAGTTGGTATTGTCGAAGATCAGAGGTCGCATGGAGAAGCTTCCCTCTAAGTTGAGAGATCCAAGTGCTTAATCACCCATCTTCTCCTACTTATGGAAGTAGCTTGGAGAAGACTTGCTCTGATACCACTTGTTGGATTAAGGGCTCTAGAGGGGGGTTAATAGAGCTTCACAAATCTCACAAAATGAATTAGACAACCAAATTATATTAAGTGCAGAAACTTAAACATACAGCCAATTTGAGATCCTAACTAACATGCATACCAAGGGTGAGAAACAAGGAAGAACATACACTTAGACAAAGTGGTTTAGAGTGATTCCACACTTCAATCTAAAAGTGAATCAGTCTACTACCTAGAGGTGGTTAGGCTCTAGGAATTTGCATTCTTGATGCTCTTATATTCATTCATAAGATTACAAGATAACAACCACATTCATCCAAGGACTTAATACCTCAAGCAAGGATCTTCAACCTATCGAAGGAACTTACCCACTTGAACCATGGAGTCTTCAGCCTTCAACAAGGACTTACCCACTCCTTCTTCAAGTCTTGGGCCTTCAAGGAATTACCTATCCTTCTTGAACGTCTGCCTTGCCTATCTCCTTCACTTGGAGATCTGGAACACCTTGCTTTCTTCAACCTTGAAAAACAACAACTCCTCCTTCACTCGGAGAAGATCTTCAGCCTTTTCTTCAATAAGAAAGGGGGTAGGAAGATGGAGGTGGAGAGCTTTACATGGATACAAGGGGTAGCTCTCTTACAACATAACCTATCTCATTCATACTCATAGATTTGACTTGAAGCTAGAGAGAGAAAGGGACTCAAAGGTGTGTAGCACTCTCAACTAAGCAAGAACCAAGAATATATGGAATGAGCAACCTTGGAATGAACTCCAAGTGGCCCTATTTCTAGATAAGGGTGCCCCTTTGAGTTGGGGAACACTTAGGGTCAAATTATTGCCATTTTTTCCCAAGGCAACAGATCTATTTTTGTTCAAATAAGTCACCAATGGTTACAATCACTTTTTTTGCAATTTCCATACAGTGCATTTGGTCGAGTTTCAATAAAGGTAACTCGACCGACTGGGTAAAAGACAAATCCAAATTTCAAACCATCGATCGAGTTTATCCAGAGGAAAATCAACCAACCAATGAAAGTTGTGTTTGGTTAGTAACCCCATCGGTCAAGTTCTATGAATCCACAACCCGACCGATGCATTCTTTAGAGAATTGATCCAGTGGATCGGTTGAGATTGTAACTCGATCGATTGACTACTTGTGATCAATTTTCTAAAGTGCATCAGAAGTTATTAAAACTTAGAGCAAAGTGTCCCAATCAATTTTTTCATCTTAGTTACAAGCCATATCATCAATACAAGTGATTACAAAAATATTCTAAGGTCATTTACATGGATTTCCTAAATTGTACACTTGTATAGATTTTAACATGAACTTGAGAAAATTAGGGCTTGTGAATTTTGATCCTTTTCATGTACCTAACAAATGAAATCAATCTTGAATACACATATTAGATACATATGAATGGAATGGTTAAGTCATTATCAAAATATGGACAATGTATAACCTCTAGGTCAACATACTTAAGCACTACTTTCGAGGGGAAGTAGAGCTGCGAATAGAGGAGGTGAAACTTTGCACCATTCCATAGATGCTCTCTCTAAGGATCGTCTAGTCTAGGACATTAAATGATGATGCTTGTTGGGAGGCAACCCAATGTTTATTGCAATTTTTTAGGTTCAGTTTTTATGTTTCAATTTTTTCCAATTTTATTTCTGTTAAAAAAGGTACCTTGACTCATTTTGTTGAGTGTGCAGGACATAAAAGTCGGTACCAATGAGTCTATCAGTCGATGGTATCGAGAAGAGGTTAGCATTTTAGGCAGAACAGCAACAAAAACTCGGTGCTACCGACCCTCAATGTCGTTAACACTGAGTCTTTGAAGATTTTTTGAAGGTTCACTGATAAGGAATCGGTACAACTGACAATTTTAGTCGGTGCTACCGAATTCTGGATGCTCCCAGGTTTGGAATATTGAGTCCACTTTCTCAAAAGTATTGACAGTTCAAAAATGTTGTTACTACCGACCATGAATTTTGGTACTACCGACGGGCCATGTAAGTGATCCAGGCGATCACGGTCCAATAGCCATGATGCACTTCATCCAGCACTCAGTGGCACCGATCCATGGCATAAGTCGGTACCACCGACGCATGACAATTCGCACCATGTATGTCAGCCAATCGTAAGCATTGATACAACCGGGCCTCATATTGTGGTAGTCAACTCGGTGCCACTGACTCAGAAAGTCGGCAGTACTGACTCTGTCATGATCAACTATAAAAGGAGGGGTGGTGGAGCCATTTTCTTCACACTTTCTATTCCCACTCCTCCTACATTTCAGAGCAAGGCTACACTAGGCGTTGACGGTCTTCCCCGAGCTTCTATAGTCCTATCTCATTTTCATGTCTACGACATGGATCCTAGGAGAGGCGTTGTTCTCCCATAGGGTGAGTTGATCCCTCAGCCAACACGAATCCAACACCCACCCACAGAGATAAGGTAGCTCTATGAGGAGTTGTAGACAAGGGAAGTCATCGTGATGAGATATGGTGATCACATGCTGATTGAGATGGTGGGTTTCATGGAGAATATGCGTTGGGTATGCTAGCAGCAAGCCATGGAGGGAGACAATCCCTTTTTTAGTGACCGGCAGACCTACCCAGACTTGGTCTTAGAGTTCTTGGCATCACTTGACATCCTCGTTGCCCCCGAGCAGAAGATAGGAGGCGAGTGGTGGGAGGGCAAGGTCAACTATTTACTATACAACAATAGCTACTCCCTCACACTGCAAGCATTCAATTATATATTTAATTGGGCTCATGTCCCAGAACGCTTAGTGCCATCCGACTTCGACTTTAACTGGGCCTGGGAGTAACTGACTAAGGTGCATGTGGGATTCCGCATCAAATCGAACATCAGTTCTGTGACTGATCTTGAGCATCCATTTGCTCGTATGTTGCATCGTCTCTGTGTTAACACCATCTTCTCTAGGTCCATGCAAGCACAAGGGAAGGTCCACAAGTAGGACCAATACTTTCTATACCGACTACTGGAGGGAGAGATAGTTAATTTTGGAGCCTTTCTGTTGCTCCATTTGCTTTTTGTAAGGCGCAATGTGACATGGAAGATGTTGATAACACCAAATTTTGTGATTTTTTGGCCCTTATTTCGTTATCAAAACTGCCCTTTTTAACTGTTTTCCTCTCTCTTTTGTCATGTTTCTTAATAAACAGGCCACGCTATGCCATTAATTCAATTTTATCATCTTTTGTAGAGTTTTCCTTGTTTTTGAACTCATTTAGCAGCAAAAAGGCCCGTCCCGGCCCACGAACGTGTTCCACCTACATCGACCTTCTTACCAACTGGTCGGCCGATACGCTCGCTGCCCGACACGGGTGCACGATACCATACCGCGCGACACAAGGATGCCACGCAAGAAGGATCGAATGAGCGACACGCCATTTACCCGACAGGGAGCCGGGCTTGACACGACAACTGAAGTGTGTCGTGCGATACAGGCCACCCACCGGCAGGCGCCACTCATCATGATGACCGACATCCCGACATCCTTGTGCCAGGCGATACACATATTGGGTGTCCCTGAAGCCACAATAATGGAGCTAAAGAAGGAACATATGGCGTCTGGAGCACCATAACTTCCCCCAACCACTGCCTATAAATAGCAGCTATAGGACTCCGATGGGACGGGTCTGAAATCCTCGAAATCCAACTTAGGAAAGCTTCAGGATCTAGCGTATCGTGCCTCAGAGGTGTGTCGGGAGATTCCAGGTGAGCATTTCCCCCATCCCGAGAGGGAGGGAATGGTTCATTTAGGGTCGTCCCGGGCACCACTGCAGGCCGATATCGGCCAACAAGGACACCTAATACTAGAAGCAACACTCTAACCTGACACGATACCGAACCCCGGTACGCATTGCCAGTCGCGGCGTGTCTCCTGAGAGGGTGCCACCCGACATGATCGTATCGGGCAATGGAGCCCCGCACGATACGTCTGCTCGTCACAGCGTGTCGCCCGAGAGGGTGTGCCGCCCGACACGGGCGTATCGGGCATGGTTCCTGCCCGGTATCGGGCTGGAGAGTCTGCTGCTGTCTGTCGCCCTTCTATATCAAGAAGGCGGCGTTTATCTTTACTTATTTCAGTCATTTACTTCCTTTACTTATGCAATGTAATCAGACCCTTATATGTTAATGGAATTATAAGAGTTTAATTATTTGTTGCTTTATGTTTGGTACCTTTATTGGATGACTGCTATGTTTAACATCTGAACTCTAGCTTGTACGCTTGGATCGCGTTTCGATTAGCTACCAAATCTTGTTTTCCCGTTGCAACAGCCTCGAGAGAGGTGCTGTGGCTCTAGTGTTTGGTCTGATACTAGAGTACAAGAGTGCCCAGGATCGGAGTTGCTGTAGTAACCTTTCCACTCTAACTTAAGTCCAGCAGCCTCGAGAGGGGTGTTGACGCTTAGTTAGAGGTACCCGCTTCGAGAGGAGGGGTACAGGATGTTTTCTGCTGCCGCTTATTTTACCGAAGTTTTCTCCTTCGTTCCTTGCTAAAGCGATAGTATTATCTCTCTTTTCCCGTTGCACGAAAACCCTAAAAACTGATAAATGCTAAAAACCTAATTTTTCCTCGTAGCTCCAGTTGGAGATAGACCTCTTCTATTTTATCGATCTTAGCATGTTGTTCCCTAGGGGGATTTTATCATCTCCTTGCCCTTACCGGAGTGTAATGTGTCGATTCTGCATTCTCAACACTACCACCCTTGTCCCTGTGTTTGACCCTGTATATCTACTTCGACCCCATAAACAAAGTTGTGGGGGCCTAGAAGGTTTTGGGTAATAAATTTAAAAGTCTGACTACTTCAAATCGGCTCCACTTTTCAGACGCGCGATTTAGGTCGGTCAACATTTTGGCGCCGTTGCCGGGGACAAGGAAAAATGGTACTGTTGACGAACCCGAATCCACTAACTACACTCCAGTGCCTCAAGCTTAGAAATGAGCTTGACAGCACTCTCTTTTCCTTTCTTATTATTATTCTTACCTAAAATGAATAATTCATATTATTAATAACAGATTTTCTAACTTGATTTTTACACGATATTCAGGTACTCAGAAGAAAGGCATTCAGCTTAACTGAGCACCGACACCATCAAACATGCCGCCCCGCGTTGAACCACCCCATTCAGAAGGTGAACGCCAAGGGAGAGCTAGACCTCATTTGCCTCCACCTAAAGATGACGACCGCTATGACGACAATGATCAACCTGAAGATCAAAAAGTAGAGCAGTTCGAGGACGTCATCGCCGGGATAGACTTCATCATCACCGGAGGCACAGGAGGAATTACAATAATCAAGAATAGCACCAGGGAGGCAGCGACAGCGACGATTCAGATGAAGAATAAAAGACTCTAAGGGAGTTAGCTTCCACAAAGGCTAACAATTCCAGATGCCCTGTCATCATCCCGCGATTCAACGCCACTAATTTCGAGCTCAAGCCATCTGTTATCTCCCATGATTCAAAACAAAAGTTTTAGAGGGATTTCTAAGAATGACAATCCCTAACACCACTTGGATGCTTTCAAAAACATCTGTGACACCATCAAGATGCGGGGAGTCCCCCAGGAGGTAATATATTGCAAGGGCTTCATCTTTTCTTTGGAAGATAAGGCTCTATCATGGTATCAGGGGCTACCCCACCAAGCTCTGAACGGATGGGGTGCACTGGTAGATGCCTTCATGAAAAAGTTCTATCCTACTGATAAAACCGTCCGGAACAGACAAAGGATTACATCCTTCATGCAAAAGCCAAACGAGAACCTCCATGATGTCTGGGAACGATATTAGGAATATCAGAGGGACTTCCCTCATCACAACTATAAGAAAGGTTTCTTGATAACTACCTTTTACAATGGTCTAACCCCTGAGGAAAGAGTTTCACTGAATGCAGCAGCAGGAAGTGACTTTCTGGGGAAGAAGTCGAGCAGGTCTGAGAAGATCATCAAGAGCATGGCCGAGCTGCAAGCCGACACTAACTATGATAGATCTGACAGGGGGCAAGCTAAGAAGGCTAGTGAAGGACCTTCTCTTTAATCCAAGGCTCTGGAGACTATCACCTCTCAAATCCAAGAGGATAGCAACTGATGTAAAGCAGCTAAAAGAATCTGGTGGGAAGGGGAAGAAGTAGATCGAGAAGGTCATGAAGTGTGTCACTTATGGAGAGGGTGGACACAGGGTAGATAATTGTATCTACACCCGACCTGACGAATCAAGCAAAACTGACTCTGAGGCTGAAGCGACTGAGAATGTCTCTTTTGTAAATTTCAAGAGGCCAGATCATCCTAGTTTCAGTTATGGCAACAAAGATGCAGTTGAAAACTCGCATCAGCTGCATAACTCCTCCAAGCCACCTCAAATTTTTGAGAAAAGGGGAGGACAGAGTCAATTCGCCAAAAACTCCTATTTCCTGTTAAACAAAGGAAATTTCCAAGGACAAGGTAAATACCAAGGCCGCCAAGCGACGAACACCAGTCAAGGACAAGGTCAAGCAAAAGAGCAGGGACAAGACAAGGTTTCAAACCAATCAGACGTGGTTGGACAATTGTTTGATTTTGTAAAAAGACAAGATACAATTAATAACCAGCTAGCATAGAGTGCGCTTTCAAATTCGGGGGTTCTGAACTCACTACAGGTCCAGATGGAGGATATGCAGATGCATCAACACCAAATTGATCAGCAATTAGCTCAGATGGCCGAATTGATAAAGAATCCCTCGGGAAAAATACCTTCCAACACTGAAACTGCAAAAAAGGCAGGGTTGTGATCAAGAAAGATAGAGATCGAATTGCAAGATATGGATGATGTTGGAGGCAAAAAGTGAAGAACCTGGAGCCGTCGAGCTGGCGACGCAAACTACAGCGCTCCTCGGGAGGTAGCCCGAGCTTTTATTTTTCCTAGAATAGGACATTATTTACTTTCTTGCAAGACAAACATTATGAACATTTGGACTGTAATAAGGCCTGAGCCAGTGCATGCGCCACATGCAGTGACTCTTCTGTTTTATGGGCCACCGCTCTATTTATGTGTTTTGATGGGTAATACTATTTGTGGTCGGGAACTTAACCTTAGACCAATGATGTTTTACCCATCAATCACTTTTTCTTTCGCTTTGTTTTTAAGTTTTTCGTCTAGATCTTGCTTGAAAAGCTCTGTATCAGGTAAGTTTTCCTTTTCCTTGATCGTATCGGGCATCGCATTCTAGCCATGCATAGTGTCGGGCGATTTGCCCAAGGGTGAGCACCTGTGTCGGGCGGCAACTCAACCGGTGCATGGAACGAGCTCATATCAGGTAAAGATATCGCAAAGGCCGTGTCGGATAGCATGCTCGGGCGGCAAGCACTCGTGTCGGGCAACACAAGTATCTACCCATGTTTAGATGGATGGACTGCTGTCTCGGGGATAACTTGTCTCAACGGCCGACGCGCGTCCCGAAATTACCCGTCTTACCCCCGACTTGGTTTGTTATATATAGTACGGAGGGTTTACTGTGCCGGGCTACTACTTTTACTTTTCACCTAACCGTATCGTGTTGTGAATTCCTTCGTTTGCTCCCGTGTCGCGCAACCTTCTTCTGCTCTCGTATCGCGTAGAAAACTTAAGAAAGCGAAAGGTATAACCCGGAAGCCCTATCGTCCTTGCTCGCCCGGCATGAACTTCATTTCCCGTGCAGCGTATCAGATTGATGACTTTCGTTGATTTCCTTGTATCGCCCGACACATGTGCCGCGCGACACGTCTTTAGCATGCGCTTTCCCGATATGCCATATCGGGTGATAACCGTGTCGGCCATCCTTGTACCGCCTTTCTTGTTCTTGTTATCGGGCGACACTCTTTTCTACTGGGAAATCTTATCAGACGCTTGTCTCACGCAACTGTATCGCCCGACACACCTGTGACGGGCAAAAAGTATGACGCGCTGCTTTTCCGTATCGTCCAGTTTTGTATCGCCTAGATGATTCTTTTGGTAGACGATACCCGAACCTCATATCGGGCATGAGCCTACGCGATTTCTTTGAAAGCTTCTTTCCCCCCCCCCCCCGACACAAGCGTATCGGGAAAACATCCTATCACCCTTTGTTAAGACCCGATACGGTGGTGTTGGGTAGTTTTTGTATCGGGCTGAATATTTATCTTGTAATCAATCTTAACATTTAATTGATCAATGAGTTTGTTTAATGATAACAGAAATGGCCCGTACAAAGCAAACCGTCGTTCGAGTTGACAAACACGGCAGAAGAATCAACACCGAGGCCGCAGCTGAAGCAACAACAGTCGGGCAGAAACGCCTGAATCCCGAAGTGGTTGGGCCATCAACCGCCAAGAAGAGGGCAAGGACAGAGGGAGTAATAACTCCAGCGACAGCTTCAACTGCAGCGGCAGAACCCCTGGATCACACACCAGGAAGGTTTGTGCCGAGAGATGATGAGCATGGACGCCGGTACTCGGAGTTGGCAACGAAACTTTACAGGCTAAGCAAATTCTGCCACCAGTCATCCTTCATTCAATTGGGGATTTTTGAAAGACTGGAGAATGTCCTCACCGCGGTAGGAGTGAGGAAGATCTGCCTCAGTCATTCCGCCTCCTACACCAAACTCACGAGGGAGTTTATGTCATCCCTCCGCCAGGTGAATAATACGCCTGAGGACATGGAAGTATATGGCGGAGCTGACAGGCTGCAAGGGCGGTTGTACAACTCGGAACATGTCATCTCTGAAAAGTTGCTCAATGAGATCTTCTCTTCCAGTGAGGAGGAGAAGAAGTTGCTGAATAACGGTGAGAGAATCACCGAAGGAGACGGGTTCAACCCCGTGGAGCTCTGGAAAAGGCTGACCGGTGAGTCATTGTTCAAGCCGGGAAGCAAGGTGGAGGCGGTGCACTCATGTTTCTGGAGAATAGTGCACAAGCTGGTGGCATGCCTGCTATTCAGCAAGAACGAGTCCAGCAATATTTACACCGAAGAACTCCACGTCATGTGGCACATGATGGAGGGCAGAACGATCAACCTGGAGTAGTTTCTGCTGAACAGGATGCACCCAATAAAAGATGCCACCAAGGAATACTGCATGGGTGGCATTGTCAATCTGATCGCGGTTGGGCTTGGGTACCCACAGGAGCCGCGTAGTCTTTTGAGGACAAGGGGTGACAAGTTGATCGACCTCAAGTACCTCATGAGGACTAGCATTATAAAGAAAGAGGGGTGAAGCTACTTCTACAAGTTCGCAAGGACGAACACCCTCCTTCCACTCCCTCAATGCACTGCCTACGACACAGAAAAGTTGGTCTTCACCACAGCAGAAATCGAAGTTGTGGCAGTAGGAGCAGCTTACGCCACCACCACCAGAATTCAAGAAAGTGCAGCTGCGAGAGGAGAACCAATCCCTCTCGACCCAAGGCAGGACAAAACTCCAACGACCTTCGCCGAGCCAGCCGCCACTCCAGAGCCACCGACGGCAGCAGCTGACAGAGCTGTCGTCTCTCCTACCATACCGGCCACAATCGAGATGACACCTGTCGTGGCTGAAAAAGAACCGGCGATCGTCGAGGTCACCGTGACGACTGGGGTAGAAACAACAGAGCAGGCCCCGGAGGGAGCTGTCGCGGAAGTGACAGCCACAGCTCCCGAAGCTTCTGTGGTGCCTCTAGAGGCAGAAGAGGAAGCACAGTCGGATGCCAGTGACGGGGTGTTCGCCGAGATCCTTGAGATGGAGCTCGGAGCTGCACAACTAACGCTGACACCACCACCGGTGTCTCCTATAGCAGCTGCTGAAGAGATCGCCGACAACGTAGAGGTGGAATAGCATCCACCCACACCATGGCTATCTCCACCACGATAAGAAGGTGAGACAGTGGCAGCCACAAGGGTGTCGACACCTCGCCCAGCAGCATCTACCTCGCAGATGATTGAGATCGGGTCTACCTCATCGAGTAGACCCTCATGTGAGAGAAGTATCGCGAGGACGGGAGGGAGACCTGCAGGAGCCCCTCCGTCGCTCGGGGAAATGTTGGGGCATGAACTAGACCACTTGCGGGAGGTAACAGAAAGCCACTTGGCTACGTTTAATTCTCTAACCTGCAAGTTTTCATTTTTCTAGCAGAGGTTGAATAGCCAGGAAAGGGAACTACTGGCTCTAGTTGGCCTTCCTGGCCAACTAGAGGCACTCAACGCAACGCTTTAGCAAGACCTCCAGTGCCTTGACGTGATCGAGGAGAGGCTGAACAAGGAAGATAACCATCTGCGCCGAAGGCAGACGAGAAGGTCTCCATCGCCCCCTGGCTCAGGCTCTCCACCGTCCTCGTCAGTAGCCTTCTCAAGATCACCATCCTCTTCCTCCTCCAGCGGGCCATCCACAACGCCCTAGGAAGGGACGCCACAAAGATCGGCCAACGGAGCTCCAGCAGGACAAGCGAGCTCCTACGGTCTGGAAGAAACAGCTCCCTTGGTCCCCCTGGATGAAGCTGAAGATGACAACGAAGACATCAGCATCGGGGAGGACTCTTCTGATGAATCAGAGGGAGAAGGGGGAGACATATGCGCCGCCAATGAAAGGCACCCCCCAGAGGAAGACGCTCAACGGCATATGAATTCTCCGCGTCGTCAGAGCTACCTTCTTTTGAGATAGCTGATTTTGATAGAAGGGTCATCGACTACCTGTCGATCAGGAACCAGAAGTTGTTGAATAAGGTCATGAGGACACAGACAGATGAAGAAGACGTCGTCTGGAGCGACGGCTACTTTTCTGTACGACGGGGAGCACTCAGAAGCATTTTCCGCTCGCCAGCCGTCGTCGGCAAAAAGTTGTTCAGGGTCCTGGAAGGTGCAATGATAGAGAATATTAGTGTCGGGATAGGTCGGAGAATGATATACAACGCCACCCTGACCTTGGCAAGAAGACTGATGATGGGAGTACCAGACTTCATTGTGGTGGCCAGCATGTTGCAACACATCGAAAAGCATAACGTGAACATGTTGTTGGCCCCGTACAAGCACCACAACGTATGGTTCCTCTACATGGCAGACCTCAGGAACCATGATGTCCAGCTGCTAAGATGTAGCAACAACGAGGTGCCACGCTCCGGGCTTATTTTCAGTCGCCCAGAGGACAAACATCTCAGGCTTCTACCATTGCATCTTCTGTGAGCCATCAAGCAAGGAGTCCAACGTCACAAAGGCATTTGGAACTTCTTCTCTATCGGAGACTTCCCCGTCCAAGCAGAAGAGGGAAGTGGAAACAGCGCCTTCATCGTCTTGCGCGCCATGGAGTTGCTCAACATTTTCGAATACATAAGGCATCTCCAAGGCCAAAACTTTTACCACCTCAGGAGCATATACGCCCTGCTACTGATCAAAGACAGGCGCTATTTCCAAGATGCAGGGGTACCAGAGAGGCTGCTGGACAGCAACCTAGAAGACGATTCTTCGCAGCCCAGCAGCACTCCTGATAAAGAAGCTGAGTTAGAAACTGACACCTATGGGGCAGGCAAGCAGTTAGCAATCCTGTGGGAAGTGCACGGATTTGAAGACCTTGCTTCGCCTGAAACTCCAGAAGGACTGATCAACAATTTCGACCGCTTCTCATGCGCTACACTCATGCAGGAGCAGGTCAACAAAATCCTTCTGAAGTTGGCTGATTCTACCCCAGCAGATGTCATCTACGAGGCGGGCAATGTCATAGTCCCGTTTGATGACTTAAGGGACATGGTAAAAGATGGAGGATGCTTGGCAGTATCTGTGGCGGCCGCCTACATCCAGACACTACAGATGAAGTTCGAACATGCATACATTGCTCATCCAATGTTGTTCAACGACATCTACCTTGCCGACGAGTCAGGAGCAAAGCAATCATTTCTGGTAGAGTTGGAGCACAGGGTTCCACGTACAATCTTCCTGCCCATCCTATATTACAACCACTAGATGCTCCTGACGATGTACACTTGCCAACGAGCAGGTATCTTCTACAACATCTCAGACAGCAACAAAGATCATCCAGTGCAGTGTACATCGACGGCGTTGACCTCCCTCGAGCGCTTAGTGAAAAAATACTATGACGAGGTGGCAGCGCAGATATAACCATTCCTGGAGACGGCAGCAAGCAAATGGCACGAGCTCTAGTTCTGCCACTGCAGTCCACAACAGATCCCTCTATCCAACGACTGCGGCATCTTCGTCTTGGAATGGATATCAAATGAAGAGATGCCTGACCAACTCCACCATATTGACTACCACAGCAAATGAGGAGAATATGTGTGGGAGCTTCTATCTGGCACAGGCGCGCTCACCGGTTAATCCATCACTGTGTTAACATTACCCTACCTTATCTACTTCACAACTCTGGGACAGAGTGTGGAGTAAGTTTGGGGGGTACCATGTACCAGTGAGGGAGGTATAAAAAAATTTCTTCAAACTCCAACCCTTTTGTTCTTCTTGTTCTTCTTCTATATCATGCGTACATATAAAAAATTTTGAAAATTTTTGAAAATTTTTGCTTATTTTATCTCCATACATATGTACAAAGACGCTATATAGTAAAAATCAGATACGACTTCTTGCCAATTTATTTCCTATGTGACTAAGGAGATGCAAGTTTTGTTATGTCTTTCTGATAATGCAGCCTCAAATAACAAAAGACTATGACTTTCCACGCCAAAAATTTCAAAAAATAATCTCGCAACAGTTAAGAGACGTGTATACAATAGTTATGTATTAATACCATCACATTATTTTGAACTCGGCTCTGCCCATGCTAGGGTTCGGGGGGAGAGGAGGAAGAGGCGGCGGCCGCGGTCGCCACAGCGCCGGCCCAGCTAGCTCCCGGCTTGCTACTGAATCCCACGATGAGCAACCCATGAACGTGACGTACACCAACCCTAACCATACCGATGAAGAGAACGCCCCCAACACGCCTTCGGAAAGCCCCATGCAGGCGGTGTCCAAGTCATATAAGGAAGCTATGGTTGGCCGGACTACAAAAGCCCCAGCCTCCCTATCCCAAGTCCACCCCGACCTTCTCAAGAGAGAGGACATCCGCATCGACAATAGTGGTAGCCTGCCAAAGATCGCCATCAACCCTAGCACCATCCCACCGCTCCTGGAGCCGTGGAAGTTTGCCTTTATCATCAAGGTAATCGGCACAACCGTGAGCTTTAACACCCTAATGAGCAGGATCTTTGTCCTATGGCAACCCACTGAAGAATTCCGGGCCATTGATCTGGAGCTGGGCTACTACATCATTCAACTGGCGAACGAGGAGGACTTCATCAAGGCCATGACCGGCGGGCCGTGGATGATCTTCAACCACTACCTGTCAGTCCAGTCCTGGACGAAGGAGTTTCGCCCGTCTGACCCAATCCCACGTCGCCTCTTCGTTTGGTCGAGGTTCGTGGATCTGCCAGTGTATCTGTTCCAAAACCTCCTCCTTTCGAGCATCGACGATCTCATCGGGAGGACAATCAAGATTGATACCACTACCCAAAAAGGACACCGGGGCAAGTTTGCCAGGATCGCAGTCGAGGTGGATACAACGAAGCCTCTACTCCCAGCAATCGTACTCGACGGCGAAGAATACCGCCTGGAGTACGAGAACTTGCCCACCCTCTGCATGAAGTGCGGGCGTCTAGGTCACGCTGAAGGCGATTGCATGTTTGCACCGCGCTTCACTGGAACGGTTGACCCTGCCGCGCCGACGGTACCTCTCCTCTCTGGACGTACATACATCGATGCCATCCATGCTAAGATGCCCCAAAGGCGACCTCATCCAAAGCAACAGGCCACCAATCAGGGGACCTCTGCAACTAAAGAAAAAAGCCATCCCAAGCAAGGCGACATCGCGGCACGCCAAACAGAGGGGGACCAGACCCCGCGAGAAGGCGACTGGCAGGAGGACGTTAGTCGTAAGAACAAGAAGGCCGGCAAGAAGAAGACTAGCGGGCCGCCACCAAACAACTCGGATGATCCATCCTGGGGTCCCCAAGCGCCCGAGGCTCCACCTCACCCAGGTCCCCAAGAGGACAATACAGTGGTCACCCTAATCGACGATGAGACTGTCGATGGGCGTACCATCAACAACATGCTAGACAAATTTAAGTTCCAAGCCACTCACCCTTCTCCCTCCAACGCCGCCCCTACACGCTTCAGTTGGGGCACGCATGAAGGTAATGGAGGAGTCATCCTGCGCAACAGGAAGGTGATCTATCAAACAGTCAGCCCCGGCAGAGAAAGGAAGAAGGGGCGTTTGGCCCAGGCTCTAGTCACTAACGCGGAGGACCAATCTTCTGTAAAGAGGTCCCTGTCGTTCAACGATGAAGTACAAGAAATGGATTCTCTAATGGGATGCGAAGAGGAGACCCCAAGTCTGCTCGAAGCCATCCGGTGATCCCTCAACCCAATCTTCCCCAATCCTGCCCAGTTTCCTTAATGACCAACATCTATTGCTGGAACATCCAAGGAGCTGGCTCTAAGGATAAGCTAAACCTTCTGAAGGAGTACAAACGTAAATACAGACTTAACATTCTCGCAATTGTCGAGCCGCGTTGCAGTGGTCTCAAAGCTGATACTATCATCAAGAAACTAGGCTACACCTCGTCTCACAGGGTTGAAGCCCTAGGCTTCTCCGGTGGCATCTGGCTGCTCTGGGACAAGCACAAATGTCAGGTGGACATCCTTCAAAGCCACCGACAGTATATCCATTGTTCTGTTAACAACTCGTGGTTCCTCACGGTTGTCTACGGAAGTCCTAACCCGACTAAGCGCGACCTTCTATGGCAGTGCCTTACTTCGCTATCTTCCACAACTGATGGAGCCTGGGCGCTCGTTGGAGATTTCAACACTATGTTGGACCCCTCGGAGAAACATGGAGGCACGGGCTTTGATCGCCGCTCCAGTAACAAGTTCCACTCCTTCATGCAACACGTAGGACTATCGGACATCAGCTCCTCCGGCAATCGCTTCACCTACAGGAAAGGCTTGCTCCTGTAGAAGCTTGACAGAGTCGTAGCTAATACCGACTGGTTGTCCATAGAAAATGGGATGACGGTCAGTGTCCTTCCTCTTATTCATAGCGACCACAACCCTATTCTTATTTCAGGGCGGCATCCTTCTGCACGTCATGCGCCTCACTTCAGAATGAAGATGAGCTGGAACCAGATCCCTAGCTTCAGGACGGACCTTCTGCCTGCTTGGGACAGCACCCTACCTGTCCCAGAAGCCATCCATGCCTTCCAATCTGCTGCAATTAAATGGGAGTCCAAGCAGATTCGTGAACAAAATAAACAGAAGAATGATATCCTCAGACGTCTGGAGGCGTTCCAGGTATCCATCCATTCTACTAGTACTACTAATCAGCTTCTCTCCATTGATTTGCAAGAAGAATACAACTCTATTCTCCTTCGTGAGGAGGCAGATTGGCAACAGAAAGCCAATATCAACTGGCTCCAGTATGGCGATGGCAATAACAGCTTCTTCCAATCTTACGTTAAAGCTCGACGCCACTACAACAAGATTTCGAGACTTCTTGACGAGAGGGGAGAGTGGGTTGATGACCCGACTGCCCTCAAGGATATGGTCCGTTCCTTCTTCCTTAATCTGTTGTGCACCCAAACCCTCCCGCAGCCTCATCGCGCTGCCATCACTGAATACATCAGCATATTCCCAGGCATCCCTAATGATTATCCCTCTCTCGACCTTGCATCGGAGGCTGACGAGGTCAGAAGAGTTCTCTTCCTTATGGCTCCTGCGAAGGCCCCAGGCCCAGACGGCATCCACAACGAATTTGTCCAATCCAACTGGGCGCACGTTGGTAGCTCCTTCATCTCTACAGTTCGTGAGGCCTTCCTCACAGGCAGCTTCAACACTCAGATCGCTAATTCTCTTATGGTTCTCATCCCGAAGATCTCTAGCCCACAGAGATGCTCCGATCTCCGACCAATTGCCCTGAACAATTGTTGTTTCAAGCTTATTTCGAAAGTGATAGTCGAACGCATAAAACCATTTCTTAATGGCTGGATATCTGAGAATCAGTCTAGCTTTGTTCCTGGGAGACACATCAGTGACAACATCCTCTTGGTCCAAGAAGTTATTCACTCCATGAAATCCTTGCGTGGCAAACGGAAGTGGGTAGCTATTAAAATTGATCTATCCAAGGCTTTCGACCGCATGAATTGGATGTTCATCGAAGATACGCTCATCAAAACTGGGCTTCCTGGTGCTCTCATTCATCTGATCATGAACATTATCTCCTCAGGTAGTACCTCACTGCTTTGGGAGGGCAAGCCTTTAGAACCTTTCAACGCCTGCCAAGGTGTTCGACAAGGTGACCCACTGAGTCCCTATCTCTTCGTGCTTTGTATGGAGCGTTTGAGCCAGGCTATTACCAAGTCTGCTTTGGATGGTGACTAGAAACCGGTCATTCTCTCAAAGGACGGTGTCCCGCTTACGCATGTCATGTTCGCGGATGACCTCTTGCTCATGTCTGAAGTGTCCGACAAACAAGCCAAGAATATTCGGTCTGTCATCCACAAATTCGCAAAGCTCTCCGAGCAAGTCATCTCACACGAGAAATCTCGTTGTTTCTTCTCGCCTAACTGCTCTGTCAGGGAGAAGAACTCTTTCTGTCGTTGTTTGGGCATCCCTAGCACTGACGACCTCGGGCGTTACCTAGGCGTTCCCCTCCTGCACCATCGCCTCAACAAGCATACTCACACCTCCATTCTGCAGTCCATCAGGTCCAGGATGAACAGTTGGTCTGCGCGCCACCTTTCCCTGGCAGGCCGCGTGACCTTGGCTAAGAGCACGCTCCAAACAATTCCTTCCTACACAATGCAGACAGTACGCCTTTCGCCTACCCTCTGTGATGACATCAATCGTCACATTAAGGACTTCATCTGGGGTGGAAGCAGTGGACAGTGCCGCCTCTCCAAGGAGTCCTGGGTGAAAATTTCTTGCAATAAGAATCTGGGAGGCCTTGGCCTCAAAGATGCCCGCTTGCAGAATGAATCACTCATGTTAAAGAACATCTGGCATTTCATGAATCATCCCACACAACTCTGGGTTCGGGTGATGCGTGGGAAATACATCAGGAATGGGTCCTTCCTCATGCGACCTGGCTCTGCAGCCTGGTCCTTCATTAAGTCCTATCTTCCTAAGCTGGAAAGCTTTTGTCATAAAACCGTCATCTCTGGAAAATCCACAAATGTCTGGTACGAAAAATGGTTACTTGGTAAATCTGTTATGGATCTCGCTCCTTCTACCTTGATCCCGGACGAGCTTGCAGATCTTAAAGTCAGCAGTATGTCCCTTGAGGATGGCACCTGGGACTGGGACTTTATTCACTCCTTCTTGCCGCCAGCAACCTGGACGATTATCCAAAATACCATGGCCCCAACTGTGAGTGATGAACTTGATACTTGGTCCTAGCCTCTCGAGTCTGACGGTGACTTCTCGGCCAGCTCGGCCTATAACTGGCTTCGCCCGGCCACCCATCACACTATAAACGTGAATTGGAAAGCGATCTGGTCTCTTCAAGCACCGCTGAAGATAAGGACCTTCCTCTGGCTTTTGCAACACAGATCTCTCCTCACCAATGCGGAGAAGGTCAGAAGACATATTTCCTCGGACAGCTCTTGCCCACATTGTCACACAGCGAAGGAGACAGTGGTACACTGTCTAAGGGATTGCCCTGCAAGTAAACAAGTCTGGACTCATTTAGGAGTAGCATCCTCCTTCTTCTCACTGCCCGACGATGACTGGTTAGATCTCCTTGCCACTGCCTAGAGGGAAAGCTCGTCCGTAGTGTTGGAGCTTGGACTCTCTGGCGTACACGTAATGAAGCTGTCCATAATGAAGCACACCAGCCACCTGCATCCCATGCAACTTTTTAAAGAAAAGGTCTGCATCCATCAAGCTTCTTGCCCATACTCAGAGCATCGCAAAGCATAAGGTGACCAGGCGTTCGCCCCCATCCCTGGACGGCACTGCTCACATCATCTTCGTTGACGTTGCTTTTCAAGCACACAACCTCAAAGCAGGTTACGGCATTCACATTCTGAATGGACAAGGCCGCTGTATTCAAGGATATGGCAACCCCGACTTAGCCTCCTCGGCCAAAGAAGATGAAATGAAGGGTATCCTGAAAGCCCTCGATCTATGCAAGACAAACGGATGGCGGAATGCAACCATCCTCTCTGACTCCACCACCGCCATAGCTTCTCTACTCCGCAAGCAAAGTGAAGCCAATAACTCGAGCCTCTGAGGAAGAGAGTAGCTGCTATCCTGTCTGCATTCCCTAGTATTCAGATTTTCTTCATATCCCGCATGATGAACCAAGTAGCTGATCGCATTGCAAAACATACCTTGTACTCTTTCATTCCCCACTTCTTCTCAAGAGACACTCCTCCTTGGTTGAAGTTGAACATCGATGTTTCTATTCCTCGTTTAATAGCCGCAGTAGAGAGCGGCATGAATAATAGCTAGTCTCTACAGGGGTTTTAAAAAAAAAAAGGAAAAAGCTGCCCAAACAGCAAAAATTCCTCTAGTTTCCTTTACCCAACAAAATCCCAAAAAAGAGAGAATAGCCTTTTGAGAGTGAATAAAAGCATAAGAGTTGTGCCAAATGAAAAGAAAGAAAAAAAATACATATACACACTTGTTTTCCAAAAGTACCCATCTTTAGGCATGGTAGATCCGGGGCAGTGGTATGTAGGATGTGAAAACACTGCTCTAAAGCCAACTGGCTTGGACTACAGGGACCACTCGCCCGCTAACAGACCCTTACCTGGATGGACTGATGGGAAACAAGAAAAACCCAAAAAGCCTTAAGCCTGCCCAAACACACAACTTTCTGCCCCCAAAAGTTGTTTGGTGTGAAAGCTAACTTCGAATCATACACCCAAGTCTCACTGGAGCTATAGAGAAAATTTTTGCTTAAATAAGGCAGGAGAAATAAAGTTGGTTGTTCATGGTTGGGCCGCATTCTCTGTGAGACATCTCAATGCTCGCTCAACCCATGGTCCGAAAACTATACCGGTCGAGAAGAAGCATCACAAAACAAAGGTTGAAGATTGATTGAGGATAATCAAAATGCTAAGTTTGGGGGAGTTGATAACACCAAATTTTGTGATTTTTTGGCCCTTATTTCGTTATCAAAACTGCCCTTTTTAACTGTTTTCCTCTCTCTTTTGTCATATTTTTGAATAAACAGGCCACGCTACGCCATTAACTCAATTTTATCATCTTTTGCAGAGTTTTCCTTATTTTTGAACTCATTTAGCAGCAAAAAGGCCCGTCCTGGCCCACGAACGTGTTCCACCTACATCGGCCTTCTTACCAACCGGTCGGCCGATACGCTCACTGCCCGACATGGGTGCGTGATACCATACCGTGCGACACAAGGATGCCTCACAAGAAGGATCGAACGAGCGACACGCCATTTACCCGACAGGGAGTCGGGCTCGCCACGACAACTGAAGCGTGTCACGCGATACAGGACACCCACCGGCATGCGCCGCTCGTCACGATGACCGATAGCCCGACATCCTTGTGTCGGGCAATACACATATCGGGCGTCCCTGAAGCCACAATAATGGAGCTAAAGGAAGAACATGTGGCGTCTGGAGCACCATAACTTCCCCCAATCGCTACCTATAAATAGAAGCTACAGGACTCCGATGGGACGGGTCGGAAACCCTCGAAAGCCAACTTAGGAAAGCTTCAGGAGCTAGTGTATCATGCCTCAGAGGTGTACCGGGCGATTCCAGGTGAGCACTTCCCCATCCCGAGAGGGAGGGAATGGTTCATTTAGGGTCATCCCGGGCACCACTGCAGGCCGATATCGGCCAACAAGGACACCCGACAAGAGTGCCCGATAGTGGAACCAACACTCTAACCCGACACGATACTGAACCCCGATACGCATCTCCAGTCACAGCGTGTCGCCCGAGAGGGTGTTGCCTGACATGATCGTATCAGGCAAGGGCGCCCCGCACGATACATCCGCTCGTCACAGTGTGTCGCTCGAGAGGGTGTGCCGCCCGACACGGGCGTATCGGGCAAGGTTCCTGCCCGGTATCGGGCTGGAGAGTCTGATGTTGTCTGTCTCCCTTCTATATCAAGAAGGCGGCATTTGTCTTTACTTATTTCAGTCATTTACTTCCTTTACTTATGCAATGTAATCAGACCCTTATATGTTAATGGAATTAGAAGAGTTTAATTATCTGCTGCTTTGTGTTTGGTACCTCTGTTGGATGACTGTTATGTTTAACATCTGAACTCTAGCTTGTACGCTTGGATCGCATTTCGATTAGCTACCGAATTGTGTTTTCCCATTGCAACAGCCTTGAGAGAGGTGTTGTGGCTCTAGTGTTTGGTCTGATACTGGAGTACGAGAGTGCCTAGGATCGGAGTTGTTGTAGTAACCTTTCTACTCTAACTTAAGTCCAGCAGCCTCGAGAGGGGTGTTGACGCTTAGTTAGAGGTACCCGCTTTGAGAGGAGGGGTATAGGATGTTTTCTGCTGCCGCTTGTTTTACCGAAGTTTTCTCCTTCGTTCCTTGCTAAAGCGATAGTATTATCTCTCTTTTCCCGTTGCACGAAAACCCTAAAAACTGATAAATGCTTAAAACCTAATTTTTCCTCGTAGCTCCAGTTGGAGATAGACCTCTTCTATTTTATCAATCTTAGCCTGATGTTCCCTTGGGGAATTTTATCATCTCCTTGCCCTTACCGGAGTGTAACGTGTCGATTCCGCATTCTCAACACTACCACCCATATCCCTGTGTTCGACCCTGTATATCTACTTTGACCCCGTAAACAAAGTTGCGGGGGCCTAGAAGGTTTTGGGTTATAAATTTAAAAGTCTGACTACTTCAAATCCGCTCCACTTTTCGGACACGGGATTTAGGCCGGTCAGACGTCGATCCTATTTGGGGGCCTCATCACCCCTATAGCTCTTCACATGCAGATTGATCTATCTGCCATCAAGCCATTGGAGGATAATACAAAGTTGGACCTCCTTCATTTCCAAAAGGCGCATCTTCTCAGGTATCACCACAATGTCCTTTATGTGTATTGCAATTTTCATGGCATATTTCGAGAGCGGAGGCTACCCGACCCTGTCTTCAACCTGTACAGGGTGGAACATCTCATACGTCCATTAAATGAGGGAGAACCTGAAGATCCACCCAGAGTAGCAGCTCAGGGCGATGATGAGGAGCATAGTGGCAATAGCGATGGTGTTGAGGAGGTGGAGCCCCCATCCCGATGAGAAGGAGACCAGTCATGTGCAAACGGGCCCACACATATGCCATCTTGACTTCCTCGGCCCTACCACCTTCCCAGGAGGAGAAGGACCCGTACAACATGCAGGGCATGTACGAGATGATACAGCAGATTCAGACCGTCCAACATCAGCACCAAGAGGCTTTATCCAGCATGCATGATATACAAAGGAGGATGTACCAGAACTAGCAGGCGATCTATAAGAATGAAGGCCTTCTCTTGGCCAACCAAGAGAATTTTCATATGCTCCTACAGAGGATGGAGTAGTACCAATAGGATTTCTTTGACAAGTATTGGAATCATGGATACTTTGAGGAGTACCCACAGCCGTCATCGATGCCTCCTATCGATCTTTCTTTCCAGGGGATGTTTCCTCCCCATGACTCAAACATGCCACCTCCACCATTCTGAATCATGGTACCATTGTTCCACCTCTTGGGTGAGAGTATTGACTATGAGTTCATAGTCATATTCAAGCTTGGGGGGTGCGGGAACAACATTCTATCATAGTTTTTATCTTTATTTTTATTTGCCATTTTAGTTGTTGGTTTTGTTTTTAGTTTTGCAAGTGTAGGATCCACATCTATCTAGTGTAATTGTGGAGTAGTAATTGCATGGTTTCAGTCTCGAATGTTTTTACTCTCCATGATGTTTAATGAAATGAAGGTCATGTCCTTAAAAGCTTAAAATGCAAAATCATTTTGCAACACCTTTTGAGGAATTGTTTGAATTAGTCAACATTAGGACAAACTACATAAAGGAAAGTCTTATACAACAATGAAATGTGAATGATGAAGATGTTGAGCCTAAACTGACCAAACCATAACGAGATCTTAAATGAATATATGAGAAATAAACCCTTGAATCACCTTGAACACATCATTAAAGAGGGACACGTCATAATATAATGAAAGGTGTTGTCTCTTAGTTGTGTGATTCCATCTGTTCCATCCATTCATTTTGGCTCACCACCTCAAAAATTCTTGAGTACTCCAAGCTATTTCCTTTGATTGCATTGCATAGCACAATAGGGACATATTGGGTAGTTTGCTTGCATTTGAAAGGAAAGAAAAAAATATTGCACTTTTAGACATTAAATATATTGTACACCATATTAGCTTGCATAATGCAATTCATATAGTTGCATACATTTCACCATAGCATGCATATTTCCTTTGCCATGTGGATTTCAAATTCAAGGTTATGAAAAACAAATTCAGAAGAAAAAAAATAATGGTTGAATGAAAGCAAGAGGCACAAAGTGAGGCTTGTTGGAAAAATGATGATAAAGTTCAAAAGAAAAGAAAAAAAAGGGTTGAAGTATGTTCTGCATCATTTTATGTGAAAGAAATAATCCACATGTGCAGTCTTCTAAGTTGAAAAGAAATTTCTCAACTCGTGCTACATGCATCATCTCAAAAAAAATTAGGCATTAGGATTCATGCATTACATTCTTTTGGATCCTTATAGGTTCAGTTTTCTTATGCATATATAGCCTGGATATACTCATGAATTTTTAGTTTCCACCCATTTTTCGTCATTAATTGCTCTTATTGGTAGGCCACCATTAATGGTTTATCTCCTCTTACATGATTATATGGAGATTCATTTCTAGTTGGTTGGTAGTTAGGAAAGAGCTACCTAGTGTAGGGAATAACACGATACACCAAGTGAATGCCTGAGTAATTATGATGTTAACTGCTTTCTTGATAGTGTCATTATTTGAGGGTGGACATCTCTTATGGAAGTTTTTATCAGTTTAGAGAAATTATCGGTTCAGTGGTCAATGAAGGACAGTTTAGGGCTCTCTAGGTGGAGTTGTTTAAGAAGAGAATGTATGTTTTTTGTCCTTCTTATGACTCTTGTCAAACAGATCCGAGAGATTGTTGCTCAAGGATGAGAAACATTTAAGCTTAGGGGAGTTTGATGCGTGTGTTTTCAGTCATTATTTTAGGCTTATTTTCCCTTATTTTCATGTGTAGTTTGGGCCTTTATTTGACCTATTATGCAGGGAATGTCATTGATAGCCTATATTGTCCTTGAATGCATCAAATTATATGATTTCAACCATTTTTACTAGTATTTTATGTCTTCTAAGTACTCATGATGCTTTTATGTGATTTCGGGTATAAGGTAGTTCTACACAGCTCGGTGCTACCGACTTTGTAATAGTCAGTGGAACTGACTTACCCTTAGTGATGTGCCTGAGAACCAGCCAGAACGCGATGCTACCGACAGAAAAAGTCAGTGCTTCTGAGATAGCATCAGTAAGCCCAGCGTGAATCAAGTAAACTCAATGCTACAGAGTTTCCAGCTCGGTGCAACTGAGTTCACGTCGGAGAGGTTGTTCGAAATTGCAAAAAGTCAGTGCTTTCAAGTCCACGTCGATAGTACCGATGAGATCGAGATCCTATGACTAAACCTAAGTGACTTGGTACTACCGAATCAACTAGTTGGTACTACCAAGTCTGCCCGATCAGATCGATCATAGATCTGTCTCTAATCCAACAGTGGATGTAATTTTTGACCCTAAGTGATTTCTATGACTAAGGGGGATGACGGCCATACCTAAGAATGCCCCGGTTTTGATTGTACGATGACCCGAGAGAGAGAATATAAGGATAGAGGACTGAACGCTTCACTCAGGAAGATCCAAGAACCTACAGAGGATGCGTCTACAGCCGGAAGATAGCAGAACGTACGTGCAATGGAGGGGATCATTCAGATGGGCAAAGATCCAAGGGTTACCTTAGTTTCTACTATGTTTCCCACATTTTTCTTTTTCCCTTCTACGTATTTTACAATGAAAATCATGCAAGGCTAAAAACTTGTATTCTTTAGGATCCGAGAGTAGCCCGGATATACACTACAATTGATTTCTATGCATTAATATCAAGTTTTCTCATTGTTACTGGATATAATTATATGAACGTTTCATGTTCCTTTCGTGCTTGATCACCATGAATGGAGTAATAGATTCTTAGTCATCTCGGGAGTGAGAATAAGGGTTGGAAAACATAGGATTACTCATATATTGCACCCTTTGGGAAAAGTGGAGAATATACGAGAGGAGAAACCTAGAGTATAAGTATAAATCACCTAACTAATCAAACCAATAACTGTGGGAGTGGGATTGGCAATAGATTAGGTAGTGAATTACACTATGAGAGTAGGTAATTTTGACTACAGGCTCTTTATTCAGGGACTGAGATAATAGATATTAGTGTGTGCGAATAATTGTAAGTGGTATCTATGGTAAAACCACCTCCTAAAGAATTCATTCTCCTTCTGATTTACTTAAACTTTTAATTTGTTTACTTTAGCGGTCGTTTGGCAATTCAACTCAATTCAAACAATCATCACCGGCCTAGCTTATTGATCTGTAGTTTATAATAGTCTACTAGAGAAACACTTCCTCATGTTCGAATCGGGCCACACATGGCCTTATTACTTTGATACGTTCACTTGCATTTTGCGCACGATAAACTATGTATCATGTACTCATCCCGGTGTCTCATATGCTTGAGTATGATGAGCACATATCAATCATATCTCGATGATGCCCATTGGACTTTCATGAAGAACATCCTTAAGTACTTAAGAAGAACTAAGGATCAGTTCCTTATCTATGGTGGTGAGGAAGAGTTGGTGGTAAAGTGTTGCACTGATGCAAGCTTCCAAACTAACAAATATTATTGTAGTTCATAGTTCTAGATTTGTGTTTTTCCTCAATAATAGATTTGTGAGTAGGAAGAGTTCCAAGCAAGAGATAGTTGTGGATTCTATAATAGAGGTCGAGTATATTGTTGCATCTAATGCTGCAAAGGAGGTTGTTTGGATCAAGACGTTCATCTTAAAACTTGGTGTGCTTCCAAGCATCACTGATGCAATTGATCTATATTGTGACAACAATGGAGATATTGCACAAGATAAGGAACCTAGATCTCATCAGTGTTCCAAGCATATACAAAGACGATTCCATCTCATATGAGAAATCGTACAACAAGGAGATGTGAATATTTGTAGAGTACCAACCGAGAGAAGTGGCTGACCCCTTGACAGAAGTAGTTTTGTGAGAGAAGCATGAAGGTCATGTTAGATCACTTAGGATTAAGTTCATGGGTGATTGGATCTAAGTGCCAGTGGGATTCTGTCGGTATGTATGCCCAAAGAGTTTGTCATATGATGATTGTAATGGCATATCTTGTAAATGATTCGACTAATAATAAAGGTAGTGTTCCAAATTTTTTTATTTTATTTAGTAGTTTGATAATGATGTAACATAATAAATGTCTAAAGAATGATATGACTCAATGGTGTATGTCATTGGGTTTAGGACCTGAATAACAAAACCATACAGATGTCATGAGTAGATACATTCTTATTATGTCCCTAATCAATTGTTATTGTGGAAGCCAATAGATAGCAATAACACTTAAGACTAGATTCTGTGTTGGTTAATTATAGAATCTCATTAGTCATGATATATGATATCGAATCGAACACATAGATACTTATTGGATAATAGTGTATCAGATAGACCAACCTTGAGAGTGATACATGGAAACCATGATTGGTAGTGAGAATCATCTCTCATAGTGATGGTGGTGATTGTGGTTCTTAGACCTAAAATCCCTACACTCATCACATGTTGTTTGATGCACTTTGTCATCATCAAACATAACCTTGAATAAGGGTTGTCATAAAGGTGATGATCAAATACATTATAGACATGGAAAATGATTGTGAGTGATGTAGATGGGATTTGTCTCTCCTACAAGAGTTTGATATCCAGACCACTTGATATGCGAGACTAAGAAAAGCATGTCCATACGCATTTGAATCAATATATGATATTGAGTTCACATATATCTCAGACAGTCTATTCTAGTTCAAGGAACATGGATGGAATGTTGAGAGGATGATGATTTCATGCCTCGAGTTCATTTTGGATATCAGAGACAAAGGAGCTATATGATCACTCTAACACCAACAATTGTAGGTTGAAGTTGTTCTCTAACTTTCGGTTATTACTTGTGAATCAATGATGTCTTTCTAGATACCACTCATTTCTTGTGATGTCATAAATCAATTATGGACATTCACTGCCAACATAACTTAGAACTTATAGGGTCACACACATAGGATACACTTAGAATAGGAGTTTATTCGTGAATTAAGTTTAAATTTGATTAGTAAGGTGTTACATATTCAATTTAAACAAAGATAGTTGATTGAATGGACTGTGAACCGACCGGTTCAAGTGTCAAACTTATCAACTCAAGTATCAGGTAAATTGAACCAACATTGGCAATCAGAACCATGAGACGATCAGTTCAGGAAGTGAACAGATCGGCTCAGGTCTATGAGTTGACTAGTTCAAGTTGTGAATCGACCAGTTGGTTGATCAATTCGATTAGATCAAGGATTGATGTTCACATCATGTTGTGCATTAATCAATGTCAATATAATTGTAATTGGGCAAACATAGTGAAATGACCAGTTCAAGGGTTGAACGAATCGGCTCACATTCCAACTGATCGATTCACTGTTAATTAATCGTTTCATCATTCAAAAGCTACAAAAATTATGAATATTACATCTCTTCAACTCTTTCTCAAACTAGAACTCCTGATCATGACCATCTTATAAATAGAGGGGTAGTCGAATATTTCTATAGACAACAATAAGCTTTAACCATTATTATCTTCTCACGGTTGTGATAACGTGAGAACTCGAGTAAGTCCAACTTGTTAAAGGGACGTATAGTAAGTAAAATACAATTGAGAGAGAAAGTAGGTGCTAGCACACTGACTAGAAGGGACAACTCCTTCTGGTCCATTCAACTAGAACGACAGGAATTCATGGTGGTCCGTGTTGACTACTATAGAGGCCAGGAGGTTATTGTCTGTCGCTAAGAGGATGAAGTCAATTGTTGTATGTGGTGATCAACTTGGAGGTCATTGTTGATGTTGTCTAGATGTAACTTAAAGAAATATGCATGCTACTATAAGGGATTGTTGATGGACTTGCTTCAGGACCTAGTATAACATTGTAATCATCCTTCTCATTACATAATTATTGGCGTGATCCACTGTTCAAAGGGAAATATGACAGTTAAATTTTAATTTTAGATGCCTTATTTGATGTCATATTTCCTTACAAATGGTTATTAAAAAATCATAACATAAAGTGAAAATATAAACACTCTAGAGGATAAAGAAATTGCATGTTGAAATTGTTGTCTTGAAGATTGATAATGTCAGTTGTGTGCATGAGTTATTTGACAGTCACTCATGGAGACTCTATGGCCACATCTTTTTTGCATCCACTTGGTGCCAAAGAGGGGGTGTCATACTCATTCATAGGCATGGATGTCATAAAGGAAATCATGTAGCAAATTTTTGTTGTAGATGTTGTACCGATACGGTTCTAGATGTGATGAAAATTTATTATTGAAGAGTTACTGACAAGCGTATAAACCCAAAGAAGAAACACCAGATTTAATGTGGAAAACTCTCCCCAAGACAAGGAGAGAAAAACCACGGGACAATACCGAACAACAAGTACTATGTAATTAAGATTACAACTCACACTTCCTGGATTTAAGTACCCCCTAAATCTAGGTAGCCCTCCCCACACGAGAACAAAGATGAGGAAGAAGAGAATCACACCCACTGTGTACAAAACCTCCTTTACTTGATCTCCTCATGAGATAGCTATCATTGTTGGGGACTACTTGATGCCATTGCAACCACTGACTGGGTCGGACCATTGCTACTATGACAACACTATGTGTGTAACCGCCAACTGCTACTTTGCTTCAAGGCAAAGTCACTATCCCTCTCTTATCAACCAAGAGAGCTGCTCGGTCAGTGCAGTGAATGTGTCATCGACTGTCAGCCTCTACTTCACTTCAAGGTAAAGTCACTGACCCTCTCTTATTCAACCACGACAGCTCCTCCAGTTGTTCTTGTTCTCTGACACCCTCTACCACAGAAGGCACCAAAAAGCAACTGGAGGGATGATCCCAATGGCCTCCCCAAAGGCCTCTATTCATAGGTCTCCATGGTATGTGGTTGCAATCGAGAATCCTACTCCAATTCCTAATCCAATACCATGTTGCACATAGAAAACAATCTTCTTTCCCTTTTATATTTGACTCTTATTAGGATTGGTAGCACAAGCCAACTCCTACTCAAGTCCAAATTCAATTAGTCATAGGTCGAATCTTTTTCATATTCCCAACAATCCCCCCTCTGGCCCATGAGGGAGACGTTGTCTTCAACAATCATCTAGAGTAGCTTTTGGACCTCACCACCACCTGTGATGGATCTACTCTCCTCAGACATGTCATCATCCTGTCATTTTCAACCATCTTCCTAAAGTCGTGTCCTGATTTCACTTTGTTCCCAATCAACTGAGAAGAAGTATCCTGGCGGTGTCACTTCTCTCTCCATGCCCACACCTAGAACTTTGTATGCTCCCCTTGACTAGTAAGTTGAGCCATCCTGGATGAAAATCTTACTTTTGACCTTATGTATCAAGGTTTAGAAATCCTCTGATGATGATCTTCATGTCCATGTAACTCCTCATTCGAATCTTGATCCTTGTTGTTGTCATCTCTCTTCATCTTGTAGACCCACTTGTACTTAAGTGCTTTACATCCCTTGTGAAGTGCCACAGGCTCATAGGTATCATTCTTCTGTAAAGAAGACATCTCCTCCTCCATCGCCTGATGCCACTGTGTTTTATCTCTATGAGTTTGTGCCTCATGATAAGTCTCTAGCTCCCCCTGATCAGTAAGTAGAATATACTAAGATGTCAGATATCTGGATGAATGATGATGAACTCTGTCAGACCTCCTCAACTGCTACTCTGATGACTCTTCCTGGTGACGATCTTTCCCCCCCTTCCCAGAAGTCTCTGACTGTGAATCTAAATCACTCAATTGTGCATCTAGAATAGGACCACTGGACATGCTCTCACTCTGCTGCTTATGTTGATCTTATTACTCTTCTTCATCATCTGAAGACTGCACCTGTGAAGAAGCTGAAGCATCTTCATACTCATCATCAGAAGAACTATCACCTGATCCTGCAGCCTCTACATCATCACTCTCAAGCACTATAACTATCTGACTCTCACAAAAAGTCACATCTTTGTGTTTACTCATGGTCCTTTTTACAATATCCCATAACCTGTAGCCAAACTGATGATCTCCATAGCCAAGAAAGATACATGGTACTACTTTATCATCCAGCTTTTACCTCTTTTCCTTTGGAACATGTGCATAAGCCTTACACCCAAATACTTGTAGATGAGCATAGGATGCATCCTTGCATGTCCATACCTTCTTAGGTATATCAAACCCCAAAGGAACTGATGGAGATCGATTAATTAGATAGCATACAGTACGCACTATCTCACCCCAGAATGTCTTTGGCAACTTTGTAGTCTTCAACATGCATCTAACTTTCCCCCTGTGGTACGGTTCATTCTATCAATTGTACCATTGCATTGGGGTGTGTTAGGATCTATCCTTTCATGATGTATTCCATGTTGCACACAGTAATCCTGGAACTCCCTGGAGGTGTACTCTCCTCCATTGTATGTGTGGAGACACTTCAACTTTTTCTGTCTCTCGCTCCACCATGGCATGAAATTTTTGAAAACACTGAAAGACTTGATCCTTGGTCTTTAGCAAGTATGCCCACACCTTCCTAGATGTATCATCAATGAATGTGATCAAATACATATTGCCACTTAGTGAAGCCACCTCAAACGGACCGCAGACATCCAAATGAACCAACTATAGAAGTTGTGACTTCACCTTTGATCTTGTCTTGAAAGAAACACATTGATGCTTTCCTGTCTAACATTCATCACATTAACTGAGACCAATATCCTTGGCACAAGGAATCAATCTCTTCTTTCACAAAAGCTTCAAGCCTTTCTCGCTCATGTGTCCTAGTCATATGTGCCATAGATCTGTCTGGTAATTGTCAACTGCATATATATGACCACCTTTAAGCGCTTTAAGTTGGGTCTTGTACAATGTATGACACAATTTGCCTCATACAATAACCAAAGCTCCCTTGGTGATTGTGCATTTTCCACCACCAAAATCTAGATGACAACCTTCTCTATCAAAGAATGAACCAGATATCAAACTCGGTAGCAAATCTGGAACGTGACAAACATCCTTCAGTGTGAGTGTGCAACCAACACTTGTTTGAACACAAATGTCTCCAATCCTAATAATTCTAGAGAAGCTAGAATTTCCCATATTCACCCTCCCAAAATCTCCCCTTATGTATGAAGTAAACAATTCCTTATTCGGTGAAGCATGATAAGAAGCTGCAGTATCCACCACCCACTCAGAATCATCATCCTCAGCATGTAAACACTGCTCTTGGACTGTTAAGACCACATTGTCGTCGTCATCCCTATCATTTGAGATTGCCACAATAGTATTCTTGTCATCATCTTGCTTGTCTTTGACTTCAAACCCATATTTCTTTTTCCAAACCTTAGAATCCCTTTTGAAATGACCTGGCTTGCAATGGAAGCACCCTTTACTACTCTTTGACTTGGATCTACCATGAGACTTATTGCGATTCTGGGAGTCACCATGGCTCTTGGATCTGCTATGGTCTCTCACTCTATCAGTGCCTCTGCTCTTTGTGAAGTGCACCTTTGATCCGTTGTCGCCTGAGGCTCATCGTCGAGTTTCTTCATTCAGTAGACTTATCTTCACCTGGTCAAGTGTCAACTTATCTTACTGTACATAATTGTTGACTGTCACTAATAATGTGTCCCAACTGTCAGGTAATGATCCCAGAAGAAGTAGAGCTTGGAGTTCATCATCAAGAACCATCTTCATTGACCCCAATTGATTTATAAAGCTTTGGAATTCATTCATATGCTTGGCGATGTGTGTACCATCCCAGTATTTGAGGTTCACTAACTTTCTAATCAAGAAATCTTTATTTGTGGCAGTCTTCCGCTCATATAACTTCTTCAGTTTCTCCCACAGATCTTTGGCATTGGTCTCTTCTGAGACGTGATGGAACACAGAAATGTCGATCCACTTCCTAACTGTTCCAACAGTCTTTCTGTTAAATTTCTTCCAGTCTGCATCAGACGTACTCTCTGGCTTTTGTCCCTCTATTAGATAGTATAGATCTTTGCAATAGAGAATATCCTTCATCTTAGTTTTCCAGATCTGCCAATTTGTGCTTGTCAACTTTATCATCGTCTCATCTTCATCCTTCTCCATCTGGACCAGTATCTACATCCTACGCTCTAATACCACTTGTTGGGGATGTTGTATCGATACGGTCCCAGATGTGATGTAAACTTATTGCGGAAGTATTATCGACAAGCGTATAAACCCAAATAAGAAACACCAAATTTATCGTGAAAAACTCTCCCCAAGATAAGGAGAGAAAAACCACGAGACAATACCGACAAACAAGCACTATGTAATTAAGATTACAACTCACATTGCTTAGATTTAATTATCCCCTAAATCTAAGTAGCCCTCCCCACATGAGAACAAAGATGAGGAAGAAGAAAATCACACTCAGTGTGTACAAAACTTCATTATTACTTGATCTCCTCACGAGACCGTTGTCGTTGTTGGGGATTGCTTGATGCCACTGCGACCACTGACTGGGTCGGACCGTTGCCACTATGGCAACACTATATCTGTAACCGCCAACCACTACTTTGTTTCGAGGCAAAGTCACTGACTCTTTCTTATCAACTAAGAGAGCTGCTCTGTCAGTGCACCCAATGTGTCACTGTCTGTCAACTACTACTTCGCTTCAAGATAAAGTCGTTGACCATCTCTTATTCAACTAAGAGAGCTCCTATAGTTGTTCTTGTTCTCTGACACCTTCTACCACAGAAAGCACCAACAAGCAACCAAAGGGATGATCCCAACGGCCTCCCCAATGGCCTCTATTTATAGGTCTACATGGTATGTGGTTACAACTGAGAATCCTACTCCAATTCCTAATTCTATACCATGTTGCACATAGAAAATAATCTTATTTCCCTTTTAGATTTGACTCTTATTAGGATTGGTAGTACAAGTCAATTCTTACTCAAGTCTAAATCGAATTAGACGTGCTGGATCTTTTTCCTATTCCCAACAAGCTTTGACAAGGCAACAATATTATAAAGAGAAGAAACACAGAGGGATGGATGGATGACTCATTTATCAGGCAGGGGCGTCCAATGTGCACCTTACGGTAGTAGCATGGACGCTCCCACGTACAACAACGATCTTCTTCCAAGACCAATGTTATGCTTAAGCCGTGTTTGGTTGGGTGTATATAGGAGTTCAAAGTATAGTACTGAAAACAGCGTGTTCAAACTGAATAGTTTGAAACTAACATATTTGTTTGGTAGGGTGGTGATTATATGTTTTTCAAGTAACGGTTTACAACTTGTTGATGTTCTAGAAAATCAACGAAGAGTTACAACTGCAGCCGACTAGTCCCGTAAATGGGTGTAGTTTGAAACCCGTGAATCTAGTTACAATCTATTGTTGTCAGTGCGGTCAAAAGCACTCCTTTTATTTGTACTGCAGGCCCTTAGCATTGAGTTAATTAGAATAACTAGTGGCTAATAATTGTTGTTGACTCCTCATATTTGGAAACTCCAAACAATGTAATAGATCTCAAATATACTCGAGAAAACAAAGCTAAATAATAAATTTAAAAAAAAATAACGACCCGAACGGGGACAAGCGCACACGCAAGTGTGTGATTTTTGCTCAAAGCCTGGAGATTCCAATGACCCAAAATCCCATTTGCCGATAAGCCCAAAACGGGCTTGAAGAGTATCACTTACTTCACACAAAAGCAATGTGAAGCTAACACCAAACACGTTTGGGAACACACAACAAACAAACAGAGCTGTACACAAAAGTTGCTACCCCATGAATAATCATCTGGTAATTGTATAGGACGTTTGTGGGTTTTTCAACTCTTTGGAAGAGACCATGTCGGATGTATGCACATAGCTACTACTACAGTCCCCTAACAACTCATTGAAAATGGAAGCTAGCACAACTGTGATGATGTCAGTTCTGATACTCTCTCGACTACGCAAAGGAAACCGACCGAGAACATAGACGGAAATCTCTCTGTTAAGGTTTGATTTGTTTTGGACAACGATTCCTACTAACTCAACCTAATCTACACTAGCAGCGAAAGTCAACAGACTCGACACAGCCTCCTATCGGCAATGGCTGCCCGTCCACCCACCGCAGCAGGTCGTCGACCGTAGCTGCTGTTTCAAAAGCTGCCTCTCCGGCTAACCTTCCAGGTACCTTGGTTTCTGGACGCCACGGCAATGGCGGCGCCACGGCCCTTGGTTTGTGCGCGCGTCTAGCCAGACTAGCCCCTCCTCCCTCTGCTCGATCGGCAAAGGTGGAGTGGCGACCCGTGAGGTCCTGCACGACGGACTTGAAGCTGCTGGCGTCCGTCTCCACGAACCGCGTCACGATCACCTTCACTCGCACCGGGTTGGGTTTGGATGACATGAAACTCATACTTCAGTCGACGTTCCAAAAACTGGGTGAACCTCGATCTTCAGTGGGTGCTTCTTCTTTGGGAGTGCGACGATGCTGAGAGTAATTAAGTTAATTTCTGCTGCGTTACCGCTACGGCATATATATATGTGCCCGGCGCCGTCGGAGTTGGACCGTGTGCGCAGGAACAGGACATAATAGAGGTGGGGTTGGGGCAAGCGTACGTACCTGACTGGAGTTACCAATGGGGAGACGAGGTTGGTCCTAGTGGGGTAACTACACAGCTCCCGATCATTGACACCAATCATCCGGCTGACTTTGGGTTCTGCAACGAGAAACCGGTCAAAGAGTGTCAGCCCGTTCCCCCTTTACTGCTGAACTGCAAGAATAATTATGGCTTTTCTCAGGAACATCACAATTACGACTAAGTTGGTGACTCGTGGTCTACACCGCTGAATCTTCTCATCTGTTAACATCACGGCTAGCTACTTGCGCGCGCTTGTGCGGCGTCCGTCAAGAATCAAATAAGACCGCTTGGTTTAGCTGTTAAGAGTCTCTTCCAAAGGAATGTCATGCCACGCGCGACCTTTGGATATCTTGTGGTTGACTGATACGAGACACTCATGGAATTCCACAATTAATTCTTCTTCTCTCTTTATCTTCTCCCCTTCCCTTATTGCTTCTAGTACCTCTACCATCACTTAGGTCAGCACATGGGGGACGCTTGGCTGGCAAGATTTTGGGGGATCCCATATTTAACAAGCAGTATAATGTTAGCTTGTGTGGCCCAGTGTTATGAGAGCGACCGATATTAGCTTGTGTGGCCCAATGTTATGGCTCAGGGATGTTCAACGAGAGATGAAGAATAGGGGGAGGGACAAGGAGAGGATGGGGAAGCTTGCTGTTGAAAAGGAGATACAAAGATTATGAGACCATGCGTGGATCTGAGCATGGAGGACGTAAAGGCTTGGAAGGGGGAGATCTGGGTAATGCAACTGAAGAAAGAGATGATGTTGAAGGGAATGATGATGGGATGGGAGAATATTGATCTAAGTAAATAGAAGGAGGATATACCAGATACAAGAAAGGAATGGAGTTGAGGAGGATATCTCAACCCCATAGAAGGAGCATAAAAATCATGGACTCTAAGATGTCATTACAAATCAAGTAGAAGGAGGACAGTGGCATAAGACTGTCAAGGTAGACAAGAAGTGTACCCTACCAAGTCAACTGAACGTCCAAGTAAGGAGTTTTTTCATTTATGCTTGTAGAGGGGACACTACATGTTCTCATATAACATGGCCTCTCAATTGGAGAAAAGGGGGCGTCCAATTGTGTTTCGCTATAACAAAGTCTGGCATGTTATAAAAGGACTCTCTTCAAATACTCCTTCTCGAAAAGGGTTGGTGAGGAGATTATATCCTTCACTTGGAGACTTGCTAACCCTTGGGTGAGGCCAACCTTAGCAACAACACAAGTTCAACATAGATTTCACCTTTATAAGGTCTCTAGCCTAGTGGAATAAGTGTCTTCTATCCTAGCCCTGTATGCTACCATCTTATGGTCTCCCAAATCAACTTGGGAGTCTTCTAAGGTAGTGTTGTGGGAGTTACATCCAGTGATAGAATTAATCTTGAGAACGGTGCCCACAGGGGTGTCAGTGGTTCTACCAGTGGGAAAAGATTTGACAGTTACCAACTACAAAGTGCGAGAAATGTTATCCACATTTGGAACGGTAGATGGGTTACGTAGAAGAAAGATTGGGTTGGTTTTAATCTTGGAGGAGTGTATGTTCATCCACTTGAGACACTCAAGCTTGATGCCCTACCTTACAGGAAAACACCAAAATATTTGGAAGCATTGCATAGTACAAGAAGTAGAGCCCCACTAATGTGACAATGGTGATTAACTAATAAGGGTGTCTTTTGAGTACATACCCCACTTCATGCATTATGGTGCATATCCTATTATAGGTAACATGTAAACTATGACTCTTCCTATAATCATTGCTTCCACTCTATTATGATAATTTGATGCTCTTATTCTGTTGGAATCATCTAATGTCATGTAAATAAAGTTTCTATAGATTGACATATGGGACTAAGATCTTGTTCCAGGTACTACTTTAGCAAGATTTTGTTATGTATTCACTACTACCAAAATGTTTTATACAATGGAAAAGATACAATAGTTATGTTAGTTGTGTTGTAGTTAACAAAATTATTACAAAAAGTTATTTGTGTGTTGTTTATTTCATATTTTATACAACATAAGTTATATACAATAGGACAAACTTGTCGTAGTGTACATTATACTACAATGGGTGTTAAATTATTATAATAGATTGTAATATCATAATATACTCAGACATGTTGTATAGACCATAATTACACAACATGCACTAACTCCTTGTAGTACTCATGTATGCTAACTCGTTATAGTAGACCATAATTATACAACATATGCTAACCCATTATAATATACCATAATCACACAACAAGATTTCACATGTTGTAAAAGTTACATGTTGTAATAGACTATAGTGACACAACATATTGTAACATCTTACTATATATCAAGATCTCACAACAGACTTAAACCCAGGGCGGAGCCAGGGGCAAGTAGAGTCCATACCCCCCCCCCCAAATGAAAATTATAAATACATAAACATATAAAATATACATATATTTATACATGAATATTTTAATATAAATGTTGTATAATGGATACAGGATAGAATTTGCTAATGCATCAGTGGGGCGCAGCTATTAACTATGGTTGTAGGTTCATGGTTTAATCTTGTGTCTAGGCATATTTTTCTTTTTTTTCTCGATAAGTGTATACACAATTTGTTGTATATGTACATCAAAGAATGCATGTGGTACATAAAATAAAATTAGTTCAGTGGTGTGAGTTGTGCTTTACTTTCATGTGGTCTCAAGTTCAAAATATGTATTTAGATGTATTTCCCTTTTTTTTCTCAACATGTTGTACAAAATACCCCTATTGCAATAGTTGTGTTCAGTGAACCATAACATGCATTAAATGTTTTATAAAACATATATATCACAACATATGCAACACTTGTTGTATAAATAACACCCCCATAAGACCACACCATCGAATACAATGGCCTACACCTGTTGTAAAATTAAGAGTATGAACTATTGTAAAAGGCAATTTTGTAACAGTAATTGTTGTTCATACCCTAGTTATCTATCTTATTTGTTGTGGCTTTATTCATACATATGGTATATGATCCATTACAAGGATGGATTTCCAAGTATACTCGCCTTTTTCTATGTAATGATTAGGAGTGTGGAGTTAGGGTTATAAATAGTTTTGTGACAAATAGTATCAGAGCAATCACATATCATCTGTGCATGTTTAATAGCCCAATTCCACATATCTTACATAGTCTTCTAGCATCTCATCTATTCTTTAAGTACTATCCTAATCCAACCATTTGATGATGATTAGTTAGTTTTTGATCTCCTTATGTGATCCCTCTCATGATAACTAATCACATGATTTCTCAATTATGGTAGCTAATGTATGGTAAAAACTAAAATATGAATGAATTAGTAGAGATTTAAGAAAAATAATGATGATGCCATGATCTATCCTTAATGAGAAACTCAATTATGATTGATGACATATATTCTTGAAGATAAGAACTCGTGAATGGCCCCTCAAATCATGTAAATTCAACTTTATCAAATCTAGAGTACATGCTTCCCATGATTAAGGAAAATGGTAATAATCTTGATATGATGAAATAAGGAGGATTTGTATCTTATACCTCATGGTTGATGAAGTCCCTATTTGATTAAGCCCATGTTGCCCTATTGTTGATTAAACCTCAAACATAACTAAGCAAACTATTAATACCCTATAAAGATATGTACCATGATTATGCCTTGGAATGGCAATGCTTTTATACTCACAAAATCATGATGCTAGAATCTAATACAAAAGGCATTTCCCTAATTAACTTCTATGCCCCTTTATAAGATCAATTTTGAGTAATATGATGGGCATGGACCTCAATAGTGTGATAATATGTTGAAATTCTTGAGTTCCCAATTTGACTTCTGGATTTTCAAAATATATATTGTTACCTTGATCTTGAAAGGAAGGGAATGAAATTATGAACTTGATCTTGCAAGTCAGGAGCAGTAGCTCGGGTGGTCTCAACATAGGGGCCCTCACGAAGGGTCCCAGTTTTGAATCCCCCTAGTGATGTTGTTCGGAATTGTTTCTCTTGAAGCATAGTCGGCCTCTATGGGACTAATTGGGGCTCTGTTTCTTGCGGTATGAGCGGACCCCCCAGGTTGGGCCCAGCACAAGCCTTATAGGTCTCCTATGTTACAAAAAAAATGATCTTGCAAAATCTTAATATTTAGTTTCATGTTACAATCTTAGTATTTGATCTCATGACCTTATGAGGTACAATTTGATAATTGATACTCTTCATGTTTGAATATAGTTTATGGATCATGACTAATGTAGGCTAATGGGCTAGATTTTGGTGTTAGTTGACTTATGACTCCCCTACTAGGATAGATGCCTATTATGACTGCCTTTAAATGTCCATCTTGTTGATTATTTTGGAGTTTAGAAAGTTAACCCCTTCCACCCAATTTTCAATTCTTGAACTAAGCCTCTAACAAGTCAAATTTTAAGTTCGTATTGATACTTGATCTTGAATCTTGATTTGATTATGATCTTGAAATATGATTATGTTGGATATAGCTTGTGGTTAAGTTCCTAGAAAGACCTAGGTCCAAATCATTCATAACATGGATACCATGATAATAAAATTAATGATTTATATCTTCAAATGCTTCTTGAATAATACTCAAAATGTTGATTGGTTGTTGCTACACTAATGTATATGGATCAATGATCACCCCTAAATTATAAAAGGAATCTAAGCCCTAGCTTCAAAAAGTTTGGACCTATGACTTGGATGTCTAAACATTGACTCTAGATATTGATGTATGAAATCTTGACTCGTGATTATTTATCTTGATATTGATTCAAATCCTATGACCACCCTATTTGGATCTTGAGATCACCCTCGATATGTGACTTTCATGTCCCTTGATCTAGAAAACATTAAAATGATGATTATGTTGATTTGTTCGATTTATGACTTAGGGATGATATCTCATGTGGAGTAGAGTGGGACTTCAAATGATTTTGAGCATGATATTATGACACTAAAATATGATGTTTGGATCAAATTGTCATTATATGATATCTAAGTAATAGATGTAAAACCCCACCTAAGCTAATGTAAAGACTAGAACACTACATTTCTTGAATGAAAGTCAAGATTTACTCTCAATTTGAAAAGTTGTAGTTGTTTGAACTAAATATGATCTCTCTAAATCAATGATACACATGATGATCTATCCCAATTTGTGATCTATGTGATGAACATCTCATTTTGATGATCTACATGACTATGATTCTACCATGATACTCGATTGCTCAATTTTGGGATTAAGGTTGATGTTCAAGGTGATGATGATACCTCATTGAAATTCCAAGAGGATTATGATATATAATGTGAGATATCAATTGAAGGACATTGTTAATCTTAGGGAAAATATTTAAAGGTGGGAAGGATGTTTCAATGTTGATTTTTCTTTTTCTTTCAAATTACACATTGTTACTCTTGTAATGACTTTTTGCACTTCTAACCTCTCTATTGAACAATGGTATAGAGTTGGATCACTTATTTCTCAAACAATAGTTTATAATTGTTAAATTACATTTCTCGTACTTAATCATGCTACATTGAGGGAATAATTGGATGATATTTTAATTTTGATACCCCCCAATTTTATCAAAATATCATTCTTTTTCTTTTAAAAAAATGATACAATGAAAATTGTATGCAAATCAGATTTACGGTTTTGGCGATATGATTTTTACAAGATTGCAATAGAAAAATTAATCAAAACTTTGGTCTTTATACAATAACATGCCAAATCACAAATCTAACTCAGCTTCTCTTGAATCAAAATGCTTGCTTTATTTGCCATGGATTGCCCATGTTAACGATCACTCTTGCTTCCCTCAGCTTACCACAATTCTTGGATCGAATAGCCATGGATCTGGCCAAAATCCAAAGGTTACAAAGCCATCTTCTTCACATTCTCCCATGGATCGGAGTAGGTGGCTGGAGTAAAAGCTCCACCCCTTCTACACCTATTTTTGCATTTATATAATGCTTTTGTCCACTTCTTTTCTTCCTCTTTCTTCATTCCCTTTCTTTTACACCCTAGATTGTGCATTTTTGGGCACTGTATCTCCCTCCCCAATGTCTCTTCTTCCTAAGGAACTCACTGCCCTTCATGACAGTTTCTTTCTCCAGTGAGCTTGTTGCTCTCTATCCTCTCCTCCTCGATGAGAATCAAGCCTACCCTTACATGCATTACACCAAGGTAAGGTTGGGTAGTTGGTTAGTGTCTTCATCCAATGTTGGGGCTAATATCATCAACTCCACTCTATTGATATTCTTAGATGTGTTTGTCCATCCTTGACCATAGGGGTGGGAGAGATGCAACACATACTAATGGATCTTAGGAGTAGTAGATCCAGTGGTGAAGATTTGTTCTCAAGCCCCCTCTCTTGTGATTTCTCATAGTTAACCAGTCCATTGTAGCCTTGACCTAGTTAGTGTGAACCCAACAACACCAATCTCAGTGTGCCACCTTGTCCCAATGAGGTAGATGCTTCCCTCTCCCCCTCTCTTTTCAAGAAATGTGTCAAACCTCAAAATATGCATAGTAAATCATTCCTTGAGTCAAATTAGCAATATCATATATGATTTTGAATCTACAAAATGAGATCTCTCCAAAGAACCTAGTTTGAAGGCCTACTTCCTTTTATAGCTCCTGTTACGGTAGAAATGGCATCTTTTATATATCTTCTCACATTATTGACAGTGTTTAATGTTCGTATATGATATTTTATGACTCTAATTGTTCTTTTAATTATAGTTCAGTAATCTTTGTTGAATGTTAACATATGAATCAATCTCGATCTCATATGTGAATCCTATTATGATCTTATGCCACTTAAGTGACTTAATACGGATTTTAATCCCAAAGATCTTTACTTTGATGCTTAACTTGAGTTTTTGCACCTCAAATTTTTATGTTTTGAGTCTTGAACAGTAACTTATGTGTGCTAAAGTACCAATATTCGAACTTGGTTATACTCATATCCTACTTTATACCTTATGATGTGAAATGAACCATGAAATGCAATTTATGTGGATTTTGAATGTTAAATCTTGAACCTTGCACAAACTTGATGTAATGCTACTCAAATATATCATATTACCACTGAATCATTAACCTTTTGTGCTTTGTATCCCTAAATTATATGTGGGCCAATTATGTAGACTACTACGATTATTTGACCTAATTTTCAAATGAAATATGATCTTTTGTGCATATGGCCGATGTAAGATCAAATCTCATTCAATCTTGCCCAAATGAGGATCCATGATATATTATAAACTCAAGTCAATAATTATTTGATAATTATGAATCCTAATATAAGTGATCGCATCTATACATGAACATCGACCTTCTTGCATGAATATGACTCTCACTGAGTAGAAATGACAATGTTGATGCTTATGATGACTATATTACTCAAATATCATGATTTCTCCACTTAAATATATTATGCCCCTAATTGTGAACCCATAATCTTAGTTGTGATGTGTCAACTAGGTTCTGCATGAACATGTTGTAGGATGTAACATTATAATAAGCATGTATGACCTAATTTGGGATATTGAAATCAATTTTGAAAGATATGATACCTAGACTTAAGTGAGACACACAACCACCATGATAATGATTAATGAGGCCTAATCTTGCTGATGTTAATCCTTTTGTACTTGTACAAAATGTTAGGACCTCCTTGTATGACTCTTGTTAAGGATATAGACAAGAATCTCTAATCAAGTATCTTAATCATGATCTCTAATCAAGGTACGCATCATCCTCCTATTAGCCAGACTAGTGGTATTGAAGTTGATTATATATATGTATGATTAAACTACTTGGTTTTATATACTTGCTTGAGCAACTTGTTTCCTATGATTAGTCTATCATTTTTCTCAAAATATGTTGAACAAACCTTGAGCATAGTTGGTCTTATCAGTTATACAAACCTTGTGGACCTACTTGTATTCTTGGACTAAGGGCATAAGGCATGTTTTGATAGGTTTATCTAATTGACCTTAGGTCTTGAGGTCCCTCGTGTAGAATTATAGTGATGTAGGCCTCTAGCCTGTGCCCCTCATGGACCCTTCCTTTAGGAAGTTGGTCAATGGACATCAAATGTTGTTTAGTATATTGGAGATGCATCTAAAATATACTTGCTTGTTAATAAGAAAGTCTTTTGTTGTTTCTTTCTTTCTTTCTATCACATTTAAGTTTTGTTAAGAATATATGTTCTCTTAGACATGTGTATTTATGTCTTTTATAGCATACTCAACACAATTGTTCTAATGTGTATCCATTTTTTTATTTTAGGTGACATGTACACTATGACTCTTGCTATGATCATTGCTTCCACTCTATCATGATAATTTTCTACTCTTACTCTGTTGGAATTCAAGTAATGTCATACAAATAGAATTTTTATGGTTTGACTTATGGGACTAAGATCTTGCGTCAGGTACTAGTTTAGAAATCTTTTGTTATGTAATGTTGTTCATACTTTTTTCCTCTATCTTATTGGTTGGGATTTTATTCATGCATATGTTATCTGATCAATTCTAGGGAAGGATGCCTAGGTCCACTTGCCTTTGTCTATGTAGCCATTAGGAGTGTGGACTTAGGGTAATAAATGGTTATGTGACAAATGGTATTAAGAAATATCTTTTATGCATGTTTAATAACCCAGTTCCACATATATTAGAGACTCTTCTAGCATCTCATCTCTTCTTTAAGGATTACCCTAAGCCAGCCATTTGATGATGATTAGTTAGTTTCTCATCTTTTCTTGTGATCTCTTCATGATAAATAATCACATGATTTCCTAATTATTTAGATTATGTACGAGAAAAACTAAATTTTGAATGAATTTGTAGAAATTTGACTAAAATAATCATTATTTCATGATTTGACCCTATTTGAAAACCAATTATGATTAATGACAAATACACATTAACCTAAGAACTTTTGCATGGACCCTTAGATTATGTAAAACCCAACTTGACCAATTTAGACTTTATGCTTCCTATCTTCCCGATAAATGATAATAATTTTTATATGATGCAATATGAAGAATTCATACCTTATGCCTCATGGTTGATGAGGTCCCTATATGATTTTGTTTGTGTTTCCCTATAGCTAATTAAACCTCAAATATAAGTAAGCAAACTAATTACATTTTTATTATGTACCACGATTAGGCCTTGGAATGAAAATGCTTTTAGACTCACAAAATCATGATGAAAGACTCTGATAAAAGAGACAACTCCCCTATTAACTTATATGCCCATTTGTAAGCTCAATTTTAAATAATATAATCGACATGGATCTAAATTTTGTACTATTATGCTTAAACTCTTGAGTTCCAGGTTTGACTTCTCAATTTCCAAACCTTCATCTTGAAAGTAAGGGAATGTAAATAGGACCTTGATCTTTCAAATATTGATATATCTTTTCCCTATTATGATCTTGATCTTTGATCCCATGACCTTATGAAGTGCAATTTGATAATTGATACTCTCCCTATTTGGATATGCTCGATGGCTCATGACTAATGTAGGATAATTTTCTTTATTAGAGTGGTAGTTGACTTATGATGTCCCTAACCTAGGTCACATCACTATTATGACTGCCTCTAAATTTTCATCTTGTTGATTATTTAGATCTCAGGAAGATAACCCCTTCCATCCAATTTTCGTTTTTGACCTATGTCTCTAATATCTCAAATTTAATTTGATATTGATACTTCGTCTTGAATCTCAATTTGATGATGATCTTTAAATATGATGGTATTGGTTGTATCTTGTAACTAAGTTCTTAGAAAGACCTAGGTCTGGATCATTCATCAACCTCAATACCATGATAATAAAATTGATGATTGATATCCTTAAATGTTTCTTAAATAATGATCAAAATATTGCTTGATTGTTTCTCCATTAATGTACATGGATGAATGATGTCCCTTAAGGTATAAAAAGGAATCAAAACCCTAGCCTTTAAAAGTTTGACCCTATGACTTGAATATCCTAACTTTTATTTTCATTGTTGATGTATGAAATTTTGTCAAATGTTTATTGGTATTGATATTGATTTGAATCCTATCATCTCCCTATTTGCATCTTGAGATCTCCATAGATATATGACTGATGACTTCCATGTCCCCAAATCTCATTAAAAAAGATGATTATTTTTATTCACTTGATTTATGACTTAGGGATGAGTTCTCATGTGGAATAGGGTGGGACTTCCAATGATTTTGAGAACAAAATCACGATATGAAAATATGATTTTTGTCTCTTTTTATTATAATATGAAATATAAGTCATGTATGTTTAACCCCATCTAGGCCAATGCAGAGAGTAGATTCCTAAATCTTGGGCATGAAAGACATGATTTAGTCTTAATTTGAAAAGCTCAAATTATTTGAACTAAATATGATCTCTCCAAAATCAAGATCCATAGTTTGATCTCTCTCATTTATGATCTACGTGGTGATCTTCCCAATTTGATTATCTACATGTCTATGATTTGACTACGATAACCGATTACTCAATTATAGTATTAAGGTTAATTTTGTAGGTGACAATGATAATTCGTTGGAATATCAAGATGATTATGATATTGAATATGAAATATCAACTAAAGTATGTTTTTAGTTTTGGAGACATAATTTCATTTAAGGTAGGGAAGATGTATTCATGTCAATTTTCTCTCTCGTCCAAATTGTGCATATTGTTACTCAAATATTGATTGTTTGTACTTATAGCCTATCTACTGAACATTTAAGTAGAATTAAATCACATATCTCTCAAATGATAATTTATAATTGATAAAATACATTTCTCATAATCGATTATGTTGCATTGATGGCATTAATAAACTTTTAGATGATATTTTAACGTTTGAGACCCCTCAGCAGACATATGAAAAAAACCCAATATTTTCTATAGATAAGAATATGAAGTATGTGATGCAATGGAAAAAAAATGTAGGAAAATTAGAGCTACGGTTTGGGAGATAAGATTTTTAAAAGATTGTTAAAGAAACAATATTCAAAACTTTGGTCTTTAAATAATACACCATTTCATCAGTCCTACCCAGCTATTCTCACCAATAAAATGTATTGGTTTCTTCACTATGATTGTCCATGTCAACTATCCCTCTTGCTTACATTATCTTATCATAGCTACCGAATCAAATGGCCATGCATCTAACCAAAATCCAAAGATCACATGTCATGTTCTTCACTTGCTCCCATGGATGGGAGGAGATGGCTGGAGAAAAAGCTTCACCCATCTACACCTATTTTTGCACTTATATAATGCTTCTTTCCACTGCCTTGTTGACCTGAGATTATACATTGCCTATATTTTGATAATGACTTAACCATTCCATTCATATGTATCTAATATGTGTATTAGAGATTGATTTCAGGTATTAGGTACATGAAAAGGATCCCAAATCCAAAACCCTAGTTTGACTCAAGTTCAAGTCAAAGAGCTACAAGTGTGCTTTTGTGGAAATTTATGTAAATGGCCTTAGAACATATTTTTAATCACTTGTAATGATGAATTGACTTGTAACTAAGGTGAGAAAATTGATTGGGGCATAAAACATCAATGTTAGATCACTTTAGATGTATATTCAAAAATTGACATCAGGTTGTCAATCAGTCGAGTTTCCCCCCAGGAAAAACTCGATCGATCAATCTTGGTCAATTTTCTGAAGACAGCATTGGTCGAGTTGTGTTTACACAGAAATCGACCGATCAAGTGCCAGACTCAAACAATCTTCAGTGATCGGTCGAGTTTCCCCAGGATAAACTCCACTGACAGTTTGAATATCGGTTTTGTCTTTTACTTGATCGGTCAAGTTACCTTTATTGAAACTCGACCGATTGTACTGTACAGAATTTGCAAAAAAAAGTGATGTGACCGTTGGTGGGTTATTTGATCGAAAATAGAGACGTTTTCTTGAAGGAAAATGGCTATATTTCGGCCCAACAGTTCACATAACTCAAAGAAACACCCTCAGCTATATATAGAACACTTGGAGTTCATTCCAAGGCTGCTCTTTCATTACAAACTTAGTTCTAGAATAGATGAGAGTGTTATAAGCCTTTGAGCCCCTTTCTCTCTCTACCTTCAAGTCAAATTCGTGAGTATGTGAGAGATAGGTTCATGTGTAAGAGAGCTACTCCCTGTATTGTTGTAAAGCTCTCCGTCTCCATCTTCCAACCTCAATTCCTATTGAAGTCAAGTTGAAGATCCCTCTCTAAGTGAAGGAGAAGGAGGTGTTGTTCTTCAAGATTGAAGAAGGCAAGCTGCTCCAGGTCTCCAAGTGAAGGAGATAGGTGCTCCAGATCTCCAAGTGAAGGAGAGAAGCAAGGCAACTCTCAAGGAAGATAGGTAATCCCTTGAAGGCAGAAGACTTGAAGAAAGGAGTGGGTAAGTCCATGTTGATGGCTGAAGACTCCATGGTTCAAGTGGGTAAGCTCCTACTATAGGTTGAAGATCTTTGCTTGAGGTATTAAGCCCTTGGATGTGTGGTTGTTGTGTCTTGTAATCTTATTTTGGAATATAAGAGTACCAATATTGCAAATCCTAGAGACTAACCCACTCTAGGTTGTGGATTGACATTGCTCCTAAGTTTAGGACATGAAACCACTCTAAACCACCTATCCAAGTACTTGTTTTTCACTATCTCTCATCCTTGCTATGAATGTTAGATTAGGACATCAAATTGTTGCTTGTTTAAGCTTTTCAAATATATAATTTTGTGGTCTAATTTATCTTGTGAGATTTGTGAAGCTATATTCAACCCCCCCCCTTCTAGAGCCCATTGATCCAACGAGTGATATCAGAGTAGGTCTTCTCCAAGCTACTTCAACAAGTAGGAGAAGATGGGTGATTCGGCACTTGGTTCGCTTAACCTAAAAGGAAGCTTCTCCATGAGACCTCCGGTCTTCGATGGCACAAACTTCCTCTATTAGAAGAGAAGGATGCATTTCTACCTCAAAGGTGTGAGCTATGAAATGTGGAAGATAGTCCACCTCAAATATGAAGATCCAAAGGGGGACATCACTACATGGACTGAAACTGAAATGAAGCATGCTCAACTCAATGCCAAAGTTGTGAGCATCATCTACGCCACCCTCACTCCATCTGAGTTCAATCGGATCTCCTCATGGGACACCGCACATGAGATATGGCACAAATTGTGTCTCACCTATGAAGGAACCGAGTAGGTGAAGGAAGCCAAGATCTACATGCTTGGTGGTCTTCTAGAGAACTTCAAGATGGGTAAGAATGAGAGAGTGTCTGATATGTATACTAGGCTCAATGTCATCATAAATGGATTGGCAGCCCTTGGGAGTGTGCTAGACAAAGGCACCATCAACTCCAAGATCTTGAGATCTCTTCCAAAGAGATGGGAGCCGAACGTGACATCCATTGAAGAGGTGTACAAGCTAAGTGAGCTATCAACCGAGGAGCTGGTTGGTAATCTTCAAGCCCATGAGCCTAGGTTGGACAAGCAAGAAGAGGAAGAGAAGAGAGAAGAAAAAGAGTCCAAGAAGATAAAGGACACAGCCTTCAAAGTGCAAATCGAAGAAATGGTGTGGCAACAACAACTTGCTTTGAAGTCCCCCAGCCCTTCCTCAAGTGAAGATGAAGGCCCTAATGAGCATGAGGCAAAATACTCAAAGGACAAACACTTCAAGAACAAGCCCTCCTCTTCAACTCCAAGGTGATATGAGTGTGGTCAAAAAGGCCACTATAAGAGTGATTTCCCGAAGGCCAAGAAGAGCCATCACAAGAGCAGCCACAAGAAAGATAAGGAGTACAAGAGAGAGGGGAAGTATAAGAGGAAGGACAAGAAAGAAAGAAGATTAAGAGATGCAGCCCATGCAGCTTGGGAGGAGTCTTCTTCAAGCTCCTCAAACTCCGATGATGGAGAATGCCATCTTGCTCTCATGGCCTCTACTAGTGAAGATGTATGTGAGGTAAGTGAGGTAAGCAAGGTAAGTGAAGTAAATTTGCTAGAGTTGCCCACAGAAACTATCATTGATATGCTAAATGAATTTCAATCATCTTTTACTAAATGCAAATCTAAAAGGAAAAGGTTAGGCAAGATAGTTGATGATCTTTATGCTAAAATTGAAATCCTTAATAAAAATGAAAAAGTGATCCTTGATAGCATAGACTCTTTGCAAGGGCAATTTCTTGACCTTGAGCTTCAACATAATGGAGTAGAGGTTGAGAATGGTGTATATCTTAAAAATATTGGGAATCTTAAGATAGAAAACCAAAAGTTCCTAGATGAGCTTGATGTTCTTAAAACTAAAAATGTAGAACTCAAACTCATAGATGATGCTAGGAGAAATGAAGTTTATGCTTATCAAAGAGAAATTGTTTTGCTTAAATATAAAAGTGCCAAATTGCTTGCTCAAGTAAATGACTTATCTTCTAGACCTATTTTGCAAAGTAATGAAGTTGCTAGCATAGCTTTAGAAAGATATTATTTTCATACTAAAGCCCTCTTTCTTGAGGCCGAACTATTACATGCTAGAGATGATCTTGCTAGTCTTTCTACTACTGTCATTAACCTTAGTGATGATAATGCCAAGTTAAGATCTTCCTTACAAAAGTTTCTCTCGAGAAAGAAATCCCTCAATTATGTCCTAGAACACTCTACCAAACATATTGGTACTAGCGGTTTGGGATATGATGGGACTGCTCCCAAAGGTAAGAAAAAGAGCAAGAACAAGGGTAAGAAGAAGAGTGTGGAACCTCCTATCTTCCATGGAGAGACTTTCGGCTCTAAGAACCCTATGGTATGTGTTCATTGTAAATGTGATGACCATTACTCTACTTATTGTCCTTACAAGCCCAAGAGGATCAACCCCAAGATGAAATGGGTCCCCAAGCTAACCCCGGATCCCAAAGTTTGAGTTGGGTTCCGACATCCTTCTTTCTTGCAGGTTGAAAAGAGATGGATTGTTGATAGTGGTTGCTCTAAGCACATGAATGGAGAAATCATCCATTTCAACAAGTTTGTGAAAAAGAAAGGAGGATCAGTAACCTTCGGGGACAACAAGAAGGGTAAGGTCATAGGTGAGGGTGATGTGGGCAATGAGCTATGTATTAAAATGTGTTGGTTGTTGATGGCCTACATCACAATTTGATTAGTGTTAGCCAACTTTGTGACAATGGATATCTTGTGTTGTTTACTTCTTTATAATGATTGCTTCTAGATTCCCTCTCCTACAATGTTATATATAAGGGAACTAGAAATGGTAATCTTTATGTTATTGTTCTTGATGCTCTTAAGCCCATACTAAATAGATGCTTGGTAGTGGATAAAAATGATATTTCTCTTTGGCATCGTCGTTTGGGTCATGTGAATATGCATCAAATGAAGAAATTGAGCAAAAAGAACTTGGTTAAAGGACTTCCCAAATTGGATTTTGAAAAGGATGAGGAATGCCAACCTTGTACACTAGGGAAACAAACCAAATCCTCCTTCAAATCCAAAGGAGTCATGAGTACCAAGAGAGTTCTTGAACTTCTTTATATTGATCTATTCAGACCCATGAGAACGCAAACGCTTCATGGTTATAAGTATTGTCTTGTTATTGTTGATGATTTCTCTCAATATACTTAGACCTTCTTTCTCATTTCTAAAAGTGATACTCTTGATGTTTTCTCAAGCTTTTGTAAATAGATTGAAAACAAAGCTTCTTGTCGGATTGTTTCTATCTATAGTGATCATGGGGGAGAATTTGAAAATGATCTTTTTGAGTGTTTTTGTGAAAGATCTCATTATTCGCACAATTTCTCTTCTCCTCGTACGCCTCAACAAAATGGGGTTCTAGAGAGAAAGAACATGTCGTTACAAGAGATGGCTAGGACCATGCTTCTTGAGTATGACACTCCTAAGAAGTTTTGGGCTAAAGTCATTAGCACCTCATGCTTTGTGCAAAACCGAATTTTTACACATCCTTCTTTAAAGAAAACCCCCTATGAACTATGGTGTGGTAGAAATCCGTCTATTGATTTCTTTCATGTTTTTAGATGTCCTTGTTTTGTTTTAAACACGAAGGATTCTCTTGACAAGTTTGATCTAAATTTTATAAGGCTTTCTTCCTAGGCTATAGCACTACTAGTAGGGCATATAGAGTATTCAACATTGAATTGTCTAAAATTGAGGAATCTATTAATGTTAAGTTTATTGAAACTAACATTGTTATTAGCAAGCATATTGTGGACAATGATGTTGCAGATGACTTAATTCATATCTTAAAAGATCTCAACATCGACAACAAAGGCAAGCAAGTGATTGAAGAAGAAGAATAAGAAAAGAAGGATCCTACTCCCCGCTTTGCAAAGAATCATCCCAAGGAACTTATCATCGGCAATCCATTCAAGAGAGTGAAGACACGAGCTCCATACAACAAAGAACAAGCAGACACCGCCTTCATCTCACAATTAGAGCCAAAGAACATTAAAGAAGCCCTTGGTGATGATGAGTGGATTCTTGCTATGCAAGAAGAGCTGGAGCAATTCGAGAAGAATCATGTGTGGACTCTAGTGCCAAGACCAAGTGATAGAAAGATCATTGGCACCAAGTGGGTCTACCGCAACAAGCTAGATGAGCAAGGCAAAGTGGTAAGAAACAAAGCAAGGTTAGTAGCACAAGGTTACAACCAACAAGAAGGTATTGACTTTGATGAAACTTATGCTCCTGTTGCTAGACTTGAATCAATTAGAATGCTACTTGCTTTTTCTAGTCATAAAAATTTCTTGCTATATCAAATGGATGTTAAAAGTTCATTTTTAAATGGTACAATTGAGGAGGAAGTATTTGTTGCTCAACCTCCGGGCTTTGAAAATGACAAGCTACCTAATCATGTGTATTTGTTGCAAAAAGCTCTCTATGGGCTCAAACAAGCACCTCGAGCTTGGTATGAGAAACGAAAGAACTTTTTGTTAGATAATGGGTATGTCATGGGCAAAGTCTATTCTACCTTGTTTCTAAAACACACTTCTAACAATTTTCTTATTATTCAAATTTTTGTTGATGATATCATTTTTGGCAGAACTAATCTTGATCTTTGCAAGGAGTTTAGTTCTCTTATGCAGAGTGAGTTTGAGATGAGCATGATGGGTGTGTTGACCTTCTTCCTTGGCTTTCAAATCAAACAAATCAAAGAAGGACACTTCATGAATCAAGGCAAGTACACAAATGAACTACTCAAACACTTTGGGATGGAGAATATGAAGCCAATGGATACACCCATGTCCAACACTGCCAAACTTGATAAAGATGAAGAAGGTGAGAAAGTAGATGAGAAGCTCTATAAAGGTATGATTGGAAGTTTACTTTATTTAACTGCCCCTAGACTTGATATAATGTTTAGTGTTGGATTGTGTGCTCGCTTTCAATCTAGCCCTAGAAAATCGTATCTTATAGTTGTTAAGAGGATTTTGAGGTACCTAGCCAAAACCCAAAATTTTGGACTATGGTGTCCTAAATCAAGGGATTTTAATCTTAGAACATATAGTGATGTGGATTACGCAGGTTGTTTGGTTGATAGAAAGTGCACAAGTGGCACTTTCTTTCTCCTATGACCATGCTTGGTGTCTTAGTTCTCCAAGAAATAGAGCACCGTGGCATTATCAACTACTAAGGCTGAGTACATTGCAGCCAGGAGTTGTTGTGCTCAGGTCCTACAGATGAAGCAAATGCTTCAAGACTATAACATATTTTTTTATGCTTCTCCTATCTTTTGTGACAATACTAGTGCAATTAATCTTTCTTACAATCCTATATTGCATATTAGAGCCAAGCATATAGAGGTTCGCCATCACTTTCTCCGTGACCACATTTCCAAGAAGGATATCTATATCATGCATGTGGACACGGAAAATCAATTGGCGGATATCTTTACTAAACCTCTAGCTAGAGATCAATTTAATGTTATTCGATCTAAACTGCTTATTGTTGCTTTGGATGATGTTTCTATGTGATCTAGCTAGTTGTTTTCAACCTATATGCTTGCTCATGTCTTTTCTCATCTTACATGCCTGTATATGCTTAAATGTGCCTAACTTGCTTGTAAACATGCTTAGTCTTTGCTTGTTTTTGGGTTTTTAATGAATTCCATGCTTTATCGCAAAATAGTGCCCAATGATGAGCTAAATGTGCCTAAATATGTTAATGATACATAATAGAATGGAAAAATGAATTTAATTGGCATGTATGTGGCTAGAAACTAAGAATGTGACTTTTAGATCAGGTTGACCTTCGGTCGAGTTTTCACCCTAAAAAACTCGACCGATCAGGAGCCGAGAGTAAGTCTTTAGTGGACCATTCGGTCGAGTTTTCTATACACAGAACTCGATTGATCCACGGGCTAAGCCAACTTAAAAGTTAGGATCAGCTGCCAATTTTCCCTCTCAACTAGAAAATATACGACCGATTCCTCACCTCTTAGCCCTAAGCTCTCAAAGCCTGCCCTAAACATCCCGCTCCTAGCCCTAGATCGACCTAGAAACCTAAATCTTGACCTCCCCGGACGTCATTGGTGGTGTTTGTTTGGCGTTTGAGGTTTTCCATTGCTTGTTTGCATGTTTTTCATCTCATTTTTGTTTCCATGGCTTCTCATAGATGAAAGCATCCTGCTCCAAACAATGCTCCAGCTTCCTCATCTAATAATCATTTGATTCCATTTGATAATACCTCTTTTGTGTCAGTTGAGGCTGTAAATAGGTACAAGGACCTTCTTCCCTGAATCCCTTTTCCTTTTCATGCTTTGATCGATCCATCCCCTAGGTATCAAGTGATTATTGCCTCTGTTTCTCGGCTTCTTGTCTCCCACCATTTGTCCACCCTATCAATCGAACGTGACTGCTTTCACAACTCCATGTCAAGCACTAAGGATGTTCACGAGTTATATGCCAACTTGTGTTGGAACTATGATTTACTCATCCCACTGCTGAATACTCAAGTAATTCTTACTTCTATGATCGTCGGTCATCGTTTCCAACTTTCTGAGGATACTTTAAATGTATTTTTTGTCAGAAACGAGGAAAATGACACATGGCGTAAGGATTATGTAGAGTATTTCGATCTTCTTGACCCGGCAGGTTTTTACAAACACCATGAATTGACGTTGTCGGATGTTCATTGGTTTTTGAAGAAACCTGACGTGGCCTATAAGAAGAAGTCAACCATGCCCTCCTCCTCTCTTGACCTAAAGAGGTGCATACTGGCTTTGGTGATTAACTGTAATGTCCATCCAAAGAGAAATCAAACGGACATTGACGAAAACACCGCAGTCATTATGTATTGTTTGTTAAACAATATCGGTGTCAAGTGGGCCAGATATATCTTACATCACATGACCTTCTTTGACACTGGCAAGAACACCAAAGGCACCCACCCACCCTACTCAGCTTTGATTTGTGGTTTTTTCAAGTTTGCCACTGACAGATGTCTCTTTTCTGACTTCCATTATTCAGTCGCCAGAAAGGGTGTTTGTATTAGTGAAACCACTCTTCAAAAGTCTGTTCCTATATTTTCCTCTACCTCTGGTGCTTCCGCCTCTACAGCCGCTTCAGCTACCCCGTCCTCCTCCACCCAAGCTCCACCACCGCAGCCTCCTCCTAGACCTAGCCGTGTATCTTTTTGTGTGTCTAATGAAACCCTTATGGGTTATATGATGCATCAATAGGCATACCATCAACAGGTTCAGGACCACCTGCACCAGGATCTGTGTTCCATCATGTCTCACATGAACCTCTCCTGTGCATCACCCTACCCCACCTACCAGCCCTATCCTGGTAATGCTTATGCTTCCTATGCATATGATCATTACTATCCTGCTCCTGAGCCTTCCGTTGTTGCTCCACCACCTTTTGTTGTTGGTAGCTCCGCTCCTGCCATCCTCCCATTACCTGCTGGCCCCTTGGCCACCATGCTAGCTTCTCTGGGTGACTCTACTCTGTCTTTCCCACAGGCCAATGAGCTTCACGCTCTTGGTATGTCTTGGGCTGAGTAGAATGCCCGCTGGCCCGGTCACTCCTTTGGACCTCCTACTGATGAGGAGATGCCAGACCAGGCTGAGGATGCTGATGATGATGAAGGTGACAACGAGGATGCTTATGACGACGGTGACGTGATGGTGTTGACGATGATGCTGGCACTACTGCTTCGCCTTCTGACGGGGATGAGGACTACACACATGGCAATGAGGACGTTGTTGATATAGATATCTTAGATGTTTAGGTGGTTTCTTCATTTGTAGTCTAGCATGCTTATTATATACATCTTTCTAGACTATTTTGTATCAGAAACATCTTGGCACATTCTTCTGAGCTATACTATTTCTTATCTTTGTTTTATCGCTTTTGTGCTTGTAGTTGCTCTTATGTGGACGTATATCTGAGTTGTAATATCTTTGATGTGCACTTTGGCTATTTCCTCTGTTTTTATCCTATGTGTTGGTGCCATCTTGAGTTATATTTTGATTATGACTTGGCATGTATGTTATCTTTTATCCTTGAGTGATATATGCTTTTAATTGTTGCTCATTCCTTTGCATATATGGTTGTGTGTGTTTTGGAGAAGACCTGGCTTATGCTTTTCTACCCCCCTACCTTTTTGATAATGTCAAAAGGGGGAGAGATATTTCAAGAGATAACTCAAGTCTTGAAACTCAATCATATTGGTTTTTCTTTTCTATAATATTGCTATTTGCCAGTGAGATCCTTTTTGTTCAATTCACTGCTTATTATGTGAACTTGCAAAGGACTACATATTACATGTATATTGCTACTACTTTGTGTAGATAGATTAACCATGCAGATTAATAGAAGCACAGATTGAGGGGGAGAAATTCACATTGTTCATTTCATGAATCTCCCTATTTCGCAAAGCAAAGGTATAATTTCTACATCCTTTTCAATATGTTTGAGGAATGGTTTGTCATTGTCAAAAAGGGGGAGAATGTTGACATGAGGTTATACATTGCCTATATTTTGATAATGACTTAACCATTCCATTCATATGTATCTAATATGTGTATTAGAGATTGATTTCAGGTATTAGGTACATGAAAAGGATCCCAAATCCAAAACCCTAGTTTGACTCAAGTTCAAGTCAAAGAGCTACAAGTGTGCTTTTGTGGAAATCTATGTAAATGACCTTAGAACATATTTGTAATCACTTGTAATGATGAATTGACTTGTCACTAAGGTGAGAAAATTGATTGGGACATAAAACACCAATGTTAGATCACTTTAGATGCATATTCAAAAATTGACATCAGGTTGTCAATCGGTCGAGTTTCCCCCAGGAAAAACTTGACCGATCAATCTTGGTCAATTTTTTGAAGACAGCATTGGTCGAGTTGTGTTTACACAGAACTCGACCGATCAAGTTCCAGACCAAAACGATCTTCAGTGATCGGTCGAGTTTTCCCAGGATAAACTCGATTGACAGTTTGAATATCGGTTTTGTCTTTTACTTGATCGATCGAGTTACCTTTATTGAAACTCGACCGATTGCATTGTACGGAATTTGTAGAAAAAAGTGATGTGACCGTAGGTGGGTTATTTGATCGAAAATAGAGACGTTTTCTTGAAGGAAAATGGCTATATTTCGGCCCAACAGTTCACCTGACTCAAAGCAACACCCTCGGCTATATATAGAATACTTGGAGTTCATTCCAAGGATGCTCTTTCATTGCGAATTTAGTTCTAGCATAGTTGAGAGTGTTCTAAGCCTTTGAGCCCCTTTCTCTCTCTACCTTCAAGTCAAATTCGTGAGTATGAGTGAGATAGGTTCCTATGTAAGAGAGATACTCCCTATATTGTTGTAAATCTCTCCTCCTCCATCTTCCAACCTCAATTCCTATTGAAGTCAAGTTGAAGATCCCTCTCCAAGTGAAGGAGAAGGAGGTGCTATTCTTCAAGATTGAAGAAGGCAAGCTTCTCCAGGTCTCCAAGTGAAGGAGATAGGTGCCCCAGATCTCCAAGTGAAGGAGAGAAGCAAGGCAACTCTCAAGGAAAATAGGTAATCCCTTGAAGGCAGAAGACTTGAAGAAAGGAGTGGCTAAGTCCATGTTGATGGCTGAAGACTCCATGGTTCAAGTGGGTAAGCTCCTTCTATAGGTTGAAGATCTTTGCTTGAGGTACTAAGCCCTTGGATGTGTGGTTGTTGTGTCTTGTAATCTTATTTTGGAATATAAGAGTACCAAGATTGCAAATCCTAGAGACTAACCCACTCTAGGTAGTGGACTGACATTGCTCCTAAGTTTAGGACATGGAACCACTCTAAACCACCTGTCCAAGTGCTTGTTTTTCACTATCTCTCATACTTGCTATGAATGTTAGATTAGGACATCAAATTGATGCTTGTTTAATCTTTTCAAATGTATAATTTGGTGGTCTAATTTATCTTGTGAGATTTGTGAAGCTCTATTCAACCCCCCCCCCTTCTACAGCCCATTGATCCAACATGCCTGTCTTCGTCTTTCTTCGTCACTTCTTCCTTTTACACCCTTGATTGTGCATTTTTGTGCACTATAGCTCCCTCTCCAACGTCATTTTCTTCCCATGGAGCTCATCGGCCTCCATGGCAGCTTCTTTTTTTTACAAGCTTGTTGCTCTTTGTCCTCTCCTCCACAATGAGAGCACCAAGCCTAGCCTCACATGTATCACACCAAGGTAAGAGTGGGTGACCAATTAGTGACTTCTCCCTACATTGCAGATATTTTCATAAACTCTACTCTACTGAGCTGCTTGGATATGGTCACCTCTACCAATTATTGGTTGTGGGAGTGGGAGAGATGCAACTATGATTGTTGGATCTAGGGTGTTGTGGTACCTTGGCTAAGATATGTTCTCAATATGCCCCCTCTCTTGTGATTTCTCACGATTGACCATTCCATTGTAGTCTTGGCCATGTCAGTGTGGATCCAGTGACACCAATCACAGTATGCCACCTCATCCCAACAAGGTAGATGCTTCTCTCCCCAACTCTCTCTTCAAATGAAAAACCTTCAAATTGCCTAGTAAATGATACTTGAGTCAAATTAGCATTATTGTACATGATTTTTAATATAAAGAACGAGATCTTGCAAAGAACCTCGTTTCAAGGACTAATTCATTTCTTAGTTTCTATTATGATAAAAACGGCATCTTGTTATCTCTCTCACATTATCAATGGTGTCTAATGTTCAAACATGATAGATTGTGACACAAATTTTTCCTTTTATTATAGTTTGATAACCTTTTATGAATGTTAAGACATGATTCAACCTCAATGTCATATGTGAACCCTATTATGATCCTATGACACTTAGTGACTTAATAAGGATTTTAGTGCCAAAGATCTTTACTGTGATGCTTAACTTGAGTTTTTGCAACCCAAATACTTATGTTTGAATCTAGAATAGTAACTTATGATCCCTAAAGTACCAAAATTTGAACTTGGCTATATTCATACCCTACTTTAGACCTTCCAATGTGAAATGAACCATGAAATGTGAATTATGTGGACTTTGGTCATCAAATCTTCAACCCTGCTCAAATCTTGACCTAATGCTACTTGAATCTATTATATGACCACCAAATAAGTAAAATTTAATTATTTGTACCCCTAAATACTTTGTGGGACATTCATGTAGACTATTACGATCAGTCTACCTAATCTTGACATGAAATATGATCTTCTGTGCATATTACCAATGTAAGATCAAATCTTGTTCAATATGGCTCATGTATTGATCCATGATTTGTTACAAACTAAAATTAATAAATTATTCATAAATATGAATCCAAACATAAGTGGATCTCACCTATGCACTAGCGATGACCATCTTCCATTAATATGATTATAAATTAGGAGAAATGACAATGTTGATTCTTATGTTGACTATCTTACTCAAATCTTATGATGACTCCACATGAAGATATTGTTCCCTAATCATGAAACCATAATCTTATTAGTTATGTGTCACCTAAGTTCTAGATGAATCCATGTTATAGGATGTAACATGATAATGAGTATGCATGACCTAATTTGTGATATTGAAAGATATGATACCTCGACTTGAGTGACACATAGAACCACCATGATAATGATTAATGAGGCCTAATCTTGCTGGTGTTAATCCTTTTGTACTTATAAAAATTCTAGGATCTCCTTGTATGACTCTTATTAAGGTTATAGTCAAGAATCTATAATCAAGTGCGCTTTATCCTCCTTTTAGCCATACAAGTGGTATTGAACTTTCTTGTATGTATGTATGCTTAAACTACTTTCCTTTATATACTTGCTTGAGCTACTTGTTCCCTATATTAGTCAGTTTGTTTTTCTTGAAATATGTTGAACAAACCTTGAACATAATTAAACTTGTCCATTATACAAACCTTGTGCGCATGCATGTATTCTTGGGGTAAGGGCACAAGGTATGTTGAAACATAATTATCTCATTGGCCTTGGGTCTTGAGATCCCTCCCATAGATATAGTGTGACATTATGCATCTATCCTTAAATTCCCCTCATGGACCCACCCTTTGGGAAGTTGGTAAATGGCAATAAAATGTTTCTTAGTATAATGGAAATACATCTAAAATGTGCATGCTTGTTATAAGAAAGTCTTTAATGTTGTTTCTTTCTTGCTTACTATTTTATTTATGTTTTTCCAAGCATATATGATCTCTTAAACCTATGAGTTTGTCTTTTATAGCTTACTCAACACATTGGTGTTGATGTGTACCTATTTTATGATTTTAGGTAACATGTATACTATCACTTTGCCATGATCATTGCTTCCACTCTAATGTGAAATTTTTTTGATCTTACTCGATTGGAATCATATAATGTCATGCAAATAAAATTATTAAGGGTTGACATATGGGACTAAGATCTTGTGTTAGTTACTAGTTTAGCAATCTTTTTGTTATATAATGGTGTCCATAGCTTAGCTATCTATACTTTTTTTGTGGTTTTATTTATGAATATGGTATGTGATCCATTCTAGATCCTTTAAGTGGTAGTAAATAAATAATAAATTCTTTAAAATCATCACGGACTTAGTCAAAAAAAAAATTATGATTTTCCAATTCATTTCGTGGTTGCTTGGGAGCTTACAACCTCAAGGGTCTTAAGATTTGACAACCCTCTCTCACCCTTATTTTTATTTTTGACTCAACAAGATATGTGTAAAGTTGTTGGGTTTTAGGGGAGGCAGAGAACGCAGCGGAAACAAAAAATTTCTTCTCCCAAACCCAAAATAAAGGAATCGCGTCAACGTCTATACAGTACGAAGGTTGGTTTGTAGAGACATACCTTGTCCCGAGGCTTGCTCGGAGACATTACCTCGTGGCTTGCGTAGTCTTCACCTTCGGTCTTGGACAATGTCTGTGCAGCTCCTGTTCACTGGGACTGTCGGGATTGACAGTTGTCCTCCGAGCAGAAGAAGTCTCCCGCCTCTGTAGTAGTCTACACGGACCACCTGGAACTCCGATCGCCTTGTCGCACAAGGCACCGAAAGGAGTCGTACCCTCCTGTCAGCGTACTAGTCACCGACACACTCTCCTGTAACCATTTGCCTTTCTACAGTTGTCTTTCCCTTGCTATGCCTCCCTTATCGGGTAGCACTTGCTCGGGCTCTCCTGGTTACCACAACCAGAGAGAACGACAACTTTGCAGAGCAACTGGTGTTCTGAGTTGTATTGTCTGAGAAGCCCCCAATACCCCTATATATATAGGAGGGTCATGGGACAGGATTCTCTACCCGGGGCAATGTGGGATTAAAGCAGGAGTAGAAGGATTCGAGATTTTCCACAAAATCTGACAAAGTGTGCCAGTTGAATTGATCGTTTCAAGCATGAAACGGTCGGTTGGGGACATGAGTCGATTGTTTCACGCCTAAACCGATCGGTTGGCGCACCTGAATTGATCAGTTCAAGCATGAGTTGATCGATTCGAGGTCCTGATCCAACTCGAATTGACTTTCCATGTTTGTTTCCAACTAATAAAATATTATTCCTTGTCCAAATCAAATTTGTACAAGTGAAACAAATATGTATTTGCAAAAAGAGTATTCTGACTTTCCAAACTATCTCGATTGGTCACACGAATCGATCGGTTCAACAATTGAGCTGATCATTTCATTAACACATGATCCAATCGACTCACCACTTTGAGCCAATCAGTTCACCAACCTGATCCGATCGGTTCATCATATGAGCCAATTGGTTGGGAGTACAGACTGTGTAGAATCAATCAATTGCAGTTTCAATCAATCTGATACTTTAATCAATCGGTCCAACACCTTGAACACTATGATACTGAGCTATCAATTAATTGAGTGTTTAATTGAACTACTAAACTCCTTTAGTAATCAATCTAAACATCATTTGTGGATAAACTCCTCTTCTAGGTTAAATCCTATGTGTGTGACCCTGTAGGCCCATTTCACATTGGCAGTATACGTCCATAACACTTATGACTTCACAAGAAAAGAGTGGTGCCTAGTCGCACATCAGTGCTACCCAAGTGAAATAGAAAGTTGGAGAACAAATTTCAATCCTAAAATCCATGAATGGTGTTACAGAGAATGTATAATGCCTTTTGTCTCTGATATCCCGAATGAACTCAAGGCATGGAACAATCATCCTGTCAACGTTAATTCACTTTCTTGATCTCAGAGTAGATTGGAGGAGATATGTATGACATCAATATCGCATACTGATTCACACATGTGTGCGCACGCCTATCTCAATCCTACTCATCAAGTGGCCATGGATATCAAACTCCATCAGGAGGGACAAATCCCATATCTATCACTCACCCCTCAAAATCCCCATGTGTCAAAGCCACCCAATCATCACCTTTATAACAACCCATGTTTTAGGACTGTGTTTGATGATGTCAAAGTGTACCCAACGACACGTGTTGAGTGTAGTGATTTCAGGTCAAAGAATCACACTCACCACCATTACTGTGAGAACTGACTGTGACTACCATGTCATGGTTCCATGTGTCAAACTCACGGTGGGTCTGTCCGATACACTTGTTCTCTAACAAGTACCTATGTGTTTGGTTTGATATCTCCATATCATGACTAATGAGATTTTGTCATCAACCAACACCACAATCTAGTCTTCTGTGTCATTGTTGTCTATCTACCTTCCATAATGACATCCGACTAGGGACATAATAAGAATGTACAAACTATTAGCATCTGTATGATCTCATCGTTCAGGTCCTTAACCTGAAAACATACGTCATTGAGTATTGTCATTCTCTAGACATTCAATCTATTCTAACATTATCTCATATGATTGAACCAAAAAGAATTGGAAGCTTGCCTTTGATGTTTATCAAATCAATCTTGATGCATCCCACCAGTCATCCCATGATTGGCTCTTAGGGCATACATACCAACAGACTCCCACTTGCACTGCAAGCCAATCACCCTTGAATCATATTCTTAGTGATCTTCAAACATGTCCCACATGTTGTTGTGCTCTAGTGCTAGCATAATGAGTTATGGCAACACCTTGCCAAAGTCGGTATGAACTGCATGTCTCTGATCTCTTCGATGTACGTCACATGTATAAGATGGAGTTGCCGTAATATGCGATCTAGTATTCCTTTGCTAACCTTTAGCCACATTGCATGACCAAGTACTCCTTACTTGTCATCAAAGATCGGAATATCTATAAGTTCATCTCATGAACTTCCAGATCCATATAGCATCCACTAATGTTCTCTAACACACGGATACATGGCTTTTCCTCTTAAACATCTTTATTGGAACGTTTCCATTTATCAACAAACATTCACTTTTATATTTTGTGATTAATTTTCTGTCCTTTTCGGAAGTTCGCATCAGTGTAACTCTTTACAGTAAACCCTTCCTGATTTCCATAGAACTAGTACTTCTCAAGTACTTATCAAATTCGTATGGTATTCTAGTAACCCTTACTGGAACTAGACAGACATCCACTCTCCATGTCCCACATACGAGTTATCAGGATGAGCACATCATATTGTCATGTCCTACATACAAGATGATGAATGCATTTTATTCTTGGTATGTCCATATATGCAAGATAATGGGATGATTACATACATGACAGATCCATATCTATTCTTAGTGTTCCCATTCTTCATAAGAATTGGACACTTGGCCTTGGGATACTAACTCCATGTAACATGGACAAGTTTTCTCTCACTGAATTTGTGCACACTGAACCCTTCAATATAGATTGCCAATGTATGCTCTCTCTTTTCAGGTCAAGAGGTTTTCGAGAACTATCTCTATAGATCTCTATTCCTATCACATAGGAAACGTCTCTATCTTCCTTAAAGATAATTTCCACAAAAGATTCCATTCTAGAACATCTCATTCCTCATCGACATGTGGAATAGAAATATGCTCCCACTAAATCACAGATCCCTTCTTTATCTTTGTCATATCAGTCAAACCCTTTGACCATATTATCAAAGTAAAGATCCTAGTTCTGAGCTTCTTGTACTCAATCAATCACATTGATTAGTCCATTGTAACGTATAGACTTCATTTGCATTAATGGATTCATAAACCTTATAGGTTGTGTCACGTACACATCCTTGTTTTATTCCTCATAGGAATTTTTTTAAGGGGGGCGGGAAACCCAATAGGTGAGCTCCCCAAAAACTACTATTAACCAATTAAATCAAGGTTCACAAGAGATAATAGGTTTGGAGGGAAAGAATGTGAAAAGGAAAAACTAGCTACTTGACCTCTATGTGCTAGATTGGCTACCTCATGAGCAACCTTATTGCACCTATGATTAACATAAAGTAAACTACAAGTAGTAAACTGATGTTGCAGAGCTTTGAAATCTTTAGCAATCGCTCCTAGGTAGTCCCGTCATGGCTTCTTATTAGTGCATGCATGGACTGCCTCTAGAGAGTCCGTTTCCACTTCTATTCTGTCATATCCCACTTTCTTTGTTCATAACAGTGCTACTCTCACTACTAACATTTCTGTGATGACGATGCATGTCCTTGAGTTGATTTTCTCCCCCGCTATGCCCACCAGACGCCCCGTTTCATCCCTTGTTGCCAGTCCAGTGCCCGCCTCGTCATCCTCTCCCACCGAGCCGTCCACATTAATTTTGATTTTGCCCTACGTTGGCTTCCTCCACATGCAGCGTCCCTCTTGCAACTCACTATTATTCTCCCTATCTCCTCCCTGGTGAGCACCTGCTTCCCCGCTCCCCACCTGCTGGATGTCGGTGTCTCTTCTTCCTCTCCCTTCAAACCTTTCCTCCCTATACCTCATTTGTTGGGCGTCGTCTAACCTCACAACCCTAGTTTGTGCGTCATCGTCTCCACGTCGCTGCTCCTGCATGTTTCTTCCTCGTCTTGTCCCTTCCCCCGTCCGAGCATGGCGTTGGCCTCCTAGACGCACCGTCGTCAACGCGCAACGCAGCAGGTAGCTGTTGCGTACGTCATTGCTTTGGAAGGTCCGTATGCATCTAGCTTTCCACACCGTCCACATGCCTGCCACTATCTATTCAGACTCGTGCATTGGCCTCCCCTCTAATGCAGCTTTCAAGGACGAGATGATATCCTCATCTCTAACATCATCCACACATGTTTGCACTCCTCTCGGTGTCTACTTCCACACTTCCACCGCATTGGGATAGTGGAATAACATGTGTGGAATTGTTTCCTTCTCACACCCGCACAGCATACATTTGCCCTCCTCCACGCAGTGTCTGTCAAAAGGATGCCCCCTCATTTCTCGGCTGTCCGTGCTTGCCCTCCAAAGAAAGTGGGTTGTCTTCAGACTCCAACCATCATGCCATATATGTTTCCATAGTGAATCCCCACGCTGATATGCAAACTTCCTCGTTTCCTCCTTCCCCAACAGCCCCAACCAGTAAGCAGATTGAACTGTGAACTCCCCTTCCCTTGAAGGCCACCACATCAACGTATCATCTGGGTTTCTCATGATGTGGTGTATAGCGCATATTCTTCTAACATAGCTCTATGGAAAACACTCGTTGATTCTGCCTGCGTCCCATTGAGTACCATCCTCTGTCATAAGCTCCTGAACTGTGTTAAGATCTGGCCCATTCTCCCTTTTAAAACATGCTAGCGTTTCCTCCTATTTAGGCAGCCAACTGTCTTCCCAAATATTCACCTTAGTGTCATCGCCCACTCTCCATTGTGTTCCTTCTTTTAGAAGCACTTTTGTTCCCCACAGGCTCCTCCAAGAGTAACTAGGATTATGTCCCCGTCTCGCTTCCCATATGGTCGTCCTTGGGAAATACCTGGCTTTGAGAACACTAGCCACAAGGGATTCTGGGTTGTTTTCTAACCACCACAGATGCCTTGCTAGGAGGGCTTGGTTAAAGGTGTGGAAGTCCCTAAAACTAAGACCCCCTTGAGGGCCACCACATCAACTCATCCATGATATTTTCCTTTCTTTGTCTTTTGCTCCCCACCAGAATCTAGTAAACATCCTTTGTATCTCAGGTATGGTACCTGCCAGCAGCTGGAAAATGCTCATGATGTATGTGGGAATGGCTTGAGCAACCGCTTTGATGAGTACTTCCTTCCCTGCTTTGGACAACAACTTCTTCGACCACCCTTGAAGCTTTCTCCCAATCATGTCTTTAATGTAGATGAACACCTACTTTTTTTACCTTCCCACAGCTATCGGGAGGCCCAAATAGCTGGCGTGTCTTTCCACTACACTCACTCCTAGGAGCTTCCTCAACTCCTCCTATTTATCTGCCTCTATCCCTTTGCTGAAAACGACCTCCGTCTTTGAGAAATTTATCTTTTGACCCGATGCCTGTTCATATTGGCTGACAATCTTAGCTATCTTCAGACATTCAGCGATGGTTGCTCTAGCAAAGAGTATACTATCATCTGTGAAAAAAGATGTGATATACAGAGTGCCCCCCTACTTGGCTTAATGCCATGTAGGAGGTTTTCACGAGTAGCAGTGGAAATCAAAGTTGAGAAAGCTTCCGCACACAGAATGAAAAGATAGGAGGAGAGAGGGTCACCCTGGCGAAGTCCACGTGCAGGCGTTGTGCTTTGGGTTTTGTCTCCATTGAAGGCGAATGTGTGCTTGACGGACGTTATGCATTCTTGGACCTTGTTCCTCCATTTCAGCCCAAACCCCAACCTCTCCATAGTGACATCTAGAAACCTCCACTCCACTCTGTCGTACGCTTTTGACATATCCAATTTCAAGGCGAGGCTGCCTTTTTTCCTTCCCTTATCTCTCTTCATAGAATGGAACACTTCATAAGCAATGAGAGTGTTGTTTGTAATCATTCTTCCTTGCACGAAAGCACTTTGGTTCTCCGATACAATATTGTTCATAAGCGGCTTCAACCTGTTCGTCAAGACTTTGGATGCTATCTTGTATACCACATTACAAAGACTAATGGGTCTGAATTCTCCTATTGTCTTCAGCGTATCAGTCTTTGGAATAAGCACCACAAGAGTATCATTTACCTCCCCTATACTTCTCTCCCCTTTCCACCACCCTTTGATGTAGCTCGCCACATCCTTCCCAACAATTCCCCAATAGTTTTGGTAGAACATTGCATTCATACCATCTGAGTCGGGGGCCTTATTTGGATGCATCTGTTTTAGAGTTGTCCATATCTCCTCATCCACTATATCCCTCTCAAGATCCTCCTTTTGGGTCTCGTATATCATCTCCCACAACCCCTTTGTAGCCTCCTCAAAACCCCTAGGATTGCTAGTATCAAAAAGTTGTGCAAAGTGTTTCATAATGATTTCTTTGATGTCCTCCTCCTGTGACCTCATGACCCCTTGCTCATCCTCTAAGCATTCAATTCTATTTCTCTGCCTCCTGTTTGGATCTTTTTGATGGAAATATGCAGTGTTGTGATCTCCTTCTCTCAGTTCTTTTACATGTGCCCTGGAAGCCCAATATTCCTCATTCTTCTGTAGCCAATATTGGAGTTCTTTTGATTTTTCCTCCGCTCTATCCAGGTTTGTTTGGTCTGGGGTAAGAGCTTGCAGCCCCCTAAGATCGTTCTCGAGCTCCTTTACCTTCCTTCTTCTTTCTCCAAACTTTTCAAATGTCCATGCTTTTAGGCTCACCTTGCATTTCATCAACTTTTTTGTCAATGCGCTCCCTTCATCAGCTTCCCAAGCCTCCTTAATGATAGTGGCACAACTTTCCTCCCCCACCCACATTGGTTCAAACATGAAGTGTCCTTTTCTCTTCTTATTGTCGTCCCTCCTGTCCGCCTTTAAAATAATGGGTGCATGGTCTGACTCGTATATAGGTAGATGAAATACTTTGTAGTATGTGAAGATGTTCCTCCATTCAAGCTCGGGAAGGAATCTCTCAAGTCTCTCCTGAACAAGTGTTCTTTCAGTAAGGCCCCTTTTCCATGTGAAGGTATTTCCCTTAAAACCAAGATCCATCAGCTCACAGTCATCTATCACATCTTGAAAATTCTGCATGAATTTTTCCTCTTTGGGTGGACCCCCTTTCTTCTCAGTATTTGACATTATCTCATTGAAATCCCCGAAGAAAATAACTGGGACCTATGCCTCGTCCTTTATCTTCCTCATAAGCTCCCAAGTCTTACACTTATTTGCATGCTATGCCCATCCATAAATACCCACCGCTCTCCACGTTACGCCATTGATGTTATCCTTGACCGCAACTGTCACATGCCTTCGAGAGTAGTTGATCACCTCCACTTCAGCATCCTTCCACCAGAAGTCCAAACCACCTGCCCGCCCCTCACTAGAAATGCACAAGCCATCAGTAAAGCCACAGCTCCTCTTTACATCTTCCAGTTTCCTGTCAGCGATCATAGTTTCCATCACAAAAACTATATTTGGACGTTCTTTCCAAACCCATGCTCCGAGAGCCTTGCACATGCCAGGGTCGCCCATCCCCTGACAGTTCCAGATGAAGATTTTCATTGTCCTTCGCGGGATTGGGCTCCGCCAATCTCTGCTACTTGAGTCTTAGTGACCCCAAATATGTCCAGTGCCTCTTCATTGAACATCATGTATCTTTTTCCTCCCGAGTCATTCATAGGTAGTTCATCCAGGTCCATGTCACACACCTCTCCATTCCTCCCCCTCTTTCCTGTTGTTTATTCCCACACCACCTCCTCTTCTGGAATTCCCAATCTCACCCCCCTACTCATCTTATAGACCCATGGTTGATGTCTTTTTTCCCCTTGGCATGTTTGTTCCCATGTTTCACTCTCACACCTGCTTCTTTTCTCCTTTGTGCCCTCGTTATAACTCTTTTTGAAACGTTGTTCTTGGCTACGTTGCAATCTTCACTAGGCTTTGGTTCTTGCTCGTGCAATTTCTCATATTCCTTTGTTTCCTCTCCATACATGATTTGGGCTGCATCCCCCTCATTTAGACTGATCTCTGCCTTCTTCCATTCCCTCTGTTGGCATTCTTGTACGCGAGAAGACTCTCCCTCCACGCCGGTCTGTTGTTCCCTGAGTATCACATGATCATCGTTTCCTGGCACTGCATCATCTGTTCCCAAAGGTTCCGTCTCCGGTGCAATCTCATCGATGTGTACACCTCCTTTCAGCCCTAAGAGGTCGTGTTTTGTATAACGCACCATCGGCTCCTTCCTTGTTATCCCCCTTATTGTGTCGCCGTCTGCCTACCGTCGAGACTCACTTGCTTCCTCTACTGTAGTATCAGTTGTGTCCTTCCACCCATCTGTGTGGAAAGCCACTGCCTTTCCCCTCACTATCGGTATCTTTCTCTCCGTCGCATTTTCCAACTGATCCCCCCTCTGTTCGCCCGACGCCTCATCCGTTGACGCCTCTCGTGCTCCCCCCCCCCCCCGCCTCCTGACGGCACCCCGTCGCCCCTGATGACGCCTCATCCCCTCATTCCATGCCTCACCTTGCAACTCCCTCCCGACCTCCCAACCCTACCACTCATTTTGTCTGGCGCCCTCCTCCTACTTGTCTCCCTCACCCCTCGTCCCCCCCTACACTACTCCCTTCTTCGTCACCCTCCGTTCGGCTCCCCCCTGTTGATCCCTTTTCCTTGAATGTCGCCTTCCTCCTTATCCCTCCCCTAGCTTCCTCCCTATTATTCTCTACTCGTTGTTGTTTCCATGGAGATGCACATAGCCATCTGCCCCTGCGTTGTCGTTGCTCGCCTCCTTCCGCGTAGCTGTTGTAGTCCCTGTCTACATGGCCTATCATGCCGCAATTGAAGCAGAACATAGCTAGCTTTTCGTATTTCACATCCACTTCAACGATGTGCCCGCTTTTAACTTTGAGCTTTAGGGTTTTCCTCAAGGGGCGGGTCACCTTCAGCATCACGCGAATGCGGACTGAGGAGTCCCACCCCGATCCGTCTCTGTTCATTGCCACCACGCTGCCTATGCATCCCGTGATTTCCCGCACCATCGTCTCCCCTCTATACCCCATTGGTATTCCGTAGAGGCGCACCCAAAAGGGTGTGTGGTTAATTTGTAGGTGCCCTAGTTGTTCCTCCTTATCCACCTCTTTGAACAACAGAAGACGCCCATCGAAGTTCCACGGGGCGCCATCCGTAACCCATTGTTTGTCTCGCCAATGCGAGAATTGCATTACAAAGGTGTCACCCTCCAGCTTCTTGAACATCACCGTCCACGTAGACTCCATGCCTGAGTCAGTGTCCTTTCCATAGCCTTTAGGTTGTAGGTGCGGTCTATGAGGAGGCGCCCCACCATCGCCAGTTCGGTCTGATCTTCCTCCTCCTCCCCGCTGCCTAACAGGTTGCCATCAATCGGTTCCTCCTCGTCGTCTGATAGGTTTAGTCCTGCGTAACGGTCTGCTAGTTCCGACGCCATGAAGCCCATACCCAAAGCACGCCTCAATGCTTGAACCTGCAAGGGAAAACCCTAATCTAAGGGGGTGGACGTCCACAGCTTGCGGAACCCTAGTCCCCAGAGCGAGAGGGCGCAAGGGGATGGGGAAAATATATCTAGACCTTCCTCATAGGAATGTGGTTTTAGTATTCATATGCCAAATGTCTTAGTCATTAAGTTGCAATCAACAAGCATCATACTTCTCAAAATGTTATCCATGTGTCTTAATGCCTAAGACTCATTCGCACTTATGGATTTCATCCCAATGGGTGCTACCATCAAGGTCATACCTTATGGTTCACATGGAAGTCATTTAGGATGTAATGGTCATAAACCATAACTCAAAATCTGGTTCCTCATATTCATCTAGATAATTGAATCATCACATGACCAACTCATCACATAGATAATCGAGGTGTATCGGTCAAGGATATAAGAACTCACAACTCCTTGTGATTCTTAATGTCCTTTATTAGTGTGGGGTATTCTTTATTTAAGAAGAAATTAGTTATTTGATAATCATCCTCTAACTCCTTAGAGTATGACTCCTTTTTATTTAGACATCACCATGCCTTAATCATGAGTTCACCATGATACACTATCATAATCACTCATAAGGTCTTCAATCATTTGGTCCAAGTATTTCATTCATTGATCTCATCAAGAATTAACACTTTACCAAATTCGTACTTCATCTATGATATTCTTGAACCCTTCAAGATATTCATATTTGGTATTTTTCTAAATACCGCTTGAAGTATTAGCATTTTCTCCAATAGGTATGTAAATACATCACATGTATTATACCTAATAGGATAATCATTCTCCCACTACTACTAGTGAAGATTGATTAATCATGTCTAAGAGATTCATGCCTCTTACTGGTTCTCTAACCAAAAGAGTCTAGCTTATCCATCATATGGAAACTAGAAATGAATTTCTCATGATTTATGCTAATATGATTGTTTGAGTTATCAATAACTTTTAGGTATCATTTTATCTTATGCATACCAAGTACCACAAGATAAACAAGGCATTGCCACAAATATTATATCTTTGAAATTGAAACATCAACTTTATTAATTGGTATCATTGTCATACAATATGCAAAAAATACTGTGTTTCTATTCATTGGCAAATATGAAATAGCAGTTCATAATTCTATTACATACCTTTTAGGCTGAAATTAAACTAAAGTACTCCTATTTATGGCGGCAACACTTGCCCCATTTATTGGGTGCTTTACACTTTATATCTTGGTATCATATACCTTAAAAATGTTACAAGTTTATTTTATGACATCTTCAGGTGGAGACGTCTGTCGCCTCCTTCTTCTTTAGTTCTTCCAAATAGAGTGGAAAATTCCTTTCCCAATGTCCTGGCTTTTGATAATAGTGGCAATTGCCTCTCTTGGTCATGCCTCCCTTGGCCTTTAGAGTTGAAGACGACTTGGGCTGTTGGGTAGCATCAGAACCTTTATTAGCCTTGCCTTTGTCCTTGGGCTTGGACTTGCCTTTCTTGTTGCTGATCATCATCATAGACTTAGGCTTGTCCTTCTTCATCTATGTCTCGTCTGTCCTCAACATGCCCAACAACTCTGTCAATGGCTTGTCAAAGTTGTTCATGTTGTAGTTCATCACAAACTGGCTGTAGGATTTTGGCAATGATTGCAGTATCACGTCAGTAGCCAACTCTTGGCTTAGGGGAAATCCCAGTCTTGTCAGGTTCTCCACATACCCAATCATTTTGAGCGTGTGTGGACCAACTGGATCTCCTTCTGTCATGACACACTTGAACAACACCCTGGAGACATAATATCTCTCTTGTCGTGCTTGATCTTCATACATGTTCTTGAGATGTTGAATCATCTCAATGACACCCATGTTCTCATGTTGTCTCTACAACTCGTGGTTCATGGAGCATAACATCAAGCACTTTGCATCAATGGCATCTTCAGAATGCTTCTTATAAGCATCCCTTTCTACCTTTGGTGCGGTAGAAGCAGGTTCCTTTGGAGCTGGAGTATCCAGGACATAAAGCTTTCGCTCTTGAGTGAGAACAATTCTCAATGTCCTAAACCAGTCATGTAAGTTAGTATCATTCAGCTTGTCCTTTTCAAGGACCGATCACAACGAAAAGTGATTGTTGTTTGTTGTCATTTGTACTACAAAAGGAAATATATGCAATTTAGTCCAAAACTCAATTTTGATTTGAAAAGTTGATGATATAATTAGGACTTTAATTAATTATCACTTCCACTATTTTTGTTCAAATTGATAGCCCTTACCATCAATTCAGAAGATTGCAGCGTACAATCTTCTAGTGGGTCAAGATCCTAAAATCCTCTGAGTCATGGACCAGCTAGGGCTGTCATCCACAACTTAGATCTTCTAGGTAGGCAACTTTTTCCAATTGCATCATATGCAACTCTTGAAAGATGTCATATGTAACTCCTTGCCATGATCACCTCCATGCTCAAGGTGCTAGATCTATCTAGGTCACCTTGTTAAGTCCGACCCAAAGCCAACACGATGAATATGCACCCTGCTAGGGCAGACCCACATATCCATCCTTCATGCTTCCACGAGATAGACAGTGCACCATGATAGGGTGTTCCCACACTTGGTCGATCAAGCTTTTCACGTGTGTCGTATTTGGAAGGCATCTAAAACTTTAATATTTAATGAGGGATTTGGTTTTTATAGGTATATATACATATCCAATCACCACAATACATAGTATGTATCATATACATGTTATATCCCACAGAAAACATGTGAAATGATAAAAGTGATGATTATGGCCATCCTTATGTAATTCCTCGAGCCAAGAGGAATCACGATCTTCTAGGTCCATATCACATGCAACTTGTACAAGATGAACTATGTGCTTTGCCGTTCTGGGTTTGATCAACTCATCTCCATGATTGATCGGCTCACCATCAGGCTGGTCGGTTGGGTGCCACCAGCCGATCGACTGGCACCCCCAGCCGATCGGTTCACTGGTCGTCGTGCATCTCCTCAGGGCCATCACCTGCTCATCTCATTCCTCGAATTGGTCATCTAGAATGCCAACCGATCAGTTCATGCCTTGAGCCGATCGTCTCAGTTGTCGTCAGGTTGTCTTCCGTTCTTTGACATAACAGGAAATAAAAGTTCTATCCTATTTACATTTAAATTGAGAAACCCCGAGTTACATTCGGGGGGGAGTAAAGGTAGGAAAGAAAACTCGAGTTATCTTGAGTTACATCAAGAAAAGGAGGTAAAGAATCAGTGCGCAAACTGAGATGCAAGCAACAACATTCAACCAAGCACACATACATAGGGTTTGTTGGCCATAACCACGCTATACATCCACTATAAAACTCGTTTAAGGACAATGTGTATCGAGTGCATTCATATTACATATCATATATGTATATTGGGATTTGTGGATTTAGGATTGGACATGCATAAAGCCAATTTTATTCGTATTGTATGCAATAAATAAAGGTGACAACCCAAAATTGATCACATCGATAATCCTAAAGTATAGAGCAGTTGACGTGGCTCTGATACCACTATTGGGTTTTAGGGGAGGCAGAGAACGCAGCAGAAACAAAAATTTTCTTCTCCCAAACCCAGAATAAAGGAATCGCGTCAATGTCTATACAGTAGGAAGGATGGTTTGTAGAGACATACCTTGTCCCGAGGGTTGCTCGGCGACGTTACCTCGCTACTTGTGCGGTCTTCACCTTCAGTCTTGGACGGTGTTTGTGCAGCTCCTGTTCACCGAGACTGTCGGGATTGATAGCTGTCCTCCAAGTGGCAGAAGTCTCCCACCTCTGTAGTAGTCCACACGGACCACCTGAAACTCCGATCGCCTTATCGCACAAGGCACCGGAAGGAGTCATACCCTCCTGTCAGTGTACTAGTCACTGACACACTCTCCTGCAACCAGTTGCCTTTCTGTATTTGTCTTTCCCTTGTTGTGCCTCCCTTATCGGGTAACACTTGCTCGGGCTCTCCTGGTTACCACAACTAGAAAGAACGACAACTTTGCATAGCAACTGGTGTTCTGAGTTGTACTTTCTGAGAAGTCCCCAATACCCCTATATATATAGGAGGATCATGGGACAGGGTTCTCTACCCCGGGCAATGCGGGATTAAAGCAGGATTAGAAGGATTCGAGATTTTCCACAAAATCTGACAAATTGCGCCAGTTGAACTGATAGTTTCAAGCATGAAACGGTCAGTTGGGGACCTGAGCCAATCGTTTCACACCTAAATCGATCAGTTGGGGCACCTGAGCTGATCGGTTCAAGCATGATCCAATCGGTTTGCGATCCTGGTCCAAATTGAATTGACTTTCCATGTTTGTTTCCAACTAATCAAATATTAGTCCTTGTCCAACTCAAATTTGTACAAGTCACACAAATATGTATTTGCAAAAAGAGTCTTCTGACTTTCCAAATGATCTTGGTTGGTCACACAAATCGATCGATTCAACAATTGAACCGATCGTTTCATTGACACATGAGCCGATCGACTCACCATTTTGAGTTGATCGGTTCACCAACCTGAGCCGATCGGTTCATCATATGAGCTGATCAGTTGGGAGTGCAGACTACGCAGAATCAATCAATTACAGTTTTAATCAATCTGATACTTTAATCAATCGGTCCAACACAATGAACATTATGATACTGAGCTATCAATTAATTGAGTGTTTAATTGAATTACTAAACTCCTTTAGTAATCAATCTAAACATCATTTGTGGATAAACTCCTCTTCCAGGTTAAATCCTATGTGTGTGACCCTACAGGCCCATTTCACGTTGGCAGTGAACGTCCATAACACTTATGACTTCACAAGCAAAGAGTGGTGCCTAGTCGCACATCAGTGCTACCCAAGTGAAATAGAAAGTTGGAGAACAACTTTCAATCCTACAATCCGTGAATGGTGTTACAGTGAATGTATAATGCCTTTTGTCTCTGATATCCCGAATGAACTCAAGGCATGGAACAGTCATCCTGTCAATGTTCATTCACTTTCTTGATCTCAGAGTAGATTGGAGGAGATATGTATGACATAAATATCGCATATTGATTCACACATGTGTGCGCACGCCTATCTCAATCCTACTCATCAAGTGACCATGGATATCAAACTCCCTCAGGAGGGAAAAATCCCATATCTATCACTCACCCCTCAAAAGCCCCATGTGTCAAAGCCACCCAATCATCACCTTTATAACAACCCATGTTTCAGGACTGTGTTTGATGATGTCAAAGTGTACCCAATGACATGTGTTGAGTGTAGTGATTTCAGGTCAAAGAATCACACTCACCACCATTACTGTGAGAACTGATTGTGACTACCATGTCATGGTTCCATGTGTCAAACTCATAGTGGGTCTGTCTGATACACTTGTTCTCTAACAAGTACCTATGTGTTTGGTTTGATATCTCCATATCATGACTAACGAGATTCTGTCATCAACCAACACCACAATATAGTATTGTGTGTCATTGTTGTCTATCTACCTTCCATAATGACATCCGACTAGGGACATAATAAGAATGTACAAACTCTTAGCATATGTATGATCTCATCATTCAGGTCCTTAACCTGAAAACATACGTCATTGAGTAATGTCATTCTCTAGACATTCAATCTGTTCTATCATTATCTCATATGACTGAACTAGAAAGAATTGGAAGCTTGCCTTTGATGTTTATTAAATCAATCTTGATGCATCCCACCAGTCATCCCATGATTGGCTCTCATGGCATACATTCCAATAAAAGTATCATAAAATAGGTTGAGAAAGGTGGGATTATGATATTCATGACTAAGGATTAGGAACAGCACCATCATGCATGATGTTTTCATATGAGCCTATTTATTTCATCAACCTAGGTGGTTACATAATTATAATGGTATGAGGTAATCCAAGAAATAGCATTTGTTCATGTTAGAATATTGATAAAATGCATGTAACATCCTCATTATCAGGTAACCAAATAATCAGTTCCTATATGACTCTTCATTGTGTTACACTTAAAGGAACCTTTATAATTCAGTTAAGGTTTTGTCATGAACTATATTTATGTCCAACTATATGTTGTTGTGCAACTTAAGGATCATATCTTAATTAATGTTTTAATTATTCTCCTTAAGTTTTGGAAACTTATAGTAGAACGCCAATTTTGTTGGTTGAAACTAGTAAAATAACCTTGGAAACATAGTCCATATATTTTATGTTGTCTTTAGTCAAAATTTTGGCAAGTATATTAGGTCATTTTCTATTTCTAATATTTTGATGATCAAAATAATTTTTTTAAATGGTTTTCTAATAGCATTATCTACTTTAGGATTTATCTAAACCATTAGTTTCAAGAGAGGGGCACACGAATTTTTTTTTATTTTCTCATGTTAGATTTTGCATAAACTACATGATCGTGTGTACCATTACCCTCAACCATTAGATGAAGTGGGACTATCATTATGAGGAATAGGACCCAAGAGGGGATTCACTCCATACTTACTCGAGGAATAAGACTAGCCAATCCAAACACACAAACGAGTATAATGGCTTAGGTGTTTTCACTTCCCAAAAGAATGATATACAACCAACACCAATATATAGCAGCGGAAAAATACCAATCTTTACATTATTTCAAGAACAATCCATTTACATTGTTCCCCAATCATGAAAGGATGGAATGAAAAACATTAGAAGCTACAAAATTAACTTACATAAAATGAGGTTGTATAGGAAAACCTAACTATCTCAAGCTATCGTTGTAAGGAATGGGAACTGAGAGGGGATCCACTCCCTACTAAATTTGAGGAATAAGTCCATCTATTCCAGACATACTAACAAGCATGTTGTAGTAAGTGTAAATTTTTCATTTCTCAAATTATGGTATACAAAAGACCAAAGTATATCAATGGAATAATATTTCATGACTACATTCAATTTATCAAAGTTACATAATATTCCCCCACTTTTATTTACAAGATTGTAACAACATCAAGATCTAAGTAGAGGGATATCTAAACTATTCCAAGTATGTCTCCCTAAGAGTCAACTCCATAAGCTAGGTCCATGTCTGCTTGTCATTTCCACCTTGTCTTACACCTAGGGTTGGAAGCATACCCAACAAGAGGACAAAATGGTTGTTGTCAGCATGACAGCTAGTATGTGCAATAAAATATAGACTGAGAAATGTAAGGGAAAAAGACATCAAATATAAAAAGGATTCCAATAGAAGAGGAAAAGTATTATTTAAGTGGATTTCAAGAGAATATGAATTTCAAAATGATAATAAGAAGGTCAATAGATGGGGCATTTATTAAAAGGATAATAACAATCAAAAAGTATTCTTGACATATAACAACATTAACAAATAATCAGGCATGTAAAACAATTAGACACTTATATTTATGTAGGGTTGAGACCCATAAAATCTCAAGTCTAAGTCGGGTGGAAAGCCACACCTTGTGCGGAAAGGTACACCCAATATATATAATACGAGTGGAAAGGCGCACTCAGGGATGAAAGGCACACCCAAATATGACGATAGTACAGATGTAAATACTACTATAAATAAACTTAGACTATTTGCACACGCACATAAATGCAAGAGTAATTTTAGTCAATCTGAAATAACAAGATGAGAACATCCAATAGTTATTATGTGGGGTTCAAGGACACGTAAAAAAATGTGCAATCATGTATACAAATAAGACACAACATAAGATCATAAAGTCCATTACAAGAGTATTAGGTGATGAAATACTCAAATTAGAGTCCAATAAAAATATCCAACAAAAGATTCATATCATCAAACTCATATTTGTCAATCTCCAAGAGGAGAGAGAGAAGAGTGTATAGTACCAAGAGATAGAGTAGATATAGATGATTGCTCAATATGAATAATATGGATGCAACATACCTCAAACATGTTTTTCAACTTTTCAAAGTTCAAACCATCGATCAAAGTTAGGGTTCCTAGGTTTACTACACCACTGGTTGAAAAAGATTGTCATATGAATTGGTTTATGAGATTACAAGACATTGATGGATTTTCCAAGGAACTTTAATAGGAGGATAAGGGATAAGGTTAGGAGTCATGTCCTATTGATCAAGTGATTTGAATGTGTTTAAGGCCATGCAGAGGGGTTTATATATATAACTATTTGGCTTGGGTAGCAAGAAACTTATCTATTTTTGTTTACTAGGGAAAATGAGTAATGAATATTGTAAAAGGAGAAAAGTTAAGAATTCTTTAACAAACTATAGGAAAGAATAAACATAAAAATATCATTTCCCTTCCATTTATTTTGCCTATGTTTTATCATATATTTCCTTTTTTTAACAAATTTACTACTACATTTACAATAAAGAGACTATTATATATCTCATCATGTAATTAGTTACTCAATGCACACATGTATACACTAGAACAAATACGACCTCTATCATTAGTTAAAATATCCCTCTAACATTGGTTTTTTACCAACACCTAAGTGGGGGACAGTACAATTAAGCACCTACAACGTTGGTTTTTTGGGAACACGTAAACTGACGACTCAGCCCCAGTCTTTCTTGCTATGATTAAAGAAATCAACACAATTAAGCATGTGTATCATAAATTTTTCTTATGCGACCGGTGTTGTACTACCATACCAGTTAATGTTCTTAATTGATAAAGGTTTCTACTTTGTCGATTAATAGAAGAAACTGATGTTGTGCACAATTGTGTAGTCAGTGTAGATGTTGTAATTGATGATACAGACTAATTGCATCATTAGTTTAGCACCATAATCGACATTGTAACCCGGGTGGTAGCACGAAAGTGCTACTCAGAACAGCCATTTTAGAATAGCCCCAAAATGTCAATTTTAGTATAGGAACCAATGATTAATACCTACAATCTCAGTTTTGTTATAATAACTAAGGACACATTTATGTTTTTTTTAATATCAGCTCGATAGACCTACTGTCCGGCTATTCAGTAGGATGCAGTGCATGTAGTTTATTAAAACGATGGGTTCCATCCTGTGTTTAGCTTAAAAATAGGCCAACACGCCTACAAAACTTGCAATAACAAACACACAATACACCCACATACAAGATCTCAAATTCTATTCTCATGACATGTATAAATACAACTCTCATTATATTCATTCATCTTCACGTTCCTTCACACACTAGTATATATATATCATTCACATATTCACCAATTTCATTCTTATAACATGCAGAAATGCAATTCTCATTGTATTCATTCATCTTCACATTCATTCACACATATGTATATATTTATCATTCACATATTCATAAATAGTTCACTTGCATAAAATTTAAAGTTGTAAAAAGTCATAAGCACCATATTTATATAGAAATAATGACATCAAAGTTTAGAAAACACATATTTTATCCCAATCAAATTCAAAATTTTCTTCCTTAAAGAAGGCATGTGCCCATTCTTCTCGTATCTCATCTAGATCTTCTTTAGTATAAGGCTTTGTTGTGTCAAATAGGTGTAAGGAGAATGACATAATTAAAGAATTTGATTTGGTTTTTCATATTATCAAAGGAGATTACTTATGATGATTAAGACTATATATAGATTACATTTTGTATGCAGCAGATATCTAGTACCCCTTTTTGACAATCAGGTTCATTTACCACATCATGTAGTATCTACATGCCCAACCATTATGTACAGGGCACTATAAATTTACTACCATACAAAATATTAATAAATAAAAGTAAGTGTAGTTGCATAAATATGCATTTGAGTCAAAGAAACTACCTCAACATCCATCCAACTTAACGCTTTCTTTTTCTTATCCACATTTCCTCCAACCTTTTTGAATTCTTTTATACTCCTATAAGTGAATGTAATATATTGAATTTCATTAGTAAATATTCATGTAATTAATGATGCAAAAATTAATATATGTTAACGGATATAAAAATTTACTCACAAGAATAATTCTTTTTTTTATTTTGTATCCCCCATTGTCTACTTTGTCACCCTTAGGATCTAGTTAATATGCAGTTAGCATCTCGGGGACAATTACCAACAACACCCAATTATAATTTCTGAGTGAAAAGAAGGAATACCAAAGAAAACTCAAAATTCACAATGAAATGTAATTCTTAAGTCAAACTTACAAGCAAAGTAACTGAAACTTACTCAAGATTGAAATGAGCTATAATCACACTCTTTCTCACATTACCAAAATATTTCAACACGGTAGAGTGGTATTTGGTAATAGATATTGGGTCTTTATGTACATAGATAATCAATGATGGAACTATAAATGCCACATGGGGTAGTGTGAACTCTGTACATACCCTACATAAGTAGCTAAAAACATATATCATGTATACATCAATATATAAGAAAATAGATCAACATATATAATAGGTATTTAGTCATAAGATCTTACCATTTCCAAAGTTCTATCATAGATGTAACCAAGCATAAGTAAACATCTCCACAACATCTTACAAAAATACACTAGTATCATGAGCTTGATCTGCAACATCCTCCTTAATATGGACCATCATAGGTGACCCTTCTTCAAAGTCGCCTAGCCATACTACCAACCCTCTACATATAGGACCTAGCGAGTTGAATAGGTCCTTTGCAAGCCTAATCAAATATCTTGATGAGGTAGTGGAGGACGAACTATAGGGGAGTTCTTAGTTGTTGTATCATACATACACATATTCTCAGATCAATTGTCAATTATATATAGATACAAATGCAATGTAAATTTAGCATACATCAGTATAGGTAACTCTCACTTTGGGCCACACAACCTCACTGCTTTCTACATCTCATGGACGGGGTTGCCATATGGCAGTGCAATTTGTTTTCAAGCGTCGTAGACAAGCCTTGGAATCACACGAGTTGTATCAACGGGCTTTGAAACACCATGAATCATGTCGCCTGCAAGGCGTGGGTAAGCCTCTCCTAGTGCAATGACATATCCTTCTAATGAAAGACAACATGGTTTCAACCCCTAAAAATGTGTATATAGTGTTATATATACCTAAACACAAACATATTATAAAAATGATTTTAAAAGATGACTATATTATAAAAAACTTACAGTGGACGTTCTAGTTGGCGTGTCCATCAGATTACTCCCAACCACCTCTTTTGTAGGGGGTCCGCCTCATATGAACTGGGGGCACCACATGTACTATCTGAGGAGGTGAATGAGAAGTATGATACTATCTCATTACTTCCTCTATTCCCTTTGCAACCATCTCTTGTACCTTCTCTTCTGAGAATCCTCCTTTCTGGAAAAATTTATGCTTTGATGGCCCAAAGAAGGCTCTTATACCGACACCAGTGTCAGCAGCTCCAACATTCCCAGGATGCTCTATATTACCTAGAGAAACTGTGAATTCATCACTTGTGCCCTCAGGGATGAACTTGCCTTATTTGCTTTGCTCGTAGAGCTCTCTCTAATCATCATCAATAGGAATTGGTAAGTAAAATATAACAATCAAGGTCAAGGTAAAACATAACAAGTAGTAATTACTCTGAGCATTTAATTTTACCATTTTGTAGCCACCTCAGTGGTTGAGGGGTTGGGTATTTATCCAGATTGTGTTTTCCTCACACGTATCCACTCCTTGAGGTGAAGTAGATGTGTGGGAGTAGTAGAGGAATAAACAGTCCTAGGAGTAGGCTACTGATAAAAAAACACCTCCAATCTCTATTGGCAAAAGTTTGCATAGCCACCTGGACCCAACTTGTACTTTGCACATTCTTTACACACCTTTTTTAGCATTGCTCTAAGCATAATCCAAAACATATGTTAAATATGTAATACAATGAGTTCATAAGAATGTATTTTAAAATGAGGATGTTTAATACCTTGAATTCATCATTTTTCTTGAAGCAACAAATGTGTCTCACGCCTTCATGTCATGATAGTTATATTGCTCAGTGGTTGACTTCTTCTTCTTCTCATTCATTATATATTATCTTTTCATATTTTTCTATAATTCCTAAGTACCCTCCCATAGGGTTGCGTCACCTTTTTATGATGCAATTTTTCATGAATTTCAAATATGCTCTGCAAAAGTTCATATACGTAATAGAATAATATTAAAATAGAATTGTGAATCATTTTAAAAAACACAATACCTCACAGATAGGTCCTTCCATATTAAGTATATTGTCCCTTGATAAACTTTATGCCAATATTCTACGTTTGTTTGATTTGCTATGAGTAAGAACCCCTAGATATTGGACAAAAGAACTATGATTCTTCCCAATATGAGTTCTTTAATAATCAAACTCAACGACTAGCTTTGATCCTTTACTCCTTTGCTCTACTAACTTGTTCATCATCGTTATGCCTCTTTTTCTTGAACGCTCATGATGCTCCTTAGCAATCTTACAAGATCATCAAGGTGCATATCCTCAAGTTGCTAAAATTGACAAGAAACACATATAAGTCATAAAAAATGTAAGTTATAAATGTGATAGATATTTTAAAATGTGCATTTATATAATAAAACAATATAGCTTACATCAATGTCATCCTCACAGTGCACATCATCATGGTTCTCATCCTCAAGGTAATCATCACCGTGGTCATCATACTCACGATCAGATGCCATTTGAAAAATGTCATATGAAATATAGTCAAATAATGAAATATAAGTGATAAAGAATGTTAAATTCACATCTAACATTTACAAAAATAAAATGCATGCCTCTAGTTTATTGGATCTTGGATCAATTAACATTTCTTCTTTATGATCTCCATCCATATATAATTCAGTGTTAGCATCAACATTTATTTTGGTAAGAAAATTGAGAATGGACTAGAGTCATCATAATTGCCATAGTACTCTTCTTAATCTATAGGATCTGTAATGAACTATCTTTTACCATAAAGAACAACTGACAATTTTTCATTTACAGGACCATTGATATAAAATACTTGCTTCGCTTGTGATTCCATTATGAATGGTTCACCCTTCTCACCAATCTTTTCAAAATTCACTAATGTAAAACTCAATTCATAGATTACAACTCCTTTGGTGTTATCAACCCAATTACACCTAAAGACCAAAACTCTAATATATGTGTATTCAAACTCCCATATGTCTTCAATGACATTGTACTATGAGATTTTAGCTTCACGTGGATTCTTATTCTTCTCACTAGAAAATACATTGAAGATGCTTGAAAGGTAACCCCACTATTTTGGATGACACTCTTATCATCTTGAAATTTTGTGTAATATAAAATCTATTTATGTCAAATCCTTCTTAAGACATAACATTCATTTTTTGTTTAAAGGCAAGCAATTTGATATTTTTAGCAACATTATTTAGTGTTTGAGATAGTTGACGTAAGATTATATCTTCAAAAAACCTAACAAAAGTCTTATTATGCTCTCTAGAAAATCACGTTAAAGTGGCTCGAGGATATTTGTCTTCATGAAATTGGTATGTTCGGTGATATAAATATTCACTTCGTCAATGTTGTGTAAAATATACAAGTGTTTTGTTCCCATGGCTCATGACCGATTCACTCGTGCTCCTAAAGTACCTTTTTTAGAATAGGGATCACCATCCTTGTCATTGCTTGGATCTTCATTACAAATCAGAAAGTCATTGCAAAAGTCCATAACCTCCCTAGTCATATAACCCTTAATAATACTCCCTTTAGACCGATTACACTTGAACATCACCTCTAAAGACACTCATGTACCATTCAAAAGGACACATCCATTGCAAGAAATTTGGTCCCAACATTTTTACACCCCTAGTCAATGGAATACAAGATGTACCATGATATCAAAGAATGAAGTATGAAAATACATATCAAGATGGCAAAGGCTAATGACCACTTCTCTTTGCAACTTATCGAGATTCTCATAATCAATAATTTTGTTGCGTAGAGTGTTGAAGAAGAAACAAAGCCTCGTGATTCCAAACCTTACATGCTTTGGAAGTATAGATCAAATAGCCATAGGAAATATTTGTTGCATTAGAGTGTGATAATCATGAGATTTAAGACCTATCAAGTTCATATCCTTCATTTATATCGATCTACAAATATTGGAAGAGTATTTAAGTGGTACCTTAACATTAAGCAAGACTCACAAAAAGTTTTCTTCTTCTATCTGGCAGCATGTACCAAGTAGGAGGTAAATATGTTGTAACAAACCAAAACCTAGAATCCTACCCTATTCCATGATTAGAAACTTAGTGAGACTGGTTTTTTAGATTTGACCAAGCAAGGATAAAAATTAGAACACATTTATATAATAACTTAATTATGTGTCAAATTATAAATAAATTCATGAAATATGTTATGTTCACATGATGGTTTAATAAGAGGAATAAAATGCTTAATACATGTATTAATTTTCTAGTTGGAATATTCATGGACAACCACCTAAGTTAAAGTGAAATTAATGGCCAAGTCATGTTAACAAATACAATATGGAATTTCGTGCATAATAATAATATATAACTCTTTTTGTAATATTGTGAAAATAATAGAACTCAATTATGTGAGTACATAATACTTCTAATATATAATGTTAATAAGCCCAAAATTCCTAATGGTATCCTAACTCATTAAAAATCTCTCAAAACATGAATCTAATGTAAAATTCATGTTCCTTATGTTCAAATCACCTTGGGTGCCAATTTTCACATTATTTGAACAATAATAATTATATTAATCTTAATTAGAGAAGAAAAGAGGATAAAAGCTAAAAGTGTTGAATAAAGTGCTAAATGTCCTCAAAAGTGGAAATAAACTTGAAATTCGAATTCCACATACCTAAATTATTCTATGTGTGAATTTTCACATTTGGACAAACTTATCTATCCTAGTGTAGTTTAGGAAAGAGGATGTATAAATTTTTTGGGTAAATAAGATCATTTATTCATCCTACTCTCCTTGTGTAGTGTTAAAATACAACTTGCTTACATTGCAATTTGAAAATTGAAAAATGGTAGAACATTTGCCATTGATAAAAGGACAGGGAAGGGATTGACCCATAGGGTCGATGAGAGGATCTTTACAGATGAGACCCTTCGATGAGTTTTTTAGGTGATGTTTTCATAAGGAGTCGACTAGGGTATTCCATTTTCGACCAACCTTAGTGACATGAGCTTCATCTAGTCTTTCATTTCCAAACTTGATTTCATGGACCCAAGGTTGGAGCTTAGGGTATTGTCCTGGTGTGCCTTCAATCACCTCAATGACCTTGCTATTTTCCTTCTCTACTATCACCTCAGAGATATTCCACTTATGCATTAGTTTCACAGCAAGGGCAATCGCTCTCAATTTTGCTTCTACTATTTTAACTCGCTATCACCTTTGTTGCAACTCCTCCGTGCCATCGGCCCTCCCTGTCCAATATAGTGATTGCAATGACTGCAATGCTTTGTTTGATAGCATCATCTACCATCATTAGCATACAGTTCCTCTCCATATTCACCCACTTTCCTTCTTGGTCATTAGGTGCCTTCTTGGCCCCTATCTGTGACTAGTATATATCCTAAAGGTCTTTGCAAAATTGAGAGTATCTTACCATTTGTCATTTTGGGCTTGTGATCTTTCCTTCAAACACCTAGTGGTTTTTGGTCATCCATATTGTCCAGTAGCAAGCCATGAACTAAAATATGAACGTCCTCCCATTTTGTAAACTATTTTGTAGCCAATATGTCACTGACATGCCATTCTGGTAAAATATGTTATTCAGATAGTCGATTCTTTTTCATAGTTCCTTGGTGTGTTTATGTAGTCTCTAAGTGCGTGAAGAATGGTCTTTGGCCCACATTACATCGAGGGTGTATATTATTGACTGTGAACTTCCTCCTCATCCTTCTTTCATTTGTCATGATAACTTCATGCACCACTAGCCAAATGAAAACTCTCAGTTTGCTTGACACATTGAGTTTCCATATTGTCTCCCAAAGGCCACCGCATTGTATTTCCTCTACACTGTGCATAACATTATATGTTGAGCTTGGTGTGTACCTTCTTGTCTCATCATGTTTCAAACTCCAGGTGTCGTCTTTGTAGGTGCACCTAGGTAAAGGCATATCTCAGATTGTGTCAACTATATTTTGGTAGATAAGTACACAGGAACTCGACGTCCCAATCTCCTTGCAAGTTCACCAAGTTGGCTACTTGCATGTCCTTTAGGTCCTCCTCAACATCTTTGTTACTTAAAGTCAGCAGATTATCGATCCCATGCACCCACTCATCAAACCAAACTTGTGTGTCCTCCTAATTGTTGATGACTATAATAACATTTTGTTGAATGAAGTTTGAAATAGCATGGCATGCCCTCCAGAAAGGTGTCGCTCTTTGGCCTTCCCCCCATATATATTTCATACTTGTGTTGAATCCCTTCTTTCCACAAGGTCACCCCCTCTCAGGTCCCATGCATTCTTTTCTAGTATTGCCTTATTCCAAGTCGCCATTGATTTGATCCCACGACCACCCTTTTCCATGCTTAACGTCAGCTTGCTCCAAGCCACGGGGGAGGTAGGATTATCCTTATTTCACCACCTAGATGAACTTTTGTATAATTTTATCCATGTTATTACATACACTAGTAGGTATAGTAGTAGTTTGCATTGTATAGGTGGGTAAGTTCGTAAGAACAATCTTCCCAATATAGATCCATCCTGCTAGGGATAGCGTTTGTACAGTCCATCCATTCACTTTCTGTTCCATCCTCTCCTCTAGGTGTGCATAAGTTGTTGTCTTAACTTTATTGTGAAGGACCACTACACCCATGTAGATTCCTAGGTCTGATGCCTCAACAATTCTGCTCACATAGCATATACTAGTTTGCAATTGGCAGTCCACCTAGGTCAAAAAATATATTTGTGTCTTCTCTATGGAGATTAGTTGTCGGACCCCTGACCTAGCTTCCTTATTGATCCTACTTTCTTAGCATAGTAAGATGCTTAAAACCTTAATAAAATCATGTGATGTGCTTTGATAACATGTGACATGCTTATGGTTTTAGATTGGTCCAGTTTGGATGATGTCTCATCTAGTTGTGTTTATATGTGCTTGTTTTGGACCTAATTACAATTTACCCATATTTAGGGTTTTCTTGAAATTTGTCCCATTCTTGTTGTGACTCACATGTTTTGGATTCATGCTAGAGAGATATGTGCCTTTGGGCGTCTTATTTCACCTTGGTTTGATGAGGATAGATGTGGTGACATCATGAGTGTTGATGTTTTTAGGGTTTGCTTGGATGCCTTAGTTTGGTGTTAACCTTGACTATTGACCAATGGGTTTTCCTTGAGTTTTGGATTTTAGAGACAACCTTGATGTTCCTTTGATCATGCCTTTATGGTCTAAGAGGATTTGAAGTGTGCCATGTCTTCTCTACAATCGAAAAGCTTTTACCCCTTCCTTTGGTCGATGAGAACCTAGGGTTTTGATGTTATGCAACCGTTGGGTTTTGAGCATGTTTTGGTTGCTAAGTTTCTCTTCGGACAATAATCTTCCAAACCAAGTAGGTGGATTGTTTTCCTTAGTTTTAATGACCTTTGTTGCATGCATGATCTTAGTGCTTGCATGGATGTGATATGGTGGACAAGTGGCACTTGTATGCATGGCACCTAACCCTCTTTACCTCTCTCTACCCTTGGGTATATATAACCCTATCTTTGAATGCAAGTGATCCTTTTACACTCTCTTTTTTCTCTCTTCTCCTTGGAGCTTGTACCTTATGTTCTTGGTGTAGAAGGTGGTGCTTGAGCTTGGAGTGGTAGCTGAACCCCTTGCATGTGGAGCTAGGGTTTGGAGCAACCATCTTCCTTGGTGATCCTTATTCTCTTGATCTTGGTAAGTGATCTCTCTTGCTTGATCTTTTTTTCTTGAAACCCTACCTCTCTTCTTTCTCTTGGCTGAATACATAGTTCTCCATGGTGGTTCTTCTTGAGGAAGTTCTCTCTTCTTGGCTGAATCCATGGTGCTCTATGGTAGTGTTTGAGTTGAGTTGAAGATCTCCTTTCTTTCCTATCTTTTCGACCTACATTTTTTCTCTCCATCTTGTGCTTCTTTAACCTAGGGTTGTTCTTATTTCTTTGGGGTAAGTATCTTGGTCATGGAGTTGAACAAGCTAGGGTTTTCTCTCTTCTTGGAGCATCCTTGCTTTTGGAGTTGTCCTTCACATCCAAGGTGAGTTATATAACTTTCTGCTCAAGTATTGTTTCACTTAATCTTACATGCACATGCTAAACGTTGGTTTTATCTCTCTTGATCATGTTTTGATCTCTTACTAGATGAGTTTTGGATACAAGAATGATGGTAGAAACTTGGTTTTTTCTCTCTCTAGTTGTGGTTTTGTTTCACTCTTATGTTGATGGCCAAAATTAGGGTTTTGGATGTTAATTTCCTTCTTGAGGTTACATCTTGATGGTTCAAATTTCTATCATGGAGATGTTTGATTAAGGGTTTTGCTGACGAACTTCTTCTTGTGTTATGGTCCTTAAGTGAGTTTCGATTTCATGGTGAAGACCAATCGGTCGATCTTGAGGTTGATGTGTTATCTCTCTCTTGATGATTTCCAATTGGGTCTTATGTGTTCATTGAGTTATGGATGACTTTTGGGTCACTAAGGATGGATTTTTGTACGGTCAAAGAGATGACCTATACCCTTCACTCAATGATATTGTTCCCTTATTTCCTTTGATCACCAAGTTTTGGATCCATGAGAACATTGATGGTTGGACTTCTCTTTGATTAATGAGAGTGTTGTGGTGTCTTTGGTTGCCAAGTTCTCTTTGACCTAGTCTCTTCGATCGAAGATGTGATCTTGTTCTCCTTGGTCGCTAAGGTTTGATGGTTGTCTTTGGTCACTGTGGCTTTGTTTCTCTTCAATCACAGAGTTGTGTGGCCTAGGCTTCCCTTCAGTAGATGAGAATCCCTGAACATGTGCTTACCTATGTTGTTACCTTATGATAATGATAGTTGATCTTCTTTGCTTCCAAGAAGGTTGGAGATAATGTAATCTAGGGTTTTATGTCAAATGTTGGTTTGAATCCCTAATTCGGTTACAATGTTGAAATCTAACCCTAATTTCAAGTATATAATCATGTTGCCTAGATTGCTTGAGTAATTAGCATAATGGTGAAGTACTTTCTCTCTCCTAAATTGTGATAACCCTAATTTGTTGTTGAATGAGCATCTTAGCTAGTGGTTTATTGTGATATCTCTTAAGTGGAACAAGTGTGATGATTGTGAGTCTTGATGAGGCATGGAGAGATCATGATGTTCCCTATAAGAAGTATGTGATTGGTCCTATGACCTTGGTAATAGCTTTATGCTTTAAATGAGGTTATATCCTTTGGTGATGTGATGAGGGATTGATATCACATAGTGATGCAATATTGGTGATGGCCTTGTGTATGGTAGTGAAACAATATCATGTGGTGATGTGCCAGTTATATGCTTTGTATGTTTTATATCTTCAGAAGTTGTAATCTATCCTTATTTTTTTTAGAATCCTTCTAGGGTTTGTATGTAACTTGATTGATGCAGTAAAAGATACCTAATTGGCTCTAATTACTCAAGTGAAATCCTAATCATGTAGTGTCGTGTGCCATAAAATCATTCCAATGTCAAAACTTGCTAGACAGTAAAATGAGTATTCCTAACATATTACATAGTGTTGAGTATGCGAGGTGCAAGTGACTAAGTGTCCTTGACATATTGACTTCATGATTTTGAAGATGAATGCAGTCATGCCTCGAAAGGAGAACGACTACGGTCGTGTCTCGGTGTATATGATGTGATAGAGGAAAGTTGTGGTTGTACCTCAAATGATTGGGTTTGTATACCTTGTTCACAAGTGTGTGACCTATATACGGACTAGGCTATTTTGTAGTTGGACTATATATGTCATTGCGATAGACTCGCACTGACTGAGGGTGAAGGATATCATAGGATTTAAGCTCTCCTAGATCTTGTATGGAACTAATTTTGACTTAGAAATGGTCATTTGGAGTGTGAGTGGTATACCTCAACTTCTTAGAACTTAAAAGACATAATACAACCATGTAGTGTATCTGTTTAGGTTAAAATGTGATTCACATTGGATGATTACCCTTGCCTTGTTTCTTATACTGCTCAGTTATTATATTATGTGGTAAGAGAAGTTAACTATTATACATGTTCTTTGTATTCCTTTTGAGAATATATGATGTTCTGCTTATCAGTTATAGTTTCTCAATCTACCTAATTTGTGTAATTGGTTTTAATTATTCATTTAGCTAAATCTTCTCATAATGTTTAATTTGTTATATAATATATATGTGGAATGATAGTTGTTGGATAAGAGTTATATCTCTCATTGGGATGTTGGTCTCACCCTATGGGTTTCCACATCTTTTAGGCGGTCATAAGTGACGTGGTCGAGATCATATTGTTGAGGAAGAGTATCAAGGAGATAAGTAGTCATTGAAGGTTTTGGATGCTTCTAGTGTTTTTTAGTAGAATCATGTGTCGTCCCTTACTCTCAGGTCATGAAAAGGGTGTTTTTTGTAGATGTCGTATCACAATATGTGTTTTTCCAATATGCCTTAGTTGTACACATATGTGATTTGTACATGTGAATAGATATCTTTTGTAACTAGTGTGTGGCAGTTGGCCATTGTACATATGTAAATACCTTTATGGTATGTGATAAGATACATGTTGTTGAGTTTGTTTCAATATATGTTTCTACTTGTGATGGTTGTATAAGACTAGTTTTAATTTAACCGTTCTTTGGTAATGTGGATGTTTAATTGTTAATCGCATGTTTTGTTTTGAGTTATATCGTTCGTGTGGCATTCGGGTTGTCACATTAGTTGTCCTAAGGCAGTCTCAAATGCTCTGAAGGAATCACTGATGATAGCAATTTGTTCCATGGTAGCCTTTGCAAAGATCACAATGTTATCAGCTAAACTAACGTGAGATATTATTGGTCCTTGCTGAGAAAATTTTGATGGATTCCACTTGTCCTCCTCCATAGAGTTGATTGAGGTGTTCCATACATGATGAATAAATATGGAGAAAAGGGGCCTCCTTGTCTCAATCCCCTTGATGGTTTTATGTTTGGGGGGAGTTCTCCGTTCCAAATGATATTTGTGTTGCCACTATTCAGAGAGTTCATCACATATTGCTTGATGTTTCTGGGACAATTCGCTTTGTCAATAGTGTCCTTTACAAAGGTCGAAGACATTCGATCATAGGCATTTGAGAGGTCGACTTTGATAGCCATTAGAGGGGTGAAGCTTTTCCTTCTCATGTTGTGGATGCTCTCTTAGACCAGAATGACATTGTGATCTATATTCCTCCTTGGTACAAAATTGGTCTGGTTCTTTGAGATCTAGTAGGGCATGTGGTTCTTCACCATTTCAACCACAACCTTTGATGCAAGCTTAAGACAAGCATTCTTGAGGGATATTGGTCTTAGATCGTCACAATTACTCTTCTTCTTCTTCTTCGGTATTAGAATAATGCTTGATCTGCTAATGGCTTCCGATATATCTCCCCCCATTTAGCATGTGTGTGAGGAGGTGAGTATTGACTAACGTGCCACCTTCCAGTTGTTCTTGATGAATAGATAATCAGTTCCATCTGGACCCGTTGCCTTGTAGGGGTCCAATTTTTTGAGGATTTTCTAGACTTCATATATAGTTGGGGTGGAAGAGAGTCTTCTTTTTTGTTTTGTGGTGAGTTCTCTAAACACACCTGGCATTAAGTCCATTTGCTACTGCATTGGTAGAAATGGTTGTTCATTGTGGTCTTTATTTCTCCACTATCATTGATCCACTGGACATTCTTGTCCTACGGTGTGTTAATAACATTTGATCACCTCCTATTACTAACAAATGCATGGTAAAACTTACTATTATTATCCCCATGTTTGATCCAGTTGATTTGGCTATATTGCTTCCAATCTTCCTCCTCCTTCTAAAGAAGGTCATCTAGTTTAGATTTGAGCTCCATACAATCATTGTCCTTCATGGCATTGTAGTGACCTTCTAACTCCTTTTACAATTTATAGATACGATGCAGTAAGCCCTCCTTGCGTTTCTTGGATTCTGTAGAAACTTTAAAATCCCATTTTTGGATCAATTTGTGAGCAATCTCCAGTGCTTCATCAAAGGGTACTTGTGTGTTCCAATATTCCTTCAGAGTAATTTGAAATTGAGGATTCAACTGTCAAGACGCTTTGGCCTAGAAATGTATATGTTGCTTGGGAGTGTGTGTTTGTAGTAGGGTGACCAGATTGTAATCCGAGCCCAGCTTGGGTAGATTTTTGCACACTATGTCACTATACTTTTGTATCCACTCCATTTTAGCTTCTGATCTATCAAGCCTCTCGTGGAGGATGCCTTTCTTGTAGGTGAACTCAAATCTAGTGCTTCCAAAATCCGTAAGGCCCATTGATATCAGAGTTTTTTGAATTTGGTTCCTTCATTGTAATTGAACAGGTTACTCCCAATCTTTTCATTTAGGGACATCATGTAGTTAAAGTCACCAATGGCTATCCACGACATGTTTATGGTCGAGATCAGCTATTGTAAGTGATCCCATAGGATAGATCTATTGCTAGTACTGGGGTTGTCGTAGACAAAGGTACAAAGGGTGCTATTGTTCATACAATAATGAATGTAGTAGCAGTGACTTTGTATAATATGAATGTCATAGTCCTTTTCGTTCTAAAGAATCCAAAACCCACCCAAAAACCCATGAGCTTCAACTCTATGGGATTTGGTGAGACCAATGTCCTTTATTGCTAGATTCACATGGTATCCTGAGATAAGAGGTTCCAGGATGGCTACAACCTTCACTTTATACTTCTTAATCATCTCTTTAAGGGTGCACCTAGCTTTCACTTTGCTAGCACCCCTAATGTTCTAGACTATTGTATTTATCATGGTAAACATGGAGTAGGTTGGTTAGAACTTGCTCAGGATACCCGACTTACTCCCTTGATCAGATTCATTTCTTCTTATCTTTCTTCTAGTGTTGAAGGAGTGGCTCACCTGACTCCTCACAGCTCTATTATTATCCTTTTTCTCCTTAGTCTTCATGTTGGCATTAGTAATACTATTGCTAGTTGGTGGATTGCCTTGGTTTTCCTCCTGGTGTTGTTTCTCTTCTTCATTTGTCATGTTGCTACTGCTTGGCATCGCCTTGCTCCCTGAAGATTTTCCAATCACAACTTCATTGCCTGCTGGGTCTACTACTATGTGATTTGTCTTCATTTCTTTATTTCCTACACCATCTAGATATTGTCTCTACCTTTTCTTTTGCCTGGATATTCAGGATTTGTTTCTTGGGCGCATTAGAGTCCTTCTCTCTTTGTTGTTTCTTGCACCACAGCTTAGGGATAGCACTAGTTTCTCGTGTCTTAGTAAGTTTCTTTGTACTATCTTCATCCCCTGGTGTTTCAGTTTCCTCCTCCTCCTCATCCAACAATTGGTACCTATTGTCGGTACCTTTTCCTATTCTATTGTTATTCTGACTTGATTCTTTTTCCTTGTTTCTCAGATGCCTACTCATTAGTATTTTCTTTTCATAGTAGACCTTCCATTTCTCCTCTTCATCAATCCATCTAATGCCTTCTTCACCTACCCTCTAGAGAATTGTATCATTTACTGGTGCTTCATTCATGCCTTTACAATCTTGTTCGATATGTCCCAATCTCCCACACTTGATACAAAAGTTGGGTAACAATTCATATTCTAGTTTGTGTTCTCTCTCATTGATGATGGTTTTTATATGGGTTGGTTTTTGGTATTTATCTCCACTACCAATCTGGAAAATCTACTCCTAATTCGATTAATAGAATGGTCATCAATATGAATAAGCCTTCCCATAGTCTATACAATTCTACCAAAGATTTATCTATTGTAATAGTGAATTGGTAATCCCAGCACTCTCACCCATGTCACAATATGATATGGGGTCCCTTTGTACCGTTCATAGTAGCCCTCCCATGTCCATACCATAAGGAAGATGCCAAATAGGGACCATGGACCCTTGGTTAAAATGCTCTCATGATTAGATTCGCTATAGAATTGTACTACATAATATTTCTTTGAGAGTTCATAGAGTTCAAATCTCCCTGTCGGGCACCAATGCAATTTCAATCTTTCAGACATAGTTAGAAATCATACTTGTCTTTCAAGTTGTTTAACGATCATTGAGTACTTGAATGGTTTGTTTAAGATTTCTTTTGCTTCAGGAGTGACAATGATTTTTGGGTATCCTTTGTCATTGATGAGTTCTATATCTTCTGGGTTTAGGATCTCTTTAGGTTAATCGTCGATGAAACAAGGGTCAGACGCTCCCCCTTTTCCCTCTCCCGTAATCACCTGTTTGAAGTTCATCAGCGTTGTCTTTAAGGAACCTTCTAAAAGGAAAGGGTTTCCATTATCCAAGAAGCCTGCTTCATGGTTAGTCAAAGCCATTTCTGTATCCATTGATGGGTTTTCTCTTTCATTGCTCACATCCCCTATCATGCCTTTATAAGTCATGTTAAGCCCAATCTCCTTAATATGGAGGTGCACTCCCTCCTCGTTGTTTCTTTTCTCTTTGCCTCCATTCTTGCTCGTACCTCCAGGTCCGTCATTATCCTCTAGGGTTTCCCTAAAATCGCCAATGACATCACCACTCCCCCTCCCCCCATCATCCTCTCTTTTAGGAAGTAGTGCAATGTTAATATGTAAGACGATGTTAATATGTAAGACAATGTACATTAAATCCTAAAATATGAAATAATATGTTAAACAATCACAAAAGGGAACAATGATTGTCAAATCATACTCCTCATGTTTAAGTTTGCTCAAAGGTCAAGTATCACATCTTTTGGGCATCTCTAGATGATTCAAATTCATTAAGGAAAAAAATATGATATGATCTAAAAATATTAAATAAAATACTAGATGTCTTCAAAAGTAAAAATTAATTGCAAAATCGAAGTCGAAATGTCCTAATAAGTCTAGGTGTCAAATTTCATATAATTTAAACAATGTTTACTTCCCAAATTTGAATAGGAAAGTGAAGGACATAATAAATCAATGTCACTTTATTTAGTATCCCCTTTGGATAAGGTTTCTTTGTATGATATATGTCACGTCTAGTTTAATCTGCAGACTCTTCTCTGGCTGTTAGATGCTAATCGTGCGGGTATCGGGTCATCACCTTCCTTGTGACTGAAAAGGGAACAAGCCGCAAAGTTTCCTAATCTACTTCTCTTTTATTTTTCTCTCACCAATTCTCGATTTCCCAAAATGATTGCTCCATAAGTTTCTTCATAGGTTTTTGCATCTGTCCATCCTAAATTTGCTAGGGTTTCATCTCCTATAAGTCTCCAACCATCACGGCTTCCCTTCTTCCCCTGGTATCCCTCTACTCTCCTTCCCCTTCCCATCACCTTGCCAATAGGGATCATGAAACCCTTGCAAACTGGTGCCAAAACCTTCTTCGCATCGTTGTTTCTTTTTTTTTTGCAATCTCTTTCAACCTCGAATGCCTTGAAGTAGGTCTTCACAATCTGACCTTCTTGCACACTCAAGGTGAAGTTTGCTAGCACTCCCCTGCCAATGACAAGGCTTGATAATGGTTTGAAGGGTCTTTTGCAGCCTTGTGAATCTTCAATTATCGCTAATTCATCCCTCACTAGCAGTAGGCAATTTTACCCCTTTTCTAGTCAGATTTGACCTTCTTGGCAATTAGTAATTTTCATGTTATTTTGACATCCTATTTCTTTGCCCAATTCTTCTTCGTGTGTTTCTAGGGTGATTGAGATGCTTGAACCTTACTTCTTTTCTGACAGGTCAAGTTTCAGACCTTCTTCATCTAGCAGCCGATGGCGACTAAGCTGCAGTGGGATTATGGTTTCCTTTGGACCCAACCCAGGGTTTGTTGAAACTGTAGATATTTTGGAAGTATAGTGATACTAATGGTTCATCATGTGGGTTTTAATTTTCTCAAATTTAGTTGGATCTTGATGCTTCAGATCAGCCGGTAGAGCAAGTGTTGACGATGAAAATTTTCACAACATGATTTTTAGTTTTGCCCTTGATTTCAGTTTGATTTCATCACGTGTCCTATGGGCAGTTTGGAGATTCCATCTCATAGTCTAATGTTTAATCATGTGGAACCCAACATCTTTTTGCAATGGGCCCTGGCCTCTTGGACAACCCTTATAGATCCACTATAGCACGACATCTCCACTTAGTCAGAGGCATATCATGCCCACATGGATTTTTCTTTTTTTATTGTTGAGTTTTGTAAAATTCATAATAATTAACATGTCAGTTAAAAAATAAAATAAAATGTGTTTCTAAATATTTATGTTTATCTCCATCCAATTATGTAGTTTTGCAACCTAATTACAATCTAAAAATAATATGATTTTTTGAAGGACTTTCCTAATTGGTTAGTTCTCCTAAAATCCATTATTAATAATATATAAGTTAGAAAAATAAAGTAAAATATGTTGTAAAATCTCTAAAATATAATCTAAACAATGATGTGGTTTTATAACCTAATTCAATAATATTGACAAGGTAATTTATAGGGCTTATGAAACTAATGTAAACCTAACCCTGATTCTACATATATGTTTATTAGGTGCTTTGGAGACCTAGATTGACTTTGGACTTCTGTAGGCTATATCTAAGGTATGATTGCATCCCTATTACTCATATTGAGCAATTTATGATATTTCTCTCTCTTATTTTATGTTGCATCTCCAAGTCATATCGAGTAATGTCTTATTTCTCTCTCTTAATGTATGTTGCATTCCCTATTATTCTATATTAATCAATCACCCATATTTGTATCTCTCTCTTGATCCTTTTGACATTTGCCCTATACACTATTCTCTCTCTTGAGAGATTAACTCATTTGAGTACTTACATTCTTTTATTAATCGTGTTTACTTAGTTTGATGGATATTCTTATTGGACTCTCACTTATACCTTGTTCATTTTATTCCATGTGAAACCCTTAGTTCGAGTATTTGATGCTCTAACCATCTTGTAGTAGCTTTATGATCTTATGTTGCATTTCAGTGGAGGAGAAGATTGGATATTTATTCATGGATCCTCTGACCCCACAACATAATTGTTGGATATTCTCATGTTATTGTTTCATATGACTATACTTTCACTTGCCTCTACATTTATACATGCTTTGTGATTTAGTAGCCATATAGTAATGTAATACTTTGGTTATTTGGGTTTATTCCCTTGTGGTTTTATTCCCATGTGTGATATTATTAGGCATTGACACTGGTTTTAGTCCTCCGACACTTTTATATATTAGGATGGAGGATCGTATGCCCCATACCCTGGCTTGTATGCCAAGGGAGTTCGTTTGTGTGCCATTCTCTGTCAGGTTTTAAGGTTGTGAGTCTTAGCCGCCACTAACTTTATATTGTGCTAGTGGTATGCTTATCTCACATGCATGCAGGTAGAATATTATTGTGATGGGTTTTGAGACCTAAATTATTTACGTGTGCTTTTGTGGCACAACTATATGTGTTATTAATGGAAAGTATTCTTCTTGTTTATCATCACATTGCAATTCATTTTTTCATGATACCCACATGGATGGTTCTTTACTCTTCTATGGGAAGCCATGTTTATTTGACCTACTTTATTCGTTATATTGCTCAATCCATATTTAATATATACATACCATCCTTTATGTTGATATCTTCTAATTTTTCTCTTTTGATTTGGGTATGCTTCCAACCCCAGGTGTAGGACTTAGAAGACTGGAATTGGTGACATGGACATGGTAGGTGGTGCTCTTGGGGAGATAGAGTTGTGATAGTTGGATATCCCTCTACTTAGATCCTTATGTTGTAACTTTCATGGAAACATTTATGGGAGAATATTTTATAATCATGTTTAAATTGAATACAGTCATGAAATATATTTCTACTACTATACTTTGGTCTCTTTTTGTATATCATCCTTTGAGAAGTAAAAAAATATATGTCTATTTAAGCATGCTTGTAAGTATGCTTGGATAGATGAGTTTATTCTCAAATTAAGTAGGGAGTGGATCTCCTCTCAGGTCCCACTCCTTACAATATGGTATCAGAACCCATGGTAGTCAGAATCTGACTATTTCAATTTTTTCTCCCTAAATAGAACCCTTACCTTACATAAGCACACTCTAAGTGAGATGTTCTACCCTAGAATTTACCTATGTTAGTCATGAGATGATGAAAGGTTAATTTATATTTTTATAGGTATACATAATAATCATGACTAGTAAACTCTTATTTGATGAGGTTTTAAGTGATCTTACCATATCATATAGGTTAATGCTGGGATATCTCTTTGGATGATAAGATTTAACTAAAGATTGGTTTTGGCATGAGAATGAGAAAGTATTTGTAAGGAGATCATATATGGGTAAAATTGTGACTTGTTTTTTGCATTGATTTTGAGATCATCTTTGTTTCATGTCGTATATTTTTTTAAGAAAAACTTATTTTAAATTATAATATTATATGTAAAAAAAGGGTTTTCTAGATTTTATCAAGGTGTTCTTGAATTTAGTCACAATGACGAGATATATGGATGTGGTAGAGAAACTCTAGAACAAGTTGTGTAGATATCCTAAACCCTAGTTTGGGTGTTCAGAGTGATGACTAGGAAGATGAGTTTTGTGATAGAAGGTTTAGCATGCCTTCCCTTGTGTACCCTATGACTTTTTGGTTGTTGTTTCGAACCTTAAGGTTGGTCAGTTTGTAACACAAGGACCTAAAATTCAACCCTATGTGATTTTGACTTGTTAGTTGGATTCATGGTTTATAAACAACATAAAAACCTAAAATATTCATAATGAAAAGATGCGTAAGTAACCATAGTACTTTGATGTTGTTTAGTATGGATTATTAGGTAAAAACCTTTTAAGGGATGGAGTATTGGTGGTTGATAATGTTTAGATGATTAGATTTCTAGGATGAAATCCTTTTAATGGGTGGAGTGTTGTAATTAACTAGAACCTACAATCTTACCCCCTATTTCATGACTAGAAGGTTAGTGAGACTGGTTCCGTAGGTTGACCAAACAAGGATAAAAAAAAATATGTGCCAAAATGTTAATAAATTCATGAAATATGTTATATTCACATGATAGTTAAATAAGAGAAATAATATGCTTAATACATGTATTAGTTTGACAGTTGGAATATTTATGTACAACCACCTAAGTTAAAGTGAAATTAATGACCAAGTTATGTGAACAAGTACAATATGAAATTCCATGCTTAATAATAATATAAACTCTTTTTGTAACAATGTGAAATTAATAGGACTCATTAAGTGAGTATATGACGTTTAATAAATATAATTCTAATAAGCCCAAAATTACTAATGGTACCCTAACTCATAAAAAAAAATATCCAAAAACCTAAATCTAATGTGAAATTCATGCTCCTCGGGTCCACAATTACCTTGGGTGCCAAGTTTCACATTATTTGAACAATAATAATTACCCTAATCATCATTAGATAAGAAAATAGGAGAAAATGCTAAATGTGTTAATTGCTAAATGTCTTCAAAAGTGGAATTAAACTTCAAATTTGAATTCCACATACCAAAATTATTCTATGCATGAATTTTCACATGAATTGGACAAACTTATCTATCCCAGTGTATTTTAGAAGAGAGAATGTATATTAAAGCCCAAAATATTAAATATTATATTAAACAACCACAAAAGGGAACATTGATTGTAAAATCATACTCCTCATTTTTATGTTTCCTCAGAGGCCAAGTTTCACATCTTTTGGGTGTCTCTAGATGCCTCAAATTTGTTAAGGAAATAAAATATATGATATGATCTAAAAATATTAAATAAAATGCTAGATGTCTTCAAAAGTAGAAATTAATTGCAAAATCAAAATCTTCATGTCCTAATAAGTCTATGTGTCAAATTTAATATAATTTGAACACTTTTTACTTCCCAAATTTGAATAGGAAAGTGAAGGATATAATGAATCAATGTCACTTTATTAGTTTTGCCTTTGGATAAGGTTTCACATTTTGATATTTGTCACGTCTGGTTTAATCTGCGGACTCTTCTCAGGCCGTTAGATGTTAACCATGTGGCTATCCGGTCATCACTTCCTTGGTCTTGAAATGGAAACACGCCGCACAGTTTTGCAATCTATTTCTCTTTGATTTTTCTTTCTCGAATTCATGATTTCCCAAAATGATTGCTCCATTAATTTCCTCACATGTTTCCGCATCTATCCACCCTAACTTTGCTAGGGTTTCATCTCCTATAAGCCTCCAACCATCACGGTCGCCCTTTTTTCCATGTTCTCCCTTTTTCTCCTTCCCCTTCCCATTTTTTTGCCAACATGGATCATCTGACCTCTGCAAAATGGTGCCAAAACTGCTGCCACATTGCCCTTTACTTTTTCAGTCATCACTTTAGCCTCAAATGCCTTGGAGTAGGTCTTCCCAATATGACCTTCTTGCACAGTCAAGGCCGAGTTCACTAGCGGTCTTCTGTCAATGGCAAGGGTTGTTGCTGGTTCGAAGAGGTATTCTAATGGCCCTGTAAAGCTTCAGCCGCCGCCAATGCATCCCTCACTTGTGGTAAGAAGTTTGCCCCTTTTCTAGTCCAATTTGACCTTCTCGACAATTATCAATTTCCCTATTAACTCGACATTTGATTTCTTTGCCCAAAGCTTCTTCGTGAATTCATGGGTTGATCGAGATGCTTGGACATTGCTTCTTTTCGGTCAGGTCGACTTTCATACCTTCTTTCTCTAGCAACCAATGGTGGCCAGGCAGTGGAGGGCTTATGGTTGCCTTTGGACCCAACCCAATGTTCATTGAAATTGTGAAGATCCCATAAGGACACTGGTACTAATGGTTCATCGTGTGGGTTTGAATTTCCTCAAATTTAATTGGAGCTTGATACTCTAGATCATCTGGTAGAGAAGGTGTTGACGACAAACAATTTCACAACGCGATTTCTAGTTTTGCCCTTAGTTTCAGTTTGATTTTATCACGTGCCCTATGGGCAGCTTGGACATTTCATCTCATAGTCTAATGTTTGATCGTGTGGAACTAGACATATTGTTACAATGGACCGAAGCCTCTTGGACAACCCTTATAGGTCCACCTCAGCACAACCTCCCCACTTAGTCAAACCTATATCATGTCCACATGCATTTTTGTGTTTTTCTGATTGGCCGTGTTTTGCAAAATTCATAGTAATTAAGTTGTAAGTCAAGAAAAACAAAACAAAATACGTTTTGTAATTCTTATGTTTTTCACCATCCAATGATGTAAGTTTTGCAACCTAATTCTAATCTAAAAATAATGTGATTTTTGGAGGGACTTTCCTAATTGGTTAGTTTTTCTAAAATTCTTAACTAATACTATATAAGCCAAAAATAGAGTAAAATATGTTATGAGCTCTGTAAAATATAATCTACAAAAAGTGTAGTTTTTATAATCTAATTCAATAATACAAAAAAGGTGATTTGTAGGGTTTATCAAATTAATGTTAACCTAAACCTAATTCTACATATATATTTAATAGGTGCTTTGGAGACCTAGGATTGACTTTTGACTTATGTAGGCTATATTTGAGGTATGATTGCATCCCTATTACTCATATTGAGAAATTTCTAATATTTCTCTCTCTCGTTGTATGTCGCATCTCCAAATCACATTGAGTAATTTCTTATTTCTCTCTCTTAATGTAGGTTGCATTCCCTATTATTCTATATTGAGCAATCACCCATATTTGTATATCTATCTTGGTGCTTTGGACATATGCCATAAAAATTCTTCTTTCTCTTCTAAAAGGTTAACTCATTTGAGTACTTACATCCTTTTATTGATCTTGTTTACTTAGTTTGATGGATATTCTTATTGGACTCTCATTTGTACCTTGCTCATTTTATTCCATTTTAAAACCCTAATTTGAGTATTTGATGATCTAACCTTCATGTTGTGGACTTTATGATCTTATGTTACATCTCATTTGAGGACGGGATTGGATATTTGTTTATGGGTCCTCTAACCACACATGATATTTGTCAGATATTGTCATTTTATTGTTTCATATGACTAAAATCTCACTTTCCTTTACATGTATGCATGCTTTGTGATTCACTAGCCCTAGAGCAATGTAATACTTTGGTTATTTGGGTTTTATTCCCCTGGGGTTCAATTCTCCTATGTGATATTATTAGGCACTGGTTTTATTCCCCTATCATGAACTGAGGTTTTAGTCCTCCCTTACTTTTATATATTTAGGATGGAGGATTGTATGCCCCATACCCCGACTTGTATACCAAGGGAGTTTGGTTGTATACCATTCTCTACTAGCTTTTAAGGTTGTGAACCTTAGCCACCGCTGACTTTATATTATGCTAGTGTTGTGCTTATCTCACATGCATGCAGGTTGAATATTGTTGTGATGGGTTTTGAGCCCTAAATTATTTACATGTGCTTTTGTGGCACAACAATATGTGTTATTAATGGCAAGTATTTTTCTTGTTTATCATCACATTGCAATTCATTTTCTCTTGATATCCACTAGTGTGGTTCTTTCCTCTTCTATGGGAAGCCTTGTTTACTTGATGCCCTTTATTCTCTATATTGCTCAATCCATATTTAATATGCACATACCAACCTTTATGTTGATATCTTCTACTTTTTCTCCTTTAGCTGGGGTATGCTTCCAACCCCAAGTGTACGATGTTGAAGACTAGACTTGGTGACATGGACCTGCTAGGTGGAGCTCTTGGGGATATATAGTTGAGATAATTAGATATCCCTCTACTTAGATCCTTGTATTGTAACTTTCATGTACACATTTATGGGAGAATATTTTGTAATCATATTTGAATTGAATATAGTCATTGAATATATTTCCATTTCTAGACTTTTGTCTCTTTTGTATATCATCACTTGACAAGCAAAAAAAAATATGTCTATTCAAGCATGCTATAAGTATGTTTGGATAGATGAGTTTATTATCAAATTAAGTAGGGAGTGAATCCCCTCTCAGGTCTCACTCCTTACATATGTTTTTCTATCACTACTAACTTATGTTAATAATTCTTTCCTTATTCCCATTTCATGTAGGTTCATTATACTCTTTTTTATAAGAGGAACATATCTCTAGGTCATTTCCTATGTTCCTCTGTAAATCTTAGAAATTGATCAAGATCAGTAATAAACTCTAGGGTGTAGCAATTTGGAATGGACAACCATGATCTATTTATTCTATGATCAAAGACATTGAATCATGTGTTAATCATTTAGGGTTTAGGAATAAGGGTTTGTCATTTAGGGTTTATCATATAGAGATTGGGATCTAGAGATTAGGGTTTGTCATTTAGGGTTTATCATTTAGGGTTAGAGATAAGGGTTTACATATTAGGGTTAGATATAAGGGTTTACATATTAGGGTTAATTAGGGTTTACATATTGTGATTTAGGGTTGATGTTTTACAAATTAGGGTTTAGGGTTTAGTAATGAATGTGTATACCACCTATAGAATTCTTGAAAACCTAATCTTACTATTAAATGTATAATGTGTATTCAGTTTCCAAAACAATTTCAGCAGCATTTCCCTACAGTTCTCCAAGTACACTGATGTAGATGGGAAAATATCCACCTACATATGTACTTAGAGCACAAACGGTGAAGTGCTAAAAAAACGTCTTGAAGACCGAATACACATTATAAACTTACATCCTAAGTGAGATTAAGTATTCAATAACAATCCTAAACAAGGGAGTATCCAAGATTTACTCCTAATGAGTAAATCTCTGATGGATTTCTAAGTCAACAAATACATGTATGTTGGCATTCCGATATATATGATCTTAGTTTCATCATTCATATCCTAGGTTTTATTTAATTAGAAAGACATAATATTTAACATTTATATGAAAATTTATAAACAAACTAAACAAGAAACCATTCATACATTTTCCAAAGGAAGACATTAGGGAAGCAGTAGTAGGGAAGCACACCGATGGGAAGATGTTAGAACTATACATAGTATATACACTTTAGGTTAGATACCTATGATTTCAGCCTAAATTAGGTTAATTTAGGAAAATTATTTTATCTATAAAAATGCATGTACTTAAAACCAATCAAGCATATAACACCTTTTAATTTAATCCATTCTTCCATTTGTGTTAGTTCATAATGCATATATATAACATAACAAGGCATGTAATACTAGCTAAGATTAAGAAAGTAAAGAATAAGTAGTACTAAAAATAAGGTTATCATCACTCATTTAAGAACAAAACACCAATTCAATAGAGATATAATAAAAACCAAATAGAGAACAAAATGTACTTAAATGGAGTAGGTCAAGGTAGACCACAAGGGAGTAAGAAGCAAAGCTCTGACGGTGTCCAAACTCCAACCATCAATGGCATACATGCTCAAAGTGGTCACGACAGGTGCTTCAGAAAATGGTGGTGATGGCGGCAGCAGAGAGTGACATCACGAGCTTTGTGTGACAGGAGCAACACGAGAAGCAGTGATGGGAGCAGTAGTGGCAACAGTGACAAGAGTAGCACAATCAATAGTGGTGGCGGAAACCATAGGTGACGATAGAAAAAATGGAGGCACATAGTCACCAGAGCTCATCTAGGTATCATGATGAAACAAGGAAGTGGGAAAGAAAAATTCCATGAGTGTTGTTAAGTGGGCCATAGTTGTCGGTTGTTAGGAAAACTCACGACCATATAAGGACTTAGATATCGATTAGGACAGGAAAAACCGATGGCATAGGCCCTTATCCAAACAAAAATGTCAACCTCAATAAGGACTTAGATGTCACTTTTGGAGAGATAAACTAACAACTATATAAGACTGACGACTACATAAGGACATAGACGTCAGCTTGGGAAAAAAAGATGATGACAGAGGCTCTTATCTAAAATAAAAGATGTCAGTCTTAGCATGGACTTAGATGTCAGTTGTGGAGAAATAAATCGATGACTACATAAGGACTTAGAGGTCAGTTTGACAAAAAATACCAACGACAGAAGTCCTTATCCAAATAGAAAAATGTCAGCCTTAGTAAGGACTTAGACGCCAGTTTTGTTGGACAAACCAAAACCAGAGAGTAATTTGGATATATTTGGGGGATGTGGAATGAACCCTCTATCGTCAGTTTATTAACTACAAACTGACACCACATATATAATTTTTTCATGATTGATAAGACGTACAACATCGATTCCACTATAGCTAAACTGACGACAGAGGTATTTTGGAGGCAAATTTTATTTTACGGGAAGGAGTATGTTGTCAGTTTATTAAAAACCAACGGTAACCTACAACTTTTTAGAGGCATATTTTTTCTCAAAAAATTGAATTTTGTGAGTTATCTAGGACGCCAGTTTATTTAAGAAGTAGTCGACATTACAGAAAAAGTGGTACTCATGTTTTTTCTTAATCAGCAGGACTTAACCGATAGTGATGTTTGTGCTCTACCACCAACTTTATAGATGTTATGGTGTCGGTTTATTTGTGAAATTGGTATTAATAGAAGTGACATAGAGGTCATAAATGTAGTAGTGGTAATAATTTAATGTACAATTGTGTAGTATATACATATTGAATTTCTTTTCTATCCTTCCATTTATGAACCTCTTATATATACTTATTCATCTCATTATGAATTAGTGTCAAAATATTTCTCTTCTCGCTTTAAAGTCATTGAAAACATGACGTCCATTAATTAATATTAGTTTATATCCGAAATTCTAAATTAGAGGCAATGATATATATTGCTAATATGTTTTACATTAATTTTTGTGGATGTACTAATCAATTCATATATCCAAAACTAATTATGATAAACTCATAAATTTTAAATCAAAAGGGTAAAAAAATTATCTATCAAACCATTTTCTTTTTTTCCCTTGTTGTTAATAGTTTTAGGAGGTTATAGGGAGGTTTATAAGAAAATAATTTAGTCAAGATTATTGTTATCTCTTGTTTGGGTTAATTAATTGATAACATAACTTTAGGAATATTTTTTGTTTCCAAACAAATATATAATCGAGTTAAATCTTTTGTTTCCTTTATAAAATGTTAACTTAATTGTTTTCATTTATTTATTGATTTCAAACATTAAGGAGAGAGAACTAGTTCTTTCGCGTTTGTTCTAATTTAGTAAATGGCTCATGTATTCCATTCCACATTGTTGCAATTACTCTAGTTTATATTTCTATAACTCATATTCCATTTAAATATTTTCAGCCATGATAAATTTTCTATAGATTTACAACATTGTTTCCCTTTATGTTATACCACAATAATATTTTTTTTTCTCATTAAGCGCCTTTCTCTTTATTAGACAGGAAAAGAATTTTTATGTACAGATATAGAAAAAAGAAGGAGTGTAAGAGCACCTATACATCTGAACTAAGAAGAACAACAATCAATCATACAAAGAAACTATCTCTACTATGCTTTTCCAGCATTTCTTATTATCAGCAAATGAACTCTTGAAGATTATGTAATTTCTCTCTTTCCATATAAAGAAAAGAGTAGCAAGACACAGCAACTGCTATTTTTTCGTCTTCATCCTTAGACAGTCTTAAGGACACTTCGGGGCATTGTCAATGTACCCAGCATTCACTCCATATCTCCAGGTTGTAGCAGCAAAATTGCAATTAAAGAGAATATGAGCAATACTTTCAGAGTCATTCTCACAAAGACAGCAGCGAGAAGCTAGATGAAATCCCACCTTCTGAAGATAATCAAGGGTTGGAAGCTTGCCTAAGAAAATCTTCCAAGCATTGATAATCATGACTCTTGGATGGTCAAATTTCCAAAGCCATTTGGCCCAAGCAGGATAAGTCTTATTGCCTCTAATGACAGTCCAAGCATCTTTGATCTTAAGAGAATGAAGACCTTGAATACTAATCGAATCCTCATCATAAAGCTCAATACCAGCTTCATCAATGCATCTCTTGAAATCCTTAAAGCATCTTCTCTCCGAAATGACCCACTTTTTATCACTAATGAAAATACTGAGAAAACCATTCAGACCACCTCCGATCTTTAAAACATTAGTAGTATCAATACAATCACCCAAGAATTTATTTCTGGGCAGCCATGGATCTTTCCAAATCCTGAAATAAGAACCATTCCTAATGTGAAGCTTAATAAGAGGCAATATTATACTTTTGTAACTGCAAAGCTGCTTCCACATCCATGAGCTGTTAGAATTAGCTTTACTGGACCAGAAAGAGTCATTCTTTAAATATTTCCCATTTAGCCATCTTACCCACAACGAATCCTTTTTAGAAGCAATATTCCAAACATTCACAATCATACCAGCATTATTAGAATCTTCAACCTTCCTTAACCCCAAACCACCCTCTTTCTTTGGCTTACAAACTTGGTCCCATTTCACATAGTGAATCTTCTTTTCAGCCGATGAGCCTTCCCAAATAAATTTTTTACAAATACTATTTATCTCCTTCATAGTACTAGCAGGCAGAGGAAAAGCCGCAGACCAAAAAAGATGCAAAGCATTCAGGGTAGAGTTCACAAGTTCTACTCTTCCTCCAAATGACAAGGTTTTCATCTTCCAACTCTCTAACTTCTTCTTAATCTTATCAATAATAGGCAAACAGTAAGAACTCTTCAACTTTCCACAAAAAAGAGGAAGACCAAGATATCGCATAGGAAACAAACCTTTATTGATCTTTAAAATACTAGCAATTAGGTCCCCATTCACATTTTTACTGCAAAACACATGACTCTTGTTCAGATTCATTTCCAATTCAAAAAAAATTCCAAAATGCTTCAGAAGAGATTCAATAGAAGTAGCATTCTTAGGATTGCCTTTAGAAAAGATCATTACATCATCAGCAAACAAAGTATGCGAAATAGCAACACTCCCATTACTAACAGGATCAAGCATATTCCTTTTCACAGTGTTGTCCATCATAGCACTAAAACCCTGCATGGCAATGACGAACAAAGAAGGTGCCAGAGGATCTCCTTGGCATATACCATTGGAAGGAAAAATCACATCAGAAGGACAACCATTTACAAGAATATGCATGTTGGTGGTCTTCATAATAGTCTTAATCCAATTAACAAAACAGCAAGGAAAGTTCATCTTCTCCAACACCTTGAAAAGAAAAGGCCACTTGACCGAATCATAGGCTTGAGTTAAATCCACCATTATACACATTTTATCACTGCCATTGCTAAGGTTGAAGTCACTGATCAACTCATTTTCCAATAAGAGAGCATCTACAATCTTTCTTCCCTTGATAAAAGCAATTTGATTAGGACTAATAATGGAAGGCAGAATATTCTGAAGCCTATTAGAGAGAACCTTAGAAATTATCTTGTATAAGAAATTACACAAGGCAATAGGTCTCCAGTCACTAACATTCTCAGCATCAAGAGTTTTAGGAATGAGAGTAATGTAGGATTTATTGACCTCTTTAAGAAGCTTATTACTACTGAAGAAGTTAAGTAATACCTTAGTGACATCCTTGCCTATGATATCCCAGGTAGATTTGAAAAAATGTCCATTAAATCCGTCTAGGCCAGGAGCCCTGTCCCCATCAACTTCCTTGATGACTTTCTCCACTTCATCTTTAGTAACTTCAGCTCTAATCATATCAAAATGCTCAACAGAGATATTAGGCAAGTCCCAATCCAAATCCCAAACCTCACTAGAATCATTAGTGAACTTGTTGAAAATATCATTAAAATAATTGTGAAAATGATCAGTAATTTTCATTTCATCATAGGTTTTACAACCTCCAATATTGAGACATCTCATACGATTTCTAGCTGCTCTAGTCTTGATAGAGTTATAGAAGAAAGAAGTGTTTTAATCACCAAGATTCAACCAATTCACCCGAGACAGTTGTTTAGCAAAGGATTCTTCTCTTTCAGCAGCATCTCTAGCAGCCTTGCTTTTATTGATAGCTATGTCTCTCATATTCTTATCATCAGGAATTTTATCTGCAGCATCTATAGCTTCCACAGCTTCAAACTCCAGGATTTTGGTTGAATCTTCAATATTACCAAAGGTCTCCTTATTCCACTTAATGAGCTTATCCTTCACATTCTTAAGCTTCTTTGTAACTCTAAACATAGGGTTACCAATCACCTCTACCTCCCAAGCTTCTTTCACAACCTTCGAAAAATCAGCGTGACTTGTCCAAGCATTGATAAACTTGAAGTAACCTTTCTTCTTCTTAGCAGTTTTACTCATCCTGATAATAAGTTGATGATGATCACTGTGAATAGTGTTGTTAATATCTCCCCAAGAATCTTTGAATTCATCCATAAACTCAAGATTATAAAGAGCCCTGTCAATTTTCGACATGATGAATTGGTCACCTCCTCGTCTGTTATCCCAGGTGTAAAAAGCACCTTTAAGCTCTAATTCAACAAGATCAGAATTGGTAAAGATATTATTGAAGTCATCCATAGCTTTCAGAGAATAGAACCCCCTGCCTTTCCTTTCATGAGAAAAACGTATAGCATTAAAATCACCAACTAGCAGCCAAGGACCAGTCAACCTCGAATGAATCTTAAGAATAGAATCCCAGAGTTCACCTCTTCTTTTTTCATCATTTTGTCCATAGACAGTAGTCAGGAAGAAAGTAGTATCTTTGTAATCCACTTTGCAATGAATCAGTTGATCCGTCTCCAGAATTTTACAAATCTTCACCACCTTATCATCCCAAAGAATGATAACTCTTCCAAGAGGATGTGAATTATGATTAGAACACCATTCCTTTTCACCCAAATTCTATACAAAATTTTGTTAATCTTTTTATGTCTTATTTTGGTTTCTAAAAGAATATTTACAGGCATATCATATTTACAAATAGCCTCTCTAATTTTCTCCTAGTGCCCATATCTATTTAGACCTAGGACATTCCAGGAGAACACTCCCAAGTTTTCACCCATTAGAATGATCTTTGGTCGGAGCCCTGCCAACCTCAGTAGCTTCAAAAATATCCTTCATCAAGTCATCTAGGATTTCAAACATGTTAGTAGATACTTCATCAACTATCTTCTTGGTAGTAGTCAGACTTTTATTGTCCTTCCTGCAAGGAGCACGATTCTTTCCAGTAACAGAATAGAACCCTTCATTATCCATCATATGCTTATTCAAATGGAGCTTACTATCAATCACATTCTTCATCATGTCTGGCACTTCATATTGAGGTGTGGTAAATCCATCAACCTGGTCTACCATATTATTCATAGAAGTAGAAGAAGAGGACTGACATAGCTCTTTATTTTGTTCCCCCTTCTTCATTATCTGGCTACCTTTATGTAAATTATCATGATTCGAGACCTCCCTGTCAACAACTTCCATACCCTGGACACCCCCTTGTTCCACCTGAGCTTGAATAGATAGATCTTTAGGCTTAGTCTGAACTTGTTTGCAGTGAGGTTTAGATAGCCCTGCTTATTCACAATTCCACCAAGATTACTGTTAGTTGCAGCACCCAGGACATTTTCACTATGCCTACCAAAAATTTCCTTCTCCCTATCGACCTTATTAGTATTGCTGATCGGTATCCAGATCTTTTTAGCGTCGACTGGAACACATCTACCAGGATCATGCCCGAAGCAATTACATTTAGTACAAAGATCTGGCACCCATTCATAGGAAACTTGAATCACATCCTTATGTCCTTCGTCACTTCTCAGAACAACTTCACTTGGAAACTTACATTCCAATGAAATTAGAATTTGGATGCAGGAAAAGTCCAATCTCGACATCAACTTAGTAGCAAAATCAGTGCAAAGAGGTTTCCCAATGCAACTCCCCAACAAACTCAGCATATCTTGATCCCAAAACTCTAGCGGCAGATTAGGAAAACGAATCTGTATCGGAATTTCTTTCAGTTTAAGTTTCTCAAGAGGCTCACCTATCTCCCATTTTTTCAGAAGCAGAGGCTTGCCTCTGACATACCAAGGACCCCCCTCCACCGCTGTTTTCAGATCATCAGCCTCTTTGAATTTGACAATGAAGAAGCATTTGTTCCTAGGAATAACTTTAAAAGAGCTCTTAGGTTTCCATACCGTTTCAAAGTGTAGGACAATGCGGCTTCAACCCTACGACATATCTAGCAGCCGTGTTGTTCCATTTCTTCACAATCTCGACAGCTTTCTCCCTTTTGTACCTCAGTTCACCATCAACAATCTCAGGCTGAACAAATTGAAGCGCTGTGTATTCCTTCTGTGCTTGATTCACAAACAGATCCTTCCAAGTCTTCACAGCATTTGCCACCCCAACGTTCGTCATCTCAACCTTTGCACAAGGTATAACCAGAGCTGGAATTGAGCGTGAAGCCGCTGGAAAATGATTAGGGCGGGGACCTCCTAGGGCTTCGACCGATGAAATATCCCATCGTATTTCCTGAGATGCCTTTTCCATTACCTCATTTGATGATTTCCCTCCTCCGCATGAACCTTCTGAAGCAGGGATGACGCGCGAAGCCACTGGGAATCGACTGGAAGACTGTCTCCATCGGCCTACCTGGTTCTCCTCCACCGTCGCCATGCCTGTCACCTTCCCCCCTTTCAAATTTTCTCCCACCATCCAATATGAACTATCTCTTCTAGCCTCTAGCTCCAATAATATTTATTAAAAAAATCACCTAAATATATATGTCTAATCCATACAAGTTGTTTATACTATTTGTTTAACATATTAGATATTTTTTATTCATAACTAATATATTATCATTGGCCTTATCTTACATTTTCTTTCCTTAATTAAATTAGGATAGTTATGATTGCTCAAATCAGGTGAAACTTGGCACCCAAGGTAAATGGGACCCAAGGAACATGATTTTTGCATTAGATTTGGTTTTATGAGTGGTTTAGGCTCTTCAGCATTACATTATTATTACATTGAAACATTACTATCATTATTTATTATTTAGTGTCACATTATCTTCACATTGTTATAAAAAGAGTTCCCTTATATTATTATGTACAAATTTCCATATTTTACTGATTTAAGATATTTAGTCCATCAATTAATTATTTATTTAGGTAATGGTACATTATTTATATTTTTTGGATATAGAAGCACCAATTATTATTCTAATTGTGTATTAAGAATTTGTATTTCTTACTAAATGTATTTTAGCCATTATGTGTATAGTAGTTAGAAAAGGAAACATATAATACATGCTTAATGAATTACTTACATGTTAGCATAAGCATGAATTACTTACATGTTAGCACAATTTTAAGTTATTATATTAATATGAGTGTATTATGATATGTGATGTTGATTACAAGACATATTGCCACATAATATGTCATATTTTTTAAGCCTAAATATGTTATGGGTTACCATTGAGTTATTCATGTTATATGCATTAACAATGTACATTAAAGTATAACTTTATCCTTGTTTGGTCAAATCTAAAGAACCAATCATATCAAAATCCTAATCATTGGAATAGGATGCTAGGTTTGGGTATGTTACAATCATCAAAGTTCTATTTTTTGGTACATGTCCCACATATTCCTCCAAAACACCTATGTGTTTCTGGGTTGGTAACAACACCCAACAAGGAGACTACAAGAAAGTGTGTTATTGAATAAACTGAGTATGTGCAAAATAGAAACATTTGGGCATTAATAGAAAATGGTAAAAGAAAAGTTCTCAAACAAAAGAGGTTCAGTAAATATATGTAGTTTAATTGAAACTTGAATTGAGATATTATCCAAGTTAAAATATGAGCCAATAGTTTCACAAAATGTGATCAGTAAATAAGATTTCTTTCCCTTACAATTTATTTATACAACATCTCAAACAATAACAATGCATTTTGATTACAATAAAGGCTAGGATTATAGAAAAACAAGGAGTCGAACCAATATATTCCATACCAACGGTAGGAGGAATGAAACCTTTGTGTAAATAAAATGTAGTATTGTAGGAGGAACAAAATTATAGTGCATGATAGGAGGAATAAAACAACAGCACATGGTTGGGTAATAAAACATAGTGCCTATATATACATGTGCAAGGGAATACAAACTAGTGCATGGCGGGGCGATAAACCCATTGCCTAAACATATCACATGTAGTCGGGAAATAAAACCCAATGCCTAGTAGGAGAATAAAACATAGTACCTAAAGATATGGTGTACCTACTTCTAGATATGACTAGTCAAATCAAATTTGCATAATAGAATAGGCAATAACATAAGCTCGATCCAAATAACACTCGTGAAAAGGATGAGAACATCCATGGCATGACATGTAGAATTAGAGGATGTATCAATAATAATTCCACAAATATCAACAACCAAGGACGGAGAATGTTTTGCGATATGATATCTTTCAATAGATTATACGAGTTAAGAAAAAGAAAATAATTTTCAAAGGATGTGCCTTATACGGTAAAATTAGAGTTTTAGTCAAACTAATGCCCAAAGGACATGAGGATAAATGCACATGCATTATATTTAGTCCCACAAGAGTATAGGATCAGATCCTAGTCTGAGTATGTTTCTCAAACATCTGATAACAATTACAACAACTAAGTTTATATTTGATTAAATACTCAAAGCACTAAAGTTTGGCTTTTGAACCTAATCAAAATAGGTATAGAAAACTACTCCGAACAATACATCTTAATTTTCTAATTCCAAACCATATTTTTATTCAATTCTCTAACTTACCAATATTTAGTTATGAATAAATTAAGACTCATAAGTTCACTATATTTTCAATAATAAACTCAATGTAAATCACTAATACACACGGGCCCCAAACTAAGGGCATGATACACAACATGGTAAAATGGTAAACATGGAAACTAAGAACTTGAGTGGTAGACAAAGATAAAAACACACAAAATTATCATGCTACCCACAATATTGTGGTTGAAGCTAAAGTTGGCGAGGGAAAAATAGAGAGATCTCAACATGGACCCTTCTTCTACAATCGTTGGATGAATTGGGTCATTAGGGTTCCCAAGTCAAGGACCATACTCAATAATTAGTGCTTCTCATTGGATGAAGAAAACTCCAATGATTGCTTAGCCCCTAACAATTCCAGCAAGCCCAAGAGACATGTTATTGGGTAAAAAGGACATCAAAGTCATCTTCCATTATCACTAATCTGGTGAAGGGTTTTAGGGATCCAACAAATCAAAATAAAATTAACACCAACCAAGTTTCTAAACAAGTTCAAGAGGTTTTCATGATTGCAAATGTGAGAAAAGTAGAGGAAATTGGGGTTGTACTCTTTGAATTACACACATGACTCAAAACCAAGAGCAATCAATGGTAAACAAAAAAATGATTGGTGTATACCTCATTACAAGATAAAATTTTGATGCATGGATATTTGTGATGGTCACCCAATGTCTTCTAACTACTTTCTAGGACACACCAAACACCAAGAGCCACTGTCGATCTTGAGGTCTCCTAAGGGGACGTACCAAGTTGCAGAGATAAGCATGGGACCTATCAGACCAAATTAGTGTTGGAAAACAAGAAAAAAGGTTCATGTGGATGTTCTAAGTTATATGGGGACTTGATAGTTTGTAAGCGAAGTGGTCCTTAATTTGAATCGCGATAGGGTGAGTATTGAGTCGCGTGTTAGTTTAGGGTGATGCAAAGATGGAAATTGGAAAATTTTGGTATCAAAATGGGAGTTTATTGCATAGATAAAGGATAAAAAAATCTGGGTTTGGTTTGTTAGAGAGAGGAAATGAGATTGGACAAGGAATCAAATCATGTTGCACGCATAAGAAATGAAACACTGGTGAAGAATATGAGGGATATATATCGGATAAACCCATGACTACCAAAAATTTTGGGGGACAAAGGATGACCATCAGATCAGTAGGTTGAACATGGAAAGAAAAAGGAATGCAATGGTTGACATATGTATCTGGGTTATAAAACCTAAAATTTAGGAAATTAAATCAAACAAATCATGCCATTTACTAATATAGGCCTTTATTATTATATTTTCTTTCTAGATTCATTTCATTAGCTATAATCTGTAATAAAGATGATAATTCACACATAGGATAAGAAAAACTAATTTTCATATGAACTCTTGCTTTTCGGAATGTTATTTAATGATTTTTTTTATTGAAGCCAGGGGGATTTCTATTCATCCCACCCCCCTCTTGTGGGCATAATCTTCGCAAACATACATCTCCTGCTTATATATGCAGGTGGGGTCCCATTACAACAAAAACTAACACACATATCTACCATCCATCATACCCCATACAAACACAAGAAAGGACTAGTCATACATAACAGACGTCAATAAGAAGATCTGCCCTCCTCTCTCTCGTCGGTTTGATATTCCTTGCGTCTCAGCACAAGGTAAGGAGTTTTCCTCTTCTCCAGAGTGATCATACCTCTAATCTTTGATAGAAAGCTTATATAGTCAGAGCAGACGTAGGTTTCTCTGTCTCGAGCTCCCAGCCATCCCAGAGCAGTCGGGATCGAGTTTATAACCTTCTGCACATGAGAACCCATAATATCTTCTTCCTGAAGCACCTTTCTGAGCTCCCTAACCACAGTGATGGCTCTCCATGGTTCCTTCTTCCCTCGCCACAAAATGGCATAAACTTGTCTGTCATCAATCTCAATATAGGAAACCTTCAGCTGCTGGTCACTGGCAATTTTAATGTCGATTATACAAGCATGTATGTATGCCACCAAGGGTTCAGTAGCTCGAGGCCATACTCTGAAAGCCATACAAGCATCTGCATTGTGGTTTCTCATGATACCTGTTGCCCATCTTCAGTTGGTACCGCTCGGGTCACTACACCTGCCGATAGTGATGTTCATCTTAAGGTTCCACAAATCTGGTGGTTGCCATCTGAGGAGTTGAATCTCTCTAAGTCTAGAGTGTGGGGCTTTGATCCTTGCGGTATCCAAGGTTGTATAGAAGTCCACATTCCAATGGAAATAGGCATGCCTAGGTAGGAGAACGATTCGGCTGCTACGTCAATCCCAACCACTGCTGCCACTCTATTTGCCTCATTTGGGTCATTACTGCCAACAATACATACCAATTTATTGTTGTTGATGTGTTGATTGGTGGCTCTCTCATAAGCATCAAGAACTCCTCTCGTAGCTTGTAGAGACTCCTAGTTTGTGTTAATGAAGATAATGACATCATCGATGTATAAGAGCATAGGGGGAGCCCTCCCCTAACCTCTGGTATAAAATAAAGATATCACTGACTCATTAGTAAGCTTTGCAAATCTCTGGTATAGCATTTCCTGGAACAAGATGAAAAGGAAAGGGGAAATGGCATTCCCTTGCTTCAGTCCTCTCTTCCACTGAAAGAAGCCAGCCGTGGTGTCACCTAGCGTAACTGTGGCCCAGGTGTGAATAAAAAAGCTCAAGCATAGATCAATCATGTCCTCAGTACACCCAAACTTGGACATGATCTTCCACAAAATGCCCCATTGGACCCGATCGTATGCCCGCGACATGTCAAGTTTAATGACGACGTTAGGGTAAACAGGGCCTTGCTTGATATCATGCATAAGTTCGTTGGCCAGCTTGATATGATGGGTGATGTCCCTGCCTTGAATGAATGCTCCCTGGGCTTCTGAGATCAAAGGCTTGATATAGGGGGCAAGTCAATTGTTCAGAATTCGCGCAAGGATCCGAAGCGTCATGTTCTCTATCGATATGGGTCTGAAATCAGAGTTCAAGGATTCTAGGGAGTCATTCTTTAGGATGACGACAATCTGACTGCAGAACATACTCCGGTGGCATCTTTGGCCTTTGAAGAATGCCTCCGCAAGGTTTGAAAAATCATTCTTGATGATCTCCCAAGCAGTAAGAAAAAAGCTCAAGGTAAACCCATCAGGACCAGGTGCAGAGTTTCCATCCATCTCCTTCATCACAGCATGTATTTCATCTACACCTGGTACTGTAGTTAGGGTAGCATTATCGTCCAGTGATAAGGACTCGAGAAGCTCCTGTAGAAAGGAATTAAGCTCGTCTTCATCAACCTCCTCCTCATGATAAAAAAAAGATCAGAAATGATCAGCTGCCTGGTCAGCCATCTGCTGCGCGTCAGTAATGATTGTACCGTCTTGTAGCTTGAGTCGCGATACAGTTCTCTTTCTCCTCCTAGACTGGACCACAGCATGATAAAATGAGGTGTTTCTTTCATCGTCCAGGATCCAGTTGATCCTCACTTTTTCTTTCCATACCATTTCTTCTTGATCCAAGACTGTTTGCAATTCTTTCTTTGCATCCCTAAGAGACTCCTCATTTGTTTCAGTAGGGTTGTCATCATAAGCCATATGGGTGGTGAATATAATGTCTTTGAGATCTTTCTTACGCTGGTTGATGTCCCCAAAAGTTTCTCTATTCCATCTCTTTAAAGCCTCCTTGACTTTTTTTAGCTTGGAGTAGAAGATAAAGAATGGATGGCTGATCACCTGCTCCTCCCAAGCAGTTCTGATGATCTCGATGTAGTCTGCATGCTGAAGCCAAACTGATATAAAGGAAAAATGTGACTGGTTCCTCGGTGAGCTAGAAGATGTTGTTCTAATGAGCAGCGGGCAGTGGTCAGAAACCTAGAATCTGGTAAGATGATAGACTTTCGTATCCGGCCGGTTGGATAGCCAAGCTTCATTCATAAATCCCCTATCAATGCGTTGCCAAATCGTGGGGGTAAGCATTTGTTTATTCACCCATGTGAAACGGCTGCCCTCAAAAGGGATTTCTCTCATACTGACATCAGTAATCATCGTATTAAACTCCAAAATCTCCTTAAACGGAGTGTTAGTGCCGCCTCTCTTTTCTTGAGCGTTTCTAATCACATTGATGTCCCCTGCAATTAACAAGTTTGCCTCACCAATACATGAATGCATATGAACTAGATCATTCCACAACTCCCTTTTGTCAGTACTGCAACTTGCATATACAGCAGTAATAAAGAACACTGAATCATCACCATCAAAAAGTTGAACTGTAATGTGCTGCCTATGGGTCCTAAAGACTACAGGCCTCAACGAAATGTCGACATAGAACCAAATTCCCCCCCCCCCCTATCTTGTTTGTCAACCGCCCAGTCTACCCGAATGATATCAAGGAGTTCTTTTTTTTTTTTTTTTTTTGGATCTGCATGGGCCGAAGCCCACCCCCTCTCCAAACAGGTGCCAGAGCCCGGATGACCCAAGAGGTTGGTAAATACAGCTGATCCGAGCGGGGAATCGAACCAGCGACCCTTCATGAGGGGCGCGCTGGCTTGACCGCCCGGGCTACGCTGGCCGGGTGATATCAAGGAGTTCGGCCGCCTGGATCGCATGGAGGAAAGGCTCAAAAAATACATACGACTGATGGTTTGTGTTGTCTACACAATCCACCCAGGACTTTCCTGGTAGGATTGTTAGCAGCCCCTCTAATATTCCAGAATAGAGTGGACAAGTCCATTAAAAGGTAGCTCTTCAAGCATATACCAGTCGAGGCAAGCCTTAATGGCTATACCTTCTTTTCTCCACCTCTTCATCATCTTCACAGGAGTAGCATCCACCTTCGGAAAAACCTTCATCGTAGAATACTCTGTGTGAGGGCTCCCGATATTGACGGATGCGTGGGAGGGAATCCTAATGACTGTTCGAGATCTCACGATAGTATCTTATCCGATATCTAGATCGCCCCGATCTGCGAACAGCATATCTAAAATCATCCTCTGTGGCCAAGAAGTCTTCCAGTCTTCTGTCGGAAAGAAATCTTCTTTTCCCCTCTTCATCAATCACCATTCTGACTTGCCCTTCATCTCCACTCGGAGAGGTTCTCTGGAATTCTGCTACACCTTGCCACAGTTGGGATGGAACCTGTCGTTGTGGAGGAGGTGATGGGGGTAATTCAATGCTAGGAGCTGTCTCATATGTGTGTTGCTCTTTATTCAGAGAGGGATCTTGCAGGGGTCGCCATTCAGTCATGGCTATGGATGGGATATCCAGGTCTCTACCCGTCTCTGTCCACCTGAGAGTCACAACACCTATAGGGCCTCTAGCGATCATATGTAACCTCAGCAGAGATCTGCGATCTCCATAAGTAATCGAAATGTACTGTGGAACGTCATTGTTGAAGGCCTCCACCAACACCAAGATGCCCGACATGTCAGTGTAATCTCGCCGCCAATCAGAAATTGAGATGAGGTTGCCGAAAGGTTTGATAATGGCCTGTATTGTCTCATCATCCCTGCAGACTATAGGAATGTCAGTAATCCAAAACCACATGGCCTCCTTCTTAGAACAGACCTCTCCATCCTCCATGTATCTCAAATTGATTTCAACACCATGGAAAGATGGAAGCCCGGCCTCCACGACCCTGTGCGCTTCATCGGAGGTGGGAAAGAAGGACACTGCTTTGCGGGCAGCATACCTATATAAATCTGTCACCGAGTACCATGAACTCTGCAAGAAAGGGTACAAGGTTTCCCATCTTGTCCGGTCAGGCCACATAATGTCAACAGCACGTGAAAGTGCCAAGGATTTGCTAGCGCGTGTTTCTGTCTCCGGTCCGAGGTCGACGTTGATTTTTTCGGAACATGATTCGAAGCACCTCTCGCTGGTATTCCCACTGGTAGTGGTGGGAAGGCAGTATTCGATCGGATGTCTGGCGGGCTTTTTGGGCTTCCGTCCAGTCGAGGAGTTTGCTTGCATCTTCTAGCCAGATGGTCGGGCTTAAGGCACTTATAGCAAACCTTAGGGCAGTTGCACTCAGACTGCCAGTGACCCCTCTTCATGCACCAGTAGCAGGCATCATGAGGAACGCCATATAGCGGCGGCCTGCGAGTCCTCCTCTAAGGGGGGTCGGTGTTTGTACAAATATCTCTGCCAGGGGGGGACATCCTGTCATCGGTGGCAGTTGCGTCTGTGTATCCCTCGCCACTATCTGATCCCCTACCACCGTCGTATGGACCTTCTCTGTGTGTAGAGTCGTCGCTTCGTCTTCTGGTGTCAAAAAGTTTCTGATAGCCGGGATGACGTTCTCCGGGTCAACCGCCGAAGCCATGGATTCCATTCATCATTCTGCCACTATCTGTTGTGCATGAAAAGTGTGAGTTCTCGGGAACCGTATGCCGTCCGGAAGTCTGTGGCTCATGCCGAAGACCACCTCGTAAAAGACCGTTTAGTACGGTTATGGGATAGAGATCATCGGGGAACGAGGTTAGACAGGATTGGGGAGTGGATCTCGGTAGGCGGAGTGCCTAGCCGAGATGAGGGAGGGGCGGCGGCGCCGCCGGGGGCACGAGCGCCCTCGGGATCGCCCTAGAAGAGACGACGCTTCTGTTGCCAGCGGCTTTCACCCAATCGCATCTATTTAATGAATTAGGGTCCTTAGAAATATCTACTCATTTTAATTATAATCATCTAATACAACTATCATTATAATAAAAGTGAAATTCAACAAGTAGTGTAATTATCATGTATAAAATCCAAATTTAAAATAAATTTCATGTCTAAGATCCTACATTAGACCATCATGATTACTAGGGATTTTAGTACTATTTAAGAGCAAGTTAATGTAATTATTACTTCATTACCATACTTGGTAATTATGATTATTTTCATATCATCTATCCATTAAACATTTTCCTTAAAATCTATATTCATCTCTCATTGATATTTACTAAAACATTCAATTTAGACAAATTTATATATATATAAAGCCATTGATTGAAGGCAAGGTAATCTTCATTATTATTATTATTATTATTATTATTATTATAATATATATATATTCCTTTAGTAATTTAGTCCCCAATTTTCATCTCTGACTCTTCCTTTTTCATCTAAATATAGGAAAATTCTAGAGAACTAGTTTTGTACTATTATCTATTATGGTTGTAGAATTTTAGGACTAACCCCTAAACGTAACATTATCCTAGTTACTTACACTTACGACTAAAATAGGACGATTGCTAGTTAAAATACTATATTTTTAACTTTTAATAGTTACTATATTTCCAGATTCCTATACATGTCAGTATTCTCTAAGATAGGAAAAATAATATTAAGGTGAGTGTGTATTAAAATGACATAAGATAAGAGAGGATTTGGAAAGATACATAAAGTTGTGTGTGTTACCATCATCCTTAAATATGTCCTAGTCCCAATAGGATAAGGACTATTCTTTTCCTTCTTAGTATTGTCTCATCAAACCTTTATCTCTAATTCCTTCACCTTTATATTCCCCTTATTTACTATAGAAAAACCATGTTGAACATGTCCCACTTTGATGAGTGGCATGTTGCCTAATTCCATGTGGCTTTTATCTCCACCGGGAGTTTTATAGGCCCTAGGATATGTTCTCCTATATAACAAACACCCCTACAACCTCTCCTTATCCCAACACAACTCAGAACTACCTTTTATTGCCCAATGTATATACCTAAACTCCATGGCCAAATTCATATTCTTCATCTAGTCATGCTACATCGAACCATCACCTTCCACCATTGCAAGCCAATTGGTTTGTTGTACACCATCAAAATACCATCATGAAGATCCTCTTATACCCAACATCCTTCACATGTTCCCCAATCTCTACATCAATGTATCTCGTGTAGAAGAAGCTTGATGAGGTTCTTCATACCTATCCTAGTGTTTCTCAAGAGGTAGAGAAGAATACAACTTTTTGTCGCAAACCCAAGAACCTCTTTGTGCCCCCAATTCAAAAGAGCATAGATAATCCAGTTCTCACAAATTTCAAGCCTTCTTTGAGATTTCTAGGAATGTTGGGATTTTAGTCATTACCATGACCACATCTACCTTTGCTTGTCTTAGGAATGACCTTCCAAAGAGGTATACATTGTTTGTTTGTCATTATGTTGACTAGATTTTTGCTTTTGAGGTCAGGATTTGAGAGTGAAAGCCTTCAGGAAGCACTATGTGGTACTTAGACTACCTCTACTGATGAGAATTCTCATTAGATGCAGAGTGAACTCTAAACAATATGTGTGGTGGCCATTTTCTAAATTTAAAAAAAAACATAGTTGATAGGCAATTATTAAATCTGGGTATGAGTTTGCATGCATGTGAAGAGCAATCAAAGCAACGATTGTATGTTTCTTCTCCCCAGGTAACATTATTGTATTGAAATGACACTTAGAGCATATTAGTGTTTTAAGCACAGACGAGTGTCATATTTCCTTTTTCTCTTAAATATTTGATTTATCTCTTTTCGTATTGGTTCGAAAATCCTAAAACTTAGATAAAACAGAGTAATTCGTGTATAATAAGGGAAAACTTACTTTGGACATCATATTTGTTTTGATTCCCTAAGCCTAAGAAAATAGTAGAAAATGTGAACCACATACATATATACTCATATTAATTCATGGGGTATTATAATAACTAAAGGGAGGATGTTAAATGTAACATTATAACATTATTGCCTTGTTATACCCTAATATGTTAATTACTGTTTTATACTCTATTCCTCCTAAATTCGATGATGATTTCCTAATGTTAGAATAAAAGGTTGATATGACAATGTAAACCATAACTAATTGTAAAAAGAATATGGTTGCTTATGTTTGAGGATAAAAGTAATTTGCCAAATGCCCAACTCTAGTAATGTATAATCATATTATAAACCCTAAGAATAGCCAAGACACAAACCTATGTTCTCATACCTTTGTAATTGGAAAGATTTGAAAAGTACTAAACTTTATATCTTGTATTCTCTATTGTGCATGATAGATTAGACGAATATTATCTATGGTATCATAACCATATTTTATTCGATGCACCTTCCACCTACTCATATATATACATATATATACATACATATATATATAGAGGGAGAGAGAGTCAGGCTAGAATACACTCGAGTGTATTCGGAGTAGAATACACTCAAGTAGTTTTTCATGATGCAATATTTTTTTGAAAATCTAATCCATTGATCTTCTTAAACATCTTGTGAATGGCTCATACGCAAAATTTGAGCATATATATATATATATATATATATATATATATATATATATATATATATATATATATGTGTGTGTGTGTGTGTGTGTGTGTGTGTGTGTGTGTGTGTGTGTGTGTGTGTGTGTGTGTGTGTGTGTGTGTGTGTGTATATATAGAGAGAGGGAGAGAGAGTCAGGCTAGAATACACTCGAGTGTATAGATCGCACGAATACACTCAAGTGTGTTTGCATATCAAGACTATTTTTTACAAAATGTAAACCATTATTGATCTTAACCGTCATACTATAATTAATCTATAGATAAATTTTGAGCATTTGGATGAGTGCAAGTCACTCATCCAAGGGAAACAAAATCGACACACGAAACTAATTTGAAATGCATAATTTTTGAGGTCTTTATAACATGACCTATAAATGTCCAAATGTGCCCAAATTTTGTATATGAGCTATTCACAAGATGTTTAAGAAGATCAATGGATTAGATTTTTGAAAAATATATTGCATCATGAAAAACTATTTGAGTGTATTCTGCTCTGAATACACTCGAGTGTATTCTAGCATATATATGTATATATATATATATATATATATATATATGTGTGTGTATATATGTATATATATATATGTATATATATATATATATATTTGACCTATCTTTCAACTGATATATATGTGTCTTTCCACCCAAGGTATGCATCTTCACTAATTTATATGCTTTTGGGGTGCAGCTTTTCGATAAGGGTATCTATTTCCACCCATTTATATACTTTTTAGTGTGTCTTTCCGCCTAGGCTTAGATCAAGTTTTACGGCACCATTCTTTTTATATTTTTAGTCTTGTTATAATAAACATGAATCTAATTAACATGTTTACAATTGTCTAATGATGAAAGAGACAAGAACTTCATCATTATTGTTTATCCTCTTCAAATGAAATGCCTCAATATTGCTTACATTATTTTTCTCTTGACTTCCACTATGATGACTTCATATCTCTATGTTTTTGAAATCCTTGATATCTTAATTGTTTTATATTAACCTTATTATTCCCCAATTCCCTATTATATGCACATACCAAAATTTGTTTATAAATTTACACCTTTCTTTTTCAGTAGGGATGGCTTCCAACCCCTTAGGTAAAGAGGACTTTAGAGGATGACCAAGTACACTAGTTAATGCACATGTGTAGTTGATTTTCCTTGAGGGATAGAATTGAGGTTGTTGGGTTACCCTCTCTATCCTAGAATAGTTGTTATAGATTTTACCTTCATGTATTCACCCATACAGGTGTACAATCATGCAAAATTATAATGTTAGGAATATTATTCTATGCTACTTAACTTTTGTGTGAAGATCATACTAATTGAATAAAGTGGATTATTGCAATTAGAAAAAAATTATGATGGTGATTGGCATTGCACATATTTCCCTCTATTTGATTGTGAGGAGTGGATCCCCTCTTTAGCCTTAGTCCATACAAGTATGGTATCATAGCCAAGTCATTTGGTTATCTGACTATTTTGGTTTTATCTCCCATAAGTTCCCTATTGAACCCTTACATTATGATAAAACTCTAGATGAAATTTTTGCCCTAGAATCTACCCATGTTGATCATGTGAGGATGCAAGAAAGATATAGAATCTTATGAGGTACCCATAAGGCTCTTGAGTAGTTTAACCCTAATGTGATGGGACCTTATGTGCCCATGCCCTTAAATGTAGGTTGGGTGTCAGTATATCTCTTAGGATGTTATGAGATTTGACTTTAGGGTGGAATTAGGTAATGAGAATGATAAAGTTGTAGTATAAGGAGAAGGTGGAATATTTGTGACTTAGTCTTGCAATTGACTGTGCATCCATATTTTGTTTTATATCATATAGTCTTCCATTATACTACTATATATGCAAAAAGTATTTCTAGATTTTATCAATGCCTTCAAAACTAAGTCACAAAGAAGGAAAGTACGTAGAAATGGAAGAGAAACCATAGGAATATTTATAATAATACTTAAAACCCCATAATAAAAAAGGGAATGATAAATAAGGAGTGGATAAGTTTTCATGATCCTACCCTCTTTACATCTTGACACGTGCAAAAAACACAAGTATGCATGTTGAAATAATATTAGAATGTGAGTTACATGCTGTCATACTCATGAAACTGTGAACACTAGAGACTACTACTAACTAGTTTGAATCAGGGGCCAAACAAAAGGGTCAATTTGGTTTCAATATACTAATAATTGAACTAAGGAAGAAATTTGAATATAGAAAGCAATGTTCAAGTTGGATTCTGGATCAAGATGATGAATATATTCATGAATTCCAATTTCACCATAGCGTTATATGTATTGAATTCTATAAAATTATAAAAAAAAAAGTTTCTTATAATTAGGGATCAAAGATATGTAACACCCTCTGTTGAAGCATGATACCATGTTCAACTTAGTCAAAATTCTACTTTTGTGGTATTTCTTATAACAAATTGAATTATGAAGTTAGATATCTTGATTGTTCGCACTTATTTGTTATCTCACTTTCATAATGTGTTATGAACTAATATATGGAAATATATCCAAGATAAATCCCTATTACAACTCAATAAATCATCTAAAATATTATCTAGGTTGATGAGACATAGAAAATGAACATAATACTAAATCTATGTAAATCATGCAATGATAATTTATCCAACACACAATCACATTGGACCACTCCCAATTCCAAGAGATTAAGGAAATTAATCAAAATTTGCAACATGGTATCATAGTGAAAACTGGAGAATAAAAAATGAGAAATACATTATATGGAACCCTAGACACTACTATGAATAGCCTACAAAATTTTATCAGGATCTACCATCATTTCTATTGAGAAAGTGATTTTTGAATTCTTGAGGTAATGTGTTGTCTCCATCTAATTGTAACTTCATGAATACCAAGACAGGGATGACAATTGTCTATCAATTGGAGCTTAGTGGGTCATAAGATCAAGTTAAAACATCAACTATTGGATTTATGAGTTCAAACTCATGGTGGTTGATGAGGTAGTATCGGTGACACCAACCCAAAGTTAGTGCTATAGACTTCCTCTTTCCTTTCCTAATTGCAAATTAAGTCAGTGCCATTGACTTGGAGCTCAATGGTAGGGACTCTAGATAGGGTATTCTAGGTTATGAATCGGTTCCACTAACTCAGTTGTCATTGGTATTGACTTTGATGATCAGGGATTTTGGTCGACTATGAATACAGAGTCGGGGCCACTGACTCACCTGTTGGTTTTATCGACTCTAGTTGATGAAGTTTCTATTTTTTCTAGGTAGCAAGATGGTGGAACTACTTGATAGTCAGTAATATTGACTCATATATCAAATATCTAAATTCCCTAAAATTGAATATTCAAAACATGAAGCCAATGTATAAAGTGTTGAAATACATGAAAAAATAGAATTATTGATGCACAAATGATTATTAGCCAACTTGATGGAATATGAATGAAAAGATGTGTAGTGAAGATCAACGAAAACATGAAACCACCCAGATTATCCTATAAAAATAGAGATAGTCATGCATGAAGTAAAAATTTCTAAGCTTGAGTATTGCTCATCCTTGAGCAAAACCATCCTTAGATTTGATTGAAATAAACACCAGGTTGACAAATACAATAAACACATCTCTCCTAACTACCATCCACTAAACAAACCCAAATTAGTAAAACCAATGACGTAGTGTGTAGTTATTCAAAGCAGTCAATCATTAAAAACATGAACACTAACAAAAATATCAATAGAAACACAAATTGATCAGAGGAAAGAGATATCATGGAAACTAAGGCACATGTGAAGTGCATCACATGATCTCCCTACTTACATTGCTCTATGAACATGTCAAAATATAAAGGGAATGCACTTTCCAAAAAAATGCATGAGGGACAAGAATTGTGGTGATGGACTACCATATAGAGTATGGGTGCATGGTGTTAGTTGGATTGAAACAAGAGTCACAATATAATCCAATTTTGTGTGCAAAGAAAACAAAGTAGCACCTAAATGGTGGATGGTATGATATGTTTCATAATGACTACAACAGTGGAAAAAGATATGTCATTTCATTCCATGCCCCCAATACTACCTTTGACATTTTCCTCAATGTCCAAAACTAAGAGTAAGAGATGGAATTTTCAAGAGCAATCAAGATGAAGAGTGCTACAATGTCTCAATGACATTGTTTAAGTGAAACATGACATAAGGTGATCTAATCGGTCCCCATGTACTCAAGTTTATTTGCTATGTGGAAAGCTTGTAGAGTCTAAGAGTCGCTTTAATCCAAGAGTTGTCTACTAAAATGATCTTGCAATTGTCATTTGAACTCTACAATCAGCTTTTCCATGAACTACAACACACACACATCTTCTTTCATCCATTATTGAAATTGCTTGTCATGTTGAGTACTATTGAAACTTGATGAGAAAGACAAGATAAACTCTATTTTGATGGTCAAAATGGAAAGGACAAGTCAAAGGGAAAAGGAGTTTCTCATTATTAAACATCGCATGGTGATGATGGAAAAAATTTCTCTTATTTGTGGAAGATTCCCTCTTAGAAGCTACAAAATTGGGCCATGGACATTATATACTAATGTTGGCCCTACTTGATGTGTGTGAACATGTAGTACATGCCCTTAGAGGCGTAGGGATACTATGTGCCCACCTATGATGATGATGAAGGTGTTGTGCCTTGGTGGTGAGGGACATGATGAGGGTGTGGTCCTTGCTACAATAGGTGGTGCCTTCTCATCCCCCTCCTCAGCTGCCTCACCCTCATTGTATTCTACACTGTCTGAAGTGGGTTAGAACATATGATCTATGTTAGTGAGCATGAAACATGGACCAAGAAGAGCGCATTACACCCACTTGCACAAGGTGTAACCCTTGTCACCCCGCTTACTGTAGAACTTTGACTTTTGAAAATTTTCAAAGTCCAACTTTGGACTTGAGAGGTTGAAGCTTGGAGAAGGCAAGTGCTAGGTTATCTGTTACCATAGTGAGTAGGCCCTCAAAGTAGGTAACAAGATTCCTCTTTACTGACTCGGGAGTCATGCATGAGGAATATGACACCAAGGTCGACAATATCCTTCCCCAATGTGAGGAATGTGTGTGGGATGTACAAATCAACAAATTGAACCTTCCCCTATTCTTGTGTGGATTTGGGAAACAAGGTGCTCATCAAAGTTGATGAAGAACATTAGTGAATGGTTGCTCGATGTCATTAATGGAGGAGCCATGGAAGTCAATGGTGGAATATTCTAGTAGATCTATCATCTTGCATCATAAAGATTGTACTTGAATTTTTTTGAATCAAATCTTTGACATGCATTTAGCCACCCTAAGACTATGCCAAGTTCATTCATGAAGAGGTGGTGAGAGATGTCACACAATTAGAATTCCACACACCCCTTTCTCCACACTTCATTATGTGTTGGTAGGTAACATGTCTCCAATGAAAATAAGAACTCCAAAACAATGTGAGGATTGGTGACTTAACCCCCAAAGAATGGGGTGGTCACCCACCATACCTTGACCTAAGAAAACCTAACACATATTTTTGATGAATCTCATGGTGGATATGAATGGCCCATTGTCATATCATGTTTCCTATATGGCATGTGTATTGATATTTGTGGTGCTTGTTTTGGTTTCTGAAGATGTATATGATGCGGGTGGGATTTTGCGTGAGTTGGCATGGCCCCAACATGACTGAACAACCCTATAGGGTGCTTATAGGGTGGAAATGATGAGTAGTGTTTTGTTGATCATCATGGTTACTAAGGGAAGCTTTCAGAGTTGAGGAAGCATTGAATAATGTATCAAATGTTGGTTATGGCACCATTGTTGTTTTCTAGTTGGAGGAGAAAAATCATGGTGAAGGATGGGAGTGGGTCTTGGCAAGTTTTGTACAGATGGATTGTGTTGGGTAACCTTGGGGATAGGACAGTGGAATCAATTTGGAAAAGAAGGATTTGTGAGAGGCAAAAGAGCAACATCATCACTCTTATGCCTAACTATCGATCACTAACGTTTTAGACAACCACTCTCAATGAAAACACTCATTAGTTACTTATTGCAAAACATCATAACTCCTACCAAACAAATCCAATTGCTAAGCAATTTATGCATATGTCTAGATTTTATTAGATTAATTTTGTAAAGTACTTACTCTTCAAATTGAGACCATACTATAATCTGCATTCAGTAGTAGTTTTAAATTGAATATCTTAATCTGAATATATTTTCAAATCTAGTGGTTTGTAATTGGTCATGATATAGTTTTATGATAAAGAACATCAACAATGAATTTCATGTACAATATGCATGGCTATTCAAGAGAAACCAAAATAAAAAGGGCAAATGTAGTTAGGTTTAGGGTGAGGGGATTAGCATATTATAGCTTCGTGTCCAAAATTTAGTATGTTATAGAAGTATTTATGGTGGGGTGAGATGGAATGGAATATGGCCAATTTCTCTACCTATGAAGTTCTCAACCTTTGCACATATATTAGGGAGAAAATATGCATTCCCATTGATTATAGTATTAGGATAAACTAGGTACAAATGTCTCAAAATGTCAATATTATGCAAATTAGGATGAGAAGACCATGTATTATCTTTTCTAGAATGGGGAGATCTATGCAAAATTTTGAATCATATGAGATTAACATGTCTTTTGTTCCACAAGATCCATGACTTGGAACTTAGGCAATCTTGGTTGTTGGAAGGGCAACATAGTTCACTTAGGTTTTTTATGGGTGTGTTGTCACATATCACACCCTGGTGCATCTAGGTGGATTGTTGCACTAGTTGATATAATGGGAATAAAATGGATCTAAAAAGGATTTGAAGAAGACATGATACATTTTATACATGGGGATTAGAGGATTTCCTTGAATAATAATGAAGTGGAACAAGGGATGATAGATAAGTGGGACATGGGATTTTAAACAATATTATGACTAGTATATTTTGGATGAGAGGTGGTTAAGTAGAAAAGACTTATGAAGGGTATGCTCAAGCTTAATAGTAGAGAGATAAGGTGGAATTTGGCCACGGTAACAAGTAAAAGATACACCAAGGGAGGAATTTGTAGGTACAAGGATGAGTTTATAAGATGGGGTTTTATGGGTGCTTGGAAAGAGTTAAAGCCATTTGGGAAGGTCATTAGAGGTTGTAGAAGTTGGGCTACAATTTCGTTTGGGCTACTTATTAAATAAGATATATTCAAGAAAACTAATTTAAGATTGGTTTCTGTTTAAAGGGTTAGGGACAGTAGAAGTAGAGGTCAATGAGAATTCTTAATTGGGTGATGAATTAATTGGAGACAAATGATTGGTCTTGCCATAAAGAATTTAATAGGTCAGCATGTCATCAAATAGAATATCAATTCAACCCGCTAAATAGGTATATCTTTTCAGTCATAGTGGAGATTCTTCCTCTAGTCAGGGGAGCATATATGATGCATGATATAGGTCTTTCATACTTTCATAATTTTTTTTGTTCTGATGTAGATACTATAGTTGGATATATTGATACATGATTTGTTTTTTGGTCGAGTTGAGGAGTGAGTTCAGTTTTATTACTAGTGTATCTCATTGTTTATATTTGTTATGAATTTTTCCTATTGGGGAATGAGATTGATATAATTCCCAGACATTAACATAACAAAATGTGTATCTCTCCCATTGTAGTAAGAAATTACTTCTATTCTCGTGTAGCTTGAAATGCTACAAGTAGTACTTCCCTTTCCTAGGATATCTCACTTGAAAGCAGTGAGATCTTCTTAATGATGGAATCTAATGTGCCACAAATAACATAAGGTGAAAGAGATTATAGATAAATGTATCTTTGATGCAATGATGGAATCTAATGTGCCATAATGATGACATTTGGTTTTATTTTTAGCACTCTACTAAAAGTTTAGATCTAGATCTATTATGGGTAAGACACTTTTGCACAACTCAAAGAGTCCGGTCCAAATTTTTTTCATATGTAAAATTAGATTTTTGACAATTTAGATAGAAACATCAATGACTCGAACACACAAGTACGTGCACTAACAATTACTAGCTTGATATATTAGTGCTCCCCTACTATCACTTGTGTAAGTGCATCTTTGCATACTTGCATGAAGATATGTCATAACCTTACCTCCCTATAAAGTTTTTTCCCTTAGAAACATTGTTATGAAAATAGTTTTTAGACTAACAAGTTTTTGTCTATATGCTACAATGCCTAATCTTAAACTGATCAATGTATTTTGGTGAATTGCTAAATATGAAATATGACCTACTTGTGTAATTTTTTTTTTTGGATAAGGTAAAATATTACTAGAACCCCCAAAAAAGACTATAGGCGTGAAAACCCCATATACTGTACAAGGTCATCAAAGACCCCACATCATCCTAACCTCAGGTTTGACCCTAGCAAGGGTACCTGGGTTAGCTTTACAAAACCACCACAAGTTATTTACAAACTCATCAAAAAGCTAAAATTTGTCTCTCTCCCTTTTACCATGGGCTCTACAATTCCTCTCTTGCCAAAGGAGGAAAATGAGACTCGTCCAGATAAACCCTGCAAATCTCCTAAACTAGCAGTCCTCTTTAGTCGAATCCAAAATCCAACCCATACTACGCAGCAGGTTGGTGGGCGGATTACCACCCCAATTGAGTTTAAGGGAACTACGGGACCAGAGATACTTGGCATACGAGCAATCAAAAAAGAGATGTTGATGAGACTCCATTTCCTCGAGGCAAAGCAGACAGACACAGCTAGAGCCAAATGCCCATCTGCTAACTCCGTCTCTCATAGGAAGCCGCCCAAGGATCGATGTATAAGCACAAAAGCTCCATTTGGGGCAATGGTTCTTACTCCAGAGAAGCTGATCCCAAGGTACCTGCGGTTGATTGCGAATAATCCTCCATGGTCTGTCTCTGTCACGCACACTCCAACTGCCATTTGACCAGTTATACTCCTGTTTGCAAGAGTCCCACGCCAATCACATCTTACGCCAGATTCTTGAACAGGAGGCTAACTCTGCACCCCCATCCTCCAAGCTAGGCCCATACCGTTTTCTCATCCAGGAAGACCAGGTAGACCCTAGTTTAATCAAAAACTCATGCACCCTTTTCTACGTAGCTTCCCACATAATATCAGAAGGGTCAAACAGCCCCAGCCCTCCTCCATGTCTAGGCTGAGCCACCTCCAACCATCCCACGCCATGTTGCCCACCATTCCACAAAAAACCATCCATAATCGATCTGCATTTACTCAAGATAAACTCAGGTATGTCAGCCAACCTACACTAGTATCTCAACATACTCGTGAGGACTGTTTTAATCAGCACAACCTTCCCCGCCATAGAGACCTTCATCCCACTCCACTTCTCCACCTTGAGATGAACGTTATCCAAGCAGGTGTGAAAGTCAGAACCTCTGCCAACTCCTCCCGGGATGGGCACCCCCAAATACTTCGTAGGAATTACAATCTAGGGTTAAACTTGGATCATGTAGTTCTACATATGAGTTTTAAATATTAAATATAAATATTAACATTCATAAACAATTATATATCGTTCGGTTATATATATATATATATATGTGTGTGTGTGTGTGTGTGTGTGTGTGTGTGTTTGTGTATGGGATGTATGTGCTACCCAGTTGGGTAATATAAATTAGTTACCCAACAGTTCTGGTTACAAACTGAGCTTTGGTTACAATTTTGGTTACAAATCTTCCCTCTTGGTTATACTTCGGGGCATAGATTTTTTTATAAATGTCAATTTTACTATACACAACAATGACAACACAAAATTGGTGCTCTATTTACAAATCGAGACTTTGTATAAATGGAAATCATCTTCTCATTATAGATTGATACCTTCCTATTACAAAATTAGATCCAAAAGTAACTTTAGTTTGTTACTCAACTCGACTAATAAATATATGGTCATATATATGTATGTACCTTTATAATATATATATATATATATATAGAGAGAGAGAGAGAGAGAATTACAAAATCTCAATTTGGTTTTGAGTTTTGTATTATACATTCAATTTGTTCTGGGGTTAATAGTTTTCTAAAGATCCCAACCCTGATTGTCTCTGGATTAGATTATTTAGCATAATCTCAAACTTTTTTAAGCTACGAAAGTGATTTATGACACACCAATTCATGTTTTTAAGATTTGGGTAGAGCCATAGGGCATGCACAAACACAAGCAAGCTCACTAACAAACACACAAGTGGGGAGCGTTATTGCATCTAGATGGTAAGTGTTGGTATAGATATTTTTGTGTTGGCATCTCATAACACATTTCTCTTAAAGTATGAAAATCATAAACACATGTTTAAAAAATTCACTACAGAAGTGACACATGTATGAATTTATGAAAACCTATCTAACTTCAAACTTTTATGGATTTAAAATTTTGGCACATTGCTAAACCTAAAATGAGACCCAAATTTTATCACATTGCCAAACCTAAAATGAGACCCAAAGTTTTATCACATTGTATAACCTAAAATGAGACCCAATTTATAATATCACATAATCAAACTTAAATTTGGTTAATTAAGTATAGGAGTTTAAAGAAAATACTAAAACAAAATATAAATATTCATATTTTTATTGATAAGCATAAGTTATAGTTTTAAAGTGTTAATTTTATTTAATCAAACATATATAGTGATTCAACCCAATTCTTCTAAGTTTAAACTCGAACCAAGTTTCTATTTAACACAAACATCCAAATCTAGAAACGACTTAGATTGACAATATTCAAACCGAGACTTATTTTTTTTGGCCAAATTCAGTCATATTCTTGGATTTAATTTGTCTTCATACATAACATTCTATTAATATCTTATTATGTGATTGGACAGATGACAAACAAACATGTGTAGATTTCACTAGAGTTTCTCCCCTGACAGACATCCTTTCAAACAACTTTGAAGCAGGCCAGGCAGCTTCTAACTCAGCGACATAAAAAGTGCACAAGCATGATGCAATGTGTGAAGAAAATCATCATCATTTTTTGCTTTTCACTTTTGATAGCTTTGGGTTGCTTGTTGACAATGCAATTTCCCTTCTTCGGAGTCTTCAAAATATACTAAATAAGAATCTTATGGTTTCTCTATGTATGTCCAACAATTTTTGTTTTAGATCCATAGGTTTTGCCATTCAGAAAGGATTGACAACCCAATTTGTTCCCTGTGCTTCTGTTAAGCCATTTTTGTAAAGTCATTTTCCCAAGAATTTTATAATCAATGTTGAATTTACTAATAAAACTAGACATCTAGGTAGATTCTTATTTATATATAAAATCAAAACCCATTTGTTAGACTTAAAGAAAAGAAAACCAACAATAAAAAAGGAAACATCATTTGTGCACATAAATGTCTAGGTCACACATGCGCTTTACACACAAGGGTGGGTTTTTTGGGGTAATTTTAGAGGGGGAAAGGTGGTTTGAGAGACTGATGGGGCAAGGGAAAGACATGGTAATTTTGGGGTGGCAGATTGTGTGAAGTGAATGGTGGCGATAGAGGGCGTGAAGTGAGTGATGGATGGAGTAAGAATGAGTGGGAGATGAAGAAAGAGAGGGGTAGGGTGAGTAGACCCCTCTTTTTTGTGAGAGAGAAAAAACAAAAGCAGAGGGAAGTTATGAAAGTAGAGGAGGAAATAGTTGGAAAGAGGAGGGAAATGATTGGGGGTCACTACAAAAAATTTGACCTTTATTGAAGAACATTTGTGAGGAACCATAGATTGTGAATAATGATGTCTATTTGTGAGGGCTCATCCTTCAAATATGAGACCAAATCCCTCAACCGTGTTTTTAACATCCTTAGAACTTTTATGTGAACACTAATCCCTCACAAATACATTACTCACTAATCACCCCGTGAAAAATACCATGCCAAATCTTTCCCTCCATCTCATATCCCTTCCCTCCATTCTAAAATACAACATTTGGAATCAAAATAAAAAAGGAAAAGAAAAACCCCGGCCGGTCCTCCCCTCTCCGCACCTGTCCCTTTTCACTCGACGAGCACCTCGCTTCTTGCCCTTTTCACCGGATCCCTCCACCCCGACTCTCCCCGATCTCTCCACCCCGACTCTCCAAATGCCTTTCTTATCTCCTCCCCTGCCATCTCCTTCCCCGCGTCGCCGTCGCTATTCCTTTTGTCGCTAACAGCAGCCACTACTCCTCCCAATCATCGCAACTCCTCCTTCCATGCGACCAATCCTCTTTGGGTTTGCTAGGGTTTTGACCCCAATTTCTTCTCCTTCTATATTGTCTCTTTCCTCACCGTCTCCCCCTTCCCTGATGAAGCCCCACGCTACTCGTTCTAGCGATTGAAGGCGTAATGGTGCTCGTGCTCATGGTTTAAGGCGTCAAAGTGCTTGTGCTTGCAACAACCATGATTCGACGATCGAGGATTCCCTGGTCTTGCCTTGAGAGGTAATGTTTCTTTCGTAATGTTCTCCTTCTTCCTCACTCTTTTTCATTCTCATACACATCTCAGTCTTTAGTGATACGCACGACTGTACCACCGCTACGCCAATTTTGATCGGGCAGAGCTTGAGCATGAGCGTACTGGGACGGAGGCGTAGCCCAGTTGTCGGAGACCCAGACTCACCGTCGAGTCTTGCGATGCAGAGAGGGGAACCCCTACGCCATCCTAGGGAGCTGTCAAGGCACCAGTAGCAGCAACAATGCCTGAGGGTTCGGATGCTGCCGCAAAACTTGATTGGGAAAGCAACCTCCATTAATCGTGCGATGTCAAAAAAGAGAGGACCATGGAGGTGGATGGGAGGTAGATAATCCTTTATGAGCCTGACCCTCTTTGCATGTGGTTCAATCAAACTTTGCACACACTTCCTCTCCCCACCTTCTTCTCCGTCCTCTGCGTTCCCCTTCTCTGCAACGATCCCATAGGTAGTAGCATCTCTTCTTCAATGTATTTACAGGCTTCCCTTGTTATGAATTGCTCCACTACCAAAGCTCCAATTCCTCCACCGTCGTGTTTCCATTTGCCTCCCTACCTCCTTCCATCCCTTCCCTTTGGTCTAATTTTCTTCATCCGTACTTGGGTTATGTAGTACTGCTAATAGGGGGTTTGTACAATGTTTAGTAGTTTAATAGTACTACTAACTTGCAGTGTTTATTGCTGATATATGCTTGCATCTACTTAAAATTGACTAGGGTTGTTACATTTGTACTGATTGAGTTTTTCATTTTGAACTGCATTGACTAGTAAGTTTTCATTTTATGGATTGGTCTGTTATTTAGAACTACATTTCCTAGGGTGTTCATTCTACGTGATAACTTGGTTGCTCATGTACAAATACCAAAGGGAGAAAGCTAGATTCTTCTACAACCTCTTCAGACTCTATGAGCTGGGCTTTGAGGGAAGAAACAACAGTGCTCGTGACAAGCCATTGACTTACTGGTATGATTCACTTGCACCTCTAGATATTTATTGTTATCCATTACTTATATGTTCTAATTCATGCTAGTTTTTTGCTCTCATTTAAAAATTATCCTTAACACATATAATTCTTAAACTGCTGGACCTATATAGAAATGACCTAGAATGTGTTTCACATGAAACGCCCACATTACTGGACCTATATACATTCTAGGTTTCATTCCTAGAATATAATATGCTGGACTTTCCACATTACTGTATCTTGTCCCCTCGTTTAATATGCTACACATTGCTGTTTGACCTATATAAGGTGTATACATTACTATATTACATGTTGGTTTTATCATAATAGACTTGTATAAGGACAATTCTAGGATAATAGTTTAAGCCAGTTTCCTTTCCAGTAGCTTTCACATGATATCCTTTAACTTATGATAATTATCCTTAACACAGATAATTCTTAAACTGCTGAGTAGTCCCTTTTATATATTCACATTACACAGAAACAATGTCTTAATACTTAGACTACTCAGCAGCTTAGCCAAGGGAAAACCTAAAAGTTGACAGTGTTGCCCCTGCTATCCATTAAAACATAGTTGTAACCTTATACATGTGGTTTAACAATAATAGCCCTTTATTCCACATGCAATGATTACCTTTGAATACCATCTTTTAGCCCCTGCTACCCAATTTCATACATGTGTTTTATTAAACCACATGTATAAGGTTACAACTCCTTTACTGGGTTGATCAAACAGCAATGTTCATTACATGTCCCTTACAAGATACATATCGTGTAGTATAGATACTGGCTTGTTTAAACAACCAAAAAGGTGATAGCACTAAAGTTCAAGGATATCATGTGCATAAACACCCACAAACCACATCACCAAGGATCAATCTACTGCTAAACCTATGGACTTAAGGTTAAGGGGAAAGAATTCTTATGGCACTGTGTTGCTTTACCAGTAGGTTTAGCAGGGAAACTAATATTAAAACATATTATTTCCTACATTTTGTTTGACACAAAGGGACTAGTTCATTCAGATATAATTGCTGGAGATAATGGAGCTTGAAGTGGGGTACTAGGTCTTATTAAACATGAAAAACTGCATATTGACATTTGCAATAATTGGGTAGCAGGGGCAGAGACAGTGGTTTTCTGTCAGCTTTTAGGTTTTCCCTTGGCTAAGCTGCTGAGTAGTCTATACATGTATACTTGGAGCCATTAATGTGTGCAAAAGCAATTTTCAAGAAAATGTACTACATTCGCGATAGTATTCTGTATAAGTTGCCATATGTTCACAAAACTATCTTGTCATTGGGACTCTAAATATGTGAATATAACTATATATGCAAGGGTTTACTTAATAATAAGTTTATTTAAATCTTTGGTAATCATAAGTTTTAAATTTAATATGAAATGTCTTAATAAAATCACACATGACATATTTTTTATTCTCATGTTTTCTATTTATTAGAATATTCCAGAAAGAAAAATCATATATTTATTTGTACATTATCAAATTGGCATATGTAAAATGTGTGTGAATGTTACATGTTGTAAACAATAAAAAAGCACATGATGTAATATGCACAACAAATTGTAGTATGGATTTCACTATATAACATTAGTTTACTTAACACCTCAAAATTTGGGTTATCAAAGCATGTATCATGAGACCTTGTTTCTAATATAAATATTTGATTGAATAATGAGCAACAATTATTTACAAATATGTTAAATAAGGTGTATGATATCAAATTTGAGACTCACATGACAAAAGCATAAATATTTCTTATCACCTTCCTATGAGCTCATGTATCTAAAGAATGGCTATCACCAACTACTGCATATTGCTATTTATTTATATAGACATTAATTAGTGAATGTCCTTATAATGACTTTTTTCACCTATTAAAAACTAAGGAACATGAAAAACTATTTGTTTCTTACTATATTCTACATGATACACAGTCAATTCCTGGTAAGAATTCATCGTCCTAGTGGTGCTTGTATAAGCCTTCTGAATTAATTAGCAAACAGAGAAACCATCATTCTATTTGTTACTCCTTGATTAGGTTAAGGAATGTCACATAGCGTTGGGGGCATACTAGTTGTTGACGGGGGAAGAGTAATCTATATATAACCATCATTGCAATCAATATTGGAATTGCAAATAGACAAAGAAGGGGCACAAATAGGACAACATTCATGGAGACACTGCTCAGTCTCCTCCGAGGGATAGGGTAGAACCATGTTAGTGCATGTTATGTCATGTATGAATACAGCATATAGTATTAGTCTTCATAGGATTGCAGTAAAAGACAATGATCAATGAGGATGTTGATGCTGATAGACTAGATTCAATAAATCAAGGTATGGGTTCAACATAATACATAGTGGTGTTATTTCCTATCCATAAATGGGGCCCCATCCACTTGACACTGTGTACCATTATTGTATGAGGATTAAGGAGAAAGGCGATGGATTCATACATGATGGTGTGTTTAGCAAAAGTTAGCTATAAGCTCTAAGCCATGCAGAGATAAATTGGCAGTTAGTATTTATTGGAGATGGGTGTAAGTGTAAGTACATGCACATGCATGAATGGTCAATATGCATGTAGGATACATTATACATATGCTATACAGAACTGATCTGAATCCATATGATATACAGAACTTAATTTGGTCATTGCATATTGTTCCATTGACTATTAAGAAAAAAGTTGAAATCTGCTACTCTTGGTTGCCTTATCCTTTTCTATATGGATGACGATTCTCTTTACTTAATATATAACGCTTTCCTGACTTATTCATCTGCATAAATCCCGTCTAGTCTTGACAACTTGTCAATATAATGGTTGTAAAGAGCCCTAGGAGTTGGCTTGGAGTGTGCAGAACATATATCATTTTTGTCCCAGAGCAACTTGACAAAGAACTACAGAATCTCAACAAGTTTACTAGAATTGTCTATGATTGACACTAACCTAACATTTCTAATATATGCAGAAAGTCTATGTTATATAAATATTGGAGATTCACCTGAATATTTTCTCGATGGCTTCTCCACAAGTTTGCAATTTAATTAATGTGAGCATCTAATGTAATGATTACTTACTATATTAAGGACAACAAGTACGACATATTACATAACTTAATGCTGATCCAGCAGCGTATAGCATGCTCAATAGTTAAAAAATTCAGACATGAGGTAGTATAATGTTTGCAATTGTTCTCATTTAGTTACATGTATTTGTCATATGTACTTTATTGCATAACTGGTCCATATATTAAAAAATCAAGGCCAACTACATGAATTATGCACTTATATTTTTTCTATTATATCAGAACAAATATCATACTTTTTATTCTAATTTAAATAATCAAACATGAAGCTGACGAGTAGCCATTGTCCAGATAGCATGCTAGGAAAATGAGCATGTTTATGCTAATTAAGCAAGTTGATTCCATGGTTCTGAAATCACTTTATTGATTTATTCCCACTTTATTCAAGTATATTAATGAGGGGCTCTTCTGCTCCCATCAGTAGAAGATATAGCATTAAAAGGTTAAATTAGGAACTTCATATGTAGCTTCTCTAGAGACATGGCATAACCAAATTGAAATGGCTAACAATTATTTTTCCAAGTTAGAGAACTTCATATGTAGCTTCTCTAGAGACATGGCATAACCGACTTTAGACATGAAGTGAAGAAGTAGGTATGCACTCATTTGAAGATTCACCACGATACTAGTGAGTTGCATGCTCATACCTTAATCATCATTTGTGTTTTAATCCCATAACACAACAATCATGATGAAAGATGATATTGGCATTGAGAAAGAAAGTGAAATAAATGAGGGAAACAAGGTCAAATGGAAATATGGAATTACATAACGTGGATGCAAATTTGACATCGGGTGAAGGAGTGATGGTTTCAATACTCCGAATTTCTATTAAAAAACACATCTCCCAGTTCGACATTGGATTAAGGCCTTTTGGTGGTCGAAATATTGGATATAAGATGTGGTTTACCTGTCATATGGTGTATTGCACCTTAATCAAGGACCCAAAAACACAAACACACACAAGAAGTGTCAGTGAGCGAAGCTGGTTTTGGTTGAAACTTGAGCAGCTTCTAGCATGCTATCATTGTGTGACCCTTCCACTGTGGGTTATGGTAGTTGATAGGTAGTATAGGGATACAACCTCGTAGCCTCCATTAACAGCCTCAAGTTGGAGGACTAGACCGAGTGACCGTAGCACAATGAGCTACATCAAGATATCACACTACAGGTGTATTTCTCCATAAATGCACACCACACGCTCCAAAAAGCTTTTTCAAGAGATGGGAGTTCCACTCTTGATAGGAATTGACTGGGAACCCCTCATGTTCTCAAAAAGGGCCTGCCAGGAACTGATGTCTGTCATTTGGTGTCTCAATTTTGAAGCTTCTGGACATCTATAGACAAGGGTAGTTTTGGGACTTTCTAGATTATGCCTAAGAGTCAACTGTCGTCCGCACGATCTTATACAAAACCAAAACAAAATTGTGCATAATTCAGACATGAAAATAACAATACAGTTTTTCTTTTAATGCATATGATTATCAAATAAGTCATGTAAATCTCATGATACTTGCACGTCTAATAAAATTAAGAGCACAATATTTGTATTGCAGAAGCGCTACATAAAATAGGCTCTCAAAGTCTCCCTCTCTCACTCCCTAAGATAGAAAGTATAGAGACAACGGACAAACCAAAGACATCTACTTTCTATACTACCACTTCAGACTACGAAGTGACAACGGTTATTGTTGTGACTTGTGAGTGTTGGTCTAAAGGAAAATGGTAGTGTGATGCCTGTGATGAGAACCTGAAAATATGTAAACCAATCATATCGGACTTAAGGCCCCAATGGGTGAGAAGATTCTACTCAAGGATGAAATCATTCACCTAACTTAAGTAACAAGATATTTTTAGAAATTAAATAAAATTTTGCAAGTCAAAAATTTAACAAATGAAATCACAACACTAATTGTCATAAACATCTATTCAGTATTTTGATATAAAACACAATCTTTGGCGTTGAGATCTCCTTCCATGATAGCCACGTTTTCCGATATGCGGCCTGTCGAGACAAAACCTCGATTCCATCCCATCTTATAGAAAAAAGAACTCTGATACCATAAACAAAACGAATTCAAGGAGAAGAGAGATGGGTAGGGAAGATGATGAAGCTAGGTTAGATAACAACAGTTGCTTCAATATCTTGTGTTGATTCAACAGATAATTAGAATATATATATGTGTTGGCCAACACTACCTAGGCCTCGTGAGTTTGTAACCACATGCACAGCACATGCAGTACATACAACTTATAACCGAATATGTTAGAGGTGTCACTAGTAGCTCTAGTCTTAACTGAAAGAAGCAAGCATTTGGAGGTCCAAGATCATCTATGCTCGGCTTCCTTTGAGGCTGTTGCCCTGAATTGTTCATCTACTTCAGTGAGTTTATTGGTTTGGTTAACAAGGGGTACTACAGGGATGTGAAAAAATATTGTTTTATTTAGAATGAGCCAGTGAATGGCGGTCACCCACAGGCTACACAACACCTTATGGTTCTTCTAAGGTTAGGGCTTTGAACAACCCTCTCTGATACCATGTAAGAATATATTATTAGGGAAGGAAGCATTCTATTCACTAGCAAAACCTTACCATATTAATATATCTAGAGAAGTAATAATACTGATTTAAACTTACAAACTATGTTATAAACCCATGCATATATGAAAAGAAACTAATGTTAACCAAATCTATTCTGTAACATGTTAGAAGGTCATATAATGTATGCCTCAGTCTTTGGTAATCTCAAATAGGCCCAAGGTTGACGCAATTATAATTTCCATATCTTAAGAATTTCATTTATCCCACTTTAGTAATGTAATCACCTTGTAAAGTATTTCAACTGATGAATCATGTAAGAAATATTCCACATGCTTTGGTGATGCGTTTCAGAGAGAATCCTAATGAAACAGGGACCTGAATCTATCAATCTAATTGTCTATAGGCATATGACTAATTAAACATGCTATGGAGTAATCAAAATAATTGTGATAATCGTTTGACTTTTAATATGGTGTTCTAAAACTGACCTTCAGGCAAATGAGTACTAAAGCTGTTCATTTATTTAGTAGTGTGTACAAGTGCGGCCTCACTGGAATTAAGTTTCGAAATTTTGGTATATAGGTTGAGAACATACGGTGGAAGAGCTCATGGCAATCCTGGAAAGAAGATCAGAACACGGCAAGGCAATGTCAAGGCAGTACGAGCTGCAGAATCCAATGAGCCCCAGGTTAGCATTGATGTATGTCTTTTTATATTCCATTATCTTTCACTACCAATAATACCATATTGCAGCAACAGTTTGATACATATTGTTATAGATTGTGCACTGTGGTGTACAGATTACTAAAAGCTACTTTTTTTGATTCGTCTGTCTAGTTTAAGCATATTTTCTCTCCTAACAGAATTTTTTTAACATGGAATTCCTTGACTGCATTGATTTTTGTATTACAGAGGCCAAAGTGCTCTACTTGTTAAGGTAACAAAAGTTGTAGAAGAGTAAGAACAAAAATATGGTTACCATATGGAAAATAAAAATAAAACATACTACTCACAGCTAATTACCAAACCCCTAGCATGCATCCTAAGAACATTGATGTTAAGATAACATGAATCAGATAACACATGCTCGGCTCTGTTGATGTATATTTCTAGAATAGTAAAGATGTAGACATGGAAGTGACCAAATACAGGGGAGCAACTAAATTCATGGTATAGTTGTAATGAAATTGTTCACAACATATATCAGTATGAACTACATGCATGTATACCTTTTTGGTTCAGTGTTAGTGTATTCAGCTATAAGAGGAATCAACTGTACCAATAAGTTGCAGCAAATATACCTTTTTGGTTCAGCAATCATTATCTCAAGTTTTGCCACTCTTGTGTCATCAGGATCATTCATATATATGTTTACATCACCAACCATTGTTGAAACAAGATATTTTTATCAGTACAAAGATAATCTCAAGAGTATTATTAAATCCATAGATGAAGCTTTAATTGGTATATTACAGATTTAGGCTGACAATTCCCACATCAACTCAGTAACATCCCAACGTACCACTAATTAATGCTATTCAGTCCATCACTGCCAATTTCAGTCCATCACTGCCAACACCACTGTTAATTCCTAACAGCACTGTTAATTCCTAACACCACTGTTAATTCCTAACACCACTGTTAATGCTATTCAGTCCATCACTGCCAATTTCCTTTGGGCATGTAAAAACCATGGGGTGGCATGGGAGATAATAGTCAAATTGTTCAACCATGGAGGCCTATAGGTTGTCTATCATGGGGAAATTTTGATGAAGAACATGAAGAAGAGAATTGATAGATTCCTTGAAAATCATGATAATTTCTGGATCAAGTGGATGAAGACATAATGTGTAGCTTTTCTATGTAATGTGTAGCTTTTCTATACCCTCTTTTTGGATAGAGAGGATATGAAAAGAAATTTTACGATATGATGACATAAACATTTCTAAATACCAATGATAGATGGGAATAAAAGACCAAAATAACAACCCACTAGAACTATTCCTAGAGAACTTATTGGACTGAATGTAGGTTCCATGATAAACCTAGAGGGAAGTCAGGATACAAACTTCAACCAAAACTAGATTGGTGAGGAATCATAGACCAATGTCCTCAACATGATTCCCGCAGCTATAGAACGTTTCTGTAGGTATTAATGACAACATTTCAGGTGTTGGAAACATTAATGATAACTCTTTATAATATAAAGTACATTGCTGGAAACATTAAAGACTACAAAAGCTTACATCTATATCTTACCACTGCCATTGAAGATATGGATTCGCATAGTGTGTTACAAATCTTGAAGGATGGCCTTGGATATGCTTAGGAAACAGGTATATTGCAGTGTCTCTGTTACATAAATTGCTCTGAGACAATCATTCACTGAACAGTGTAGATATGAATTGGAGAGAGGTAATGTTTTATTTTAATGTGCACAATTACTCAAGCTTTCTATGACCTAGAGCTAATCTCTGCAAAGTCGTATACATCATTTGGTTGGTTGATGGTTGTCTCTGATCTGCTGCAATTACATTTCAAACTTTTGGGATTCATTTGGAATAGGATTCTGAAACCCAAGTGTTTTGCTTTTTGTTGCTTCAAGTGGTTAAAGTTTTGAGCATGATTAGCCTCCTTGCTGATAGTTTCCTTTGCGTTACAGAAAATCTCGGAGTCAGAAACAATTCTTTGTCCACATTGAGAGCTATGTTTTGCTCGCGGGGAAGTTGGTTTGAAACTAGCTTGGCTGTCAACCTGTGCTTTGGAATGGTAAGCAACGATAGATATGGCATAATGTTGGTGATTCCCCGTGCTGCAGCTGGGAATCTGATGCAATGCTTTCTGCCGGATCCCAAAGAAATGAACGAATGCCGGTCTACTATTCTGCAATCTGCTGAGTGGATTTCAGCGAAGCTCAGGGTAGTGGGTGAATACTCGATGTTGATTGTTATCCAAAATCTGAGGGCTGTCTACAGCCGGGCTATATGCTGATTGTTATCTTGCTCTAACCAAATTGCAGATGCAAATTTGAATACCCGATGTAACCGCATGAAAGATTGATTTCAAAACTTTACATTTGTAGATGCAAATTACATATGTACTCTTTATTTATATCAACGTTGAGCACGCAATGTATGGATAATATTTTGCTTCAATAATAGAAATCGGTTTGAGGTGATTTAACATTTTTATGTGTCATTTTGGTGTTGAATCTTCTTATGATGTCATGTGAATTAGTATAAAAATATTAATTGAGGTTATGTATACAAAGTTTTCATTTAAAATTTGATATTCACTATAGTAACAATTAATTAACATTTAATAAATCATTCAATAATCAATAACCAAATCATTTACAGTAGTCCCTCATAAATATATTGATGAAGGTCCAGATTGACCATCAAAATTGCATTGATGACGACCACATAGCCCCTCAAAAATAATATTAATGAAGGCATTATCCCTTCAAAAATATATTCTCCAGGACCATCAAGTCCCTCATAAATGTATTTATGAGAACTAAACAGTCCCTCAAAAATGTATTTATGAAGGTTAAATAGTCCCTCAAAAATGTATTCATGAAGGCTAAATAGTCCCTCAATATAACATTCTTGAGGGTCAGTTGGTCCGTGACAATTGTATTCGTGAGGGCCACTGGTATTTGTCACGTGAGTTCTCTTCACGGACCATTTGTGAGGGCCAGACCCACAACCATCCCTATTTCTGAGGGCCTGTAGAGAGGGGTTTGTGACAGGACTCTCCCGTGAATAATGGCCCAGTTTTTTATAGTGGGTATAGGACAAAAGTGAGGACTAGGAGAGGAAGGAAGTAAAATAGAAACAAAAGGGAAGTGGTGAGAGTAGAGGAGGGAAGTAAATGGGAATACGAGGGAAGTGACAGGGGTAGAGGAGGGAAGTTACATGAAAAGAGGAGGAAAGTTGTGGGAAAGAGGAGGGAATTAATAGGGAAATATAAGATAAGATAAGTAAGAAGGGAAGTATTAGTAAAAGAAGGAGGAAGTAATCAAGAGAAGTAATAGAGGAGCATGGGGTGACCAAAACCTGGCGCAAAAAGACCATAAATGGGTGCAAAGTGATCAAAATTGGATTGAAGTGGCTAAAATTGGCTCAAAGTAGGCAAGACAAAAAGTGGGCGTCATGTGGCCAAGACTGGGTGCAAAATAACAAAAAATGGGCACATACTGTCCAAAACAGACAGTGAGTGCAAAATTATGAGAACTAGACGCCAAAAGGTCAAAAATGGGCACAAAATGACCGAAACTGGACACAAATTGACTAAAAATGTGTGAAAAATGACCATAATTGGGCGTTGCAAGTCAAAAAAGTGGGTGCAAAATGACAAAAGGTGGGCGAAAATTGACCAAAAGTGTGCACAATGTTGAAAAGAAAAAGTGGTCCTAAAAAAATTAAAATTAGGCAAAGAATTATCAGAATTAGACACAAAGTGACCACTTTTGGGCACGAGTGGCCACAATTGGGCGCAATGACCAAAACTAGGCATTGAAAGAGCAAAAGTGGGCACAAATGACCAAAACTAGACCTCAAAAGAGTGGATTCAAAGTGACCAAAAATAGGTGCACAATGACCAAAAGAGGGCACATAATGAATACAAGTGGCGTAAAACATGCTCCCCATTACTTCCCTCCTTACATTACTTCTCTCATCATATTGTGCTATTACATTCTTCCGCACCCCAATTAATTCCCTCCTCTTTCCTCACTATTTCCCTATGATCTCCTCTCCATGTTTAGTTCCCTACTCACTTCCCTTAATTATTTTTTCTTTCTCTAAAAATGATGCAAAAGAAGAAAAAAGTAGATGGATGGAAGGGGACGAGTGCAAGTGGCTGACACAACATTGAGCATGGGGTGGGACATGTAGGGAGGCAGTTTTACAATGTGTAATTTCATACAAACCTCGTACACATTGCAAGTATGGATAAGCATTGACTTGGGCTGGCCCGCTCTGACCTATGTCCTGAACCTCATAACCAACTCAAGCCATGTCCATATAATTTACATGGGTGGTCGTGCCTAAAATTTTATCTTGCGATTTATATATGAGTTAGGTCAGGTTCAAGGTAAACCCAACCCAAAAAAAAAACAGATATGCCCATATTAGTTACGTAGATGTACACATACCCACATGTTTGTATATAATGTGTTTCTTTGATAAGATACATTTGACTACAAACTTTCAAAATTATATTTGATCTAAAATGTATATAGTTGGTTATATTAACAAGACTAAAAGAGCAATGCATTGGAGTAAATCTAGGTTACTTCCACTTGTTTTATATATAATATGTTTGCAATAATTTACAATATATATGATATTAGAAATTGTATGTACATGGGTGGCCATGCCTAAAATCTTATCTCAGATTTATATATGGGGTGGGTCAGGTTCAAGGTAAAACCAACCCAAAAAAAACCCAAATACCCATATTAGTTACATATATGTGTACACATACCCACATGTTTGTATATGATGTGTTTCTTCGATAGTATACATTTGACTACACAATTTTAAAAATACATTTGACTTAAAACATGTTTACTTAGTTATATTAACAAGATTAAAAGAACAATGGACTAGAATAAACTTCAGTTATTTCTATTTATTTTGTACATAACATGTTTGCAATAATCTACAATATAGCATAACATAATATTAAAAACTGTATGTATACTATGTATATGCATTGGTGGATCAATCACTGAAGTAGAAATGTATATTGCTATTAGTAGTTGGATGATTTTTAATTATATCTCATAAATAACCAAGAATTACTCTAAATATGTCTAATCTAGGTGATATGTTTTTTCATCCATTTTGTTTATATAATAAGTTGTAAGTGTGCTAATTTTACAGATGATTCATATACATTACATGCACCGATTGATACACATTTTTAAGACCATGTGAAGAATTTGTCTTAGACATATCTTCATTTATTATGCTATTTAAGTTGGCGTGAATCGGACCCGAAATCCAAATTTATCTATAGGTCAAGTTTTACAAACATTACTTGAGTCTAAATTAGGCTGCAACTCAATTAACTATATAAATTTGGTTACTTGGGTATAGGCTTACGATGACCCGGGTGGCCCTGCCCGATACTGGTCATTATCTGCTGTTGCACGTCCTAAAGTTACACTCATTTGTGCGACAACATGCGCTACTTCTAACAGACAGTGACGGACTGAAATTCGTGACGGTTGAATTTTTTTTTTTCTTCCAAATTTCAGAGAAAGGGTGGTGTCTCCTGGTTTGGTGTAAGTGATGAGTTCCGTTAAACTCATTTTCTGGGAACTGTAGTTTCTAGAACTTAAGTTCCATTCACTTCCATGTGGTTGGTTTGTTGTAAGTGTAAATATGGAAATCATTAAAAATATTGTTAATATTTGTTGTATAATACAAATAAGTGAGGATGGCAAAGATAAAAAAAAAGAATCATATAAAAAAAATCATAATATTCTTAAATCATAATAACCATAACAAGTAGTTATGGTGCAGATGTTGCTCATTTAAAAATATTTTATTATGGTACACATATAATCTTAATAAAAATATTATGATTAAGATTACATCACAATATTTTATTTCACTTTGTGTATACAAAGTATTGTAATAATATCCACATTTCATTCACTTCTAGATATAAATTTTGATTCGTCATTGTTTAACGCAAATGTAGAATATTAATTTTTATATTATTTTTGTACGATTTTTTACTATATTATTCATGCATGGTTACAATTAATTATTATTTTTCGCATCATATTGTTTAAACATAAAAAATAAAAATATATAATGTAAATCACATTGTTTTCACATAGTGCGGTATTTTTTTTCATGATGTTTGTATTTTTTATTTTATAGATTGTACTGATAACAACGATGGTTATAATGTTAGATATTTTACATAACGCGATTATAGTGTATGATATTTTGCCATATTATGTTGTGGTTTTAACAACGAATTATATCCTCACCATTAATATTTCTAATCATAAATATTTTTACATACGTCAACGAATGAAGAATATAATTATATAAGAATTGTTGTTAATCGTCCCAGAACTCGTTTTCTGTTCTTTTTTAAAAAGAAATCAAGAATATTCTTTGTATATAACTCTGTAACTCCCTTCGGAACTCAAACACTTACTTTAAACCAATCGTAAAAAGAAAATGTGGAACTGCCATTCATGTGTTTTCCAGAAATCGGCCCGACACCCTGACGGCACTAGTACCCCTTCCGTGGCGCGCCCTCATTTCGACCCGTTTCCGTTCCAGTGCCAGGGTCTTCCCCCACCCCCTCCAGAACCAACAGCAGCTCTCAGCCCGTCAGTTGACATAGCATTGGTTGGGGGGTCCAGCCGTCCAGGTAAATGAGGCCCCTCACTGGCGTCCTTTGTTTCTTGTAAGAGCGCCGCAGCAGGGTGACTTCGTTTCTGCCAGCTATTTTTTGGTCGGTTGATTCTGGTACACCATCGAGCAACTCTCCTCTCCGGCTTGATCCGTCCTCTTCTGCGCTTCCCTAAAGGTTGTGTGCTTTTTGTCATTCTTTTCCGAAGTTCAGTCGTTTAATTTCTTCGGCCTGGTTCACAGTAACGCAGTGTGGATACTTCTTATTACCTATATCAGCATTTTAATGATTTCGGTTCTGCGAAATGTGCTGCTTAGAGATGCGAATGCGTGGGCACTGTGGTGATGCTTCTGGCTTTGGTTGTACGCTGTTTTTTTATGCAATGAGCCTATATTCACCTGCTTCGAAACCAGAACTCCTTGCCTATCTGCTTCCGTGTATACTAGTGTTCAGCCATGCGGGTGGCAGGATGAACCCTGAAAGAGGCCATGGCATCTAGAAACTAACGGTGAAAGGATTTGAAAAGGACGTATCAAGAATGAGGTCGTGAGAACGGAGAGAAGCTGGTAAGAGAGAACTCAGTCGAGGTCAAAATAATAGGCTCACCTCTGCTTTGACTGTAAATTATATCCGGAATGCCAGGGTACAACCACTTGTTTGCGAATCTCTGTAACTCACATATTAGATGAATCGGCTTAGAACTCATTTGTCCGATGTTGTTCTAAAGACATCACAATATGTGATTTGAGCGTGCAGCTATTCCTTTGATGATTGCTACCTCCAACGATATTTCATGCAACAACAAAGAAGGTTGTTGATACGATCTCATATGGGAAAGCGAAGATTAGTATTACTGCCAGTACTAACTGATATAAGGAATTTACGAAATCCATCCTCTCCCATTTCTAGAACTACTCTTTTGTAATACGTAACTGATTTACTTGACATGGCATTTAGTTTGCCGAAAAATATTCAAATTCTCCCTCTTCTACTCTCAAACTCAAGATAGAGGTACATATGCAGTTGCTAGTTTATCTCTTAAGGTAACAGAATACCTACTTGATTTAGCATGTAAACTTTCAGACCAAAGTTAGATCTTCAGACCAGAGTTAGATCCTTTTCTCTCAGAACTCAGATCCAACGTTTCTCTATTCTAGATTATCATTAATCTCCTCTTCAAAGGTAGATCCTGGAAGACCAGGTATGCAAAAAGAGTAATAAAACAGTTGTGGGACGATTAAAAGCTGGAGTAGATAAACAATCGATCTTGAACTCAAATAAAGAGTACCAGTTGCATCTGTAAAACTGAGTCTGGAGGGCTCCCAAACCCAGCTATGTGAGAATTTGCCACTCATGGTTGAGATGTTTCTATTTGAAACACACTCGTCTTCCATTTTCCGTTCCACTTCCACAACCTCCTCCCTTGTCCTCCTATTTCCTTCTCCATCTTCTCAGCTTACTCTACTTAGGTCCCCTATTATCTCCCAATTCATCTTCTATTTCTTCTTCCTCCTATTTCCTGTTCTTCCCTCCAGTCAACTCAACCCTATTTCCTACGTGATCCTCTTTATTCTCTTCTTCTCTACTCAACCCAGCACACCTCCTCTTCCAGTTTCTCGTCTCACCGAGTATTATTCCTGTAACTACCACCTACTCAAACGTGATTCTCCTCCTCAACTGACTGTTCCAATCAGCCCACCATCCTCTTCCATCTCCTCTTATTTACCCCCTTTTCCAATGTCATGCTAATTTGTTCTTCTCAGATTCCTTTTCCAATGTCATGCTATTTCGTTCTTCTTCTCAGATTAATATTCTGTTGATCTACTCAAACCCCCTATGCTTCTTTTAATTCCTCTAATTCTACCCGTTCCCATGTCTTCCCATCCATTTCGTTATTATTTGCTAGTTGTTACTGTTTTTATTCTTACATCTAATTCATTTGTGCTTGTTTTATATTCAGACCGCGATTGCATAAATTTAAGTTGTGTTTGCTTGCATCTAATATTTCTATGTGCTTAATTTGTTGCTATCATCCCTCTTGTGTGATTATGTGTGATGTGTTTTGAATATCTTATTTTCTCTAATGTTACATTTGGTTTCTGGTTTGTTTGATTGGTTTGATTTTGTGTGTGTGTTTATTTTCTTATCAATTTACTTATGGAGAGCCGTGGATCAGCACCAATTGGCACTAGTAACACCCAGTCACAAGACACACCACAATCACGATTCATTCCACCTGGTTCAACTGATCCAGCATGGAAGTATGGCTTCCTCAGGGATAAAACAACTATAGTTGGGTCACTTGTTCACTGTGCCGCAAAGAAATCAAAGGGGAAGTGAATCGCCTAAAGCAGCACCTAGCTCACCTTAAGGGCAACGTGTCTTCATGCCCTGAAGTTGACAACGACAGCAAGCGGAAAATTGGACAGAATATGGAGGAGATACGGAAGAAGAAGGACAAGAAGTCAAAAGCCACAACAAGTATCTGCAAAAGAGTTGACAATATCATGCACATGATGAAGGTAGATGAAAGAGATGAGGTTCACTGCACCACCACCCCTAGCAATGTCTCATCTAGGCAGCAGGTGGGAATAAAGGAGGCTGTAGATAACCAACAAAGAGAAAGGGTGAATCAACGTGTAGGTAGGTGGCTTTATCGCTCTCTGGTGCCTTTCAATGCAATATGTAACACTGCATTTCTGGAGATGTGTCAGGCTATTGGGCAGTATGGAAAGAATTATAGGCCCCCGTCTCACTACGAGGTGAGTGAGCCTATATTGAAAAATGAGGTTAAGCTTACAAAAGCAGGACTAGAACCACATAGAGATATGTGGAAACAATGTGGCTGTACAATAATGACAAATGCTTGGAGTGATAAAAGTAGCAATTTGATGAATTTGCTGGTGAGTTGTGAATTGGGCACATGCTTTCTCAGGGCAATTGGCACCTCATCCGAGTCTCATACAACTGAGTACATCATGGGCTTTGTTGATAGTTGCATTGAGGAGGTTGGGCCTCATAATGTTATCCAAATTGTCACTGATAGTGCTATTACAAATGTTCTAGCTGGGAAGTTGCTAACTGATAAATATCCTCACATTTTTTGGACCTCATGTGCTGTTCATGTCATTAATTTGATTTTTGAGGAGTTTAGTAAATACCCAAGAATTAAAAATGCCATGAAAAATGCTAAGGAGCTCATTACCTATATTTATTCACACCGTGGAACCTTAAGTTTGATGCGCAAATTCACTGGAAAGGGGGGAGATTGTGAGGGCTGGAGTCACAAGATTTGCTACTTCTTTTCTGACATTACAAAGTCTCCTTGACAAAAAGAATAAGTTGAGACTTATGTTTTCTTCTGATGAATGGTGCCAATGCAAATGCTTCAAGACCAAAGCAGGGGATAAAGCTACAACCACTGTTATAGCTACAACTTTCTGGAATCAGGTCTCCTTTGTCGTGAAAGTCTTCACTCCTTTGATCAATTTGCTGACAGTTGTTGATGGCGAGAGGAAGCCTTCTATGGGATTTGTGTACGGTGAACTCCAAGCAACAAAAAAAGAGATAATGACAATTTTTAAGGGAGTTGAGATTTCCTATAAGCCATTTATCAACGCCATCACTTCTTAATCCAAGGAAAGATTAGATAGCCCCCTTCACTTGGCCGCATATTATCTGAATCCTCACTATTTTTATAACGATCAAGCTAACATTGAAAAACAACCTGAGTTGATGGATGGCTTGATCAAGTGCATTGAGGTGTTTTTTCCTGATATTGAGATCCAAGATAAGATCATGAAGAAGGATCTAATATCCTATATGATGAGGCGTGGCACATTTGGAAAATCATTAGCATTGAGGCAGTGTCTGGTGAATGACGATGACTATATGCCAGGTATACATAACTTAAAATATCTTGTAATTATTCGGATATTGATGTTATGTATCTAATATGGAATGCTTATCATGTAGCTAATTGGTGGCGTGTGCATGGAGGAGAAACACCCCATTTGCAGGAGATGGCCATCAAAATCCTTAACTTAACTTCCTCCTTATCTAGATGTGAGAGGAATTGGAGTACCTTTGAAGGGGTAGGATATCTTTAATTCTCAATGTTAGAGATGAAACAATGAACTTTTTTAGTTCTATAAACATTTCTATCTAATTCATTATTCCTACAAATATTCAAATGCTAGGTCCTCATTAAGAAGAGGAATAGACTTGAGGCCAAGAAGATGAAGGACCTAGTCTATGTCAACTTTAATACTAAACTGCACGAACTGCGTGAAAGGAAGGATAGAGATCCTCTTTTGACAAGTGATAGGACGTATGCCATGGAGTGGATAGGAGATGATATAGACACAATTGAGAATGATGAGGTCAAAGGACTTATTGGGGGAGATGCAGTGGAGACATCAAGAGTTGATGCTCTAAGATCTAGGGTTACCTGTGCACAGACACACGATACACATGCTTCTACATCATTCCCTCTAATTGATGAATATGAACTTCCATATGACGTGTCTGCTGCTGCTGCTGATGATGTGCTTATTTATGTGGAAAATGATGAAGAATTCGATTAGATTTTATTAGTACCTCTTATTTTGTACTATTTTGTTTTATGTTCTAACCATGAGTCGCATGCTTATTTAGTTTTTGTTGTTCCGGACCTTTAGGGACATGATTACATATTTTTGTATTTTTCCGTTCATCTTTATGGCTATGTACTTCAATACTTGCGTTAAACCATTTAATGCTGATTTCATTTGAGTTTATGCTTAGATCATGTTTGAATGTATTCCAAATGACCGTTTTCTTATTAAAACTTTATTAATGAATTAATATCATGTTTAAGGGTCCAATTTTGGAATGGTAAAAAATAAATATGCAATCATATTATTAGTATATATTTACATAGAAATATTTTTTTTAGAAAAGTCAAAACCACATATACTCCTGCATATGTTCCCACATACCGCATATACTCCTATCAATAATTTTTGTACAAAAATACCACTTCTGAGAACCATTATTGGAGCTTTAATACTTTTGAATTCGAACGAATGAGCAGTCAAATACGATTTTAGTTGCTTCTAGCTTTGAATACTTACATTTAGGTTCTAGTAGCCGAAAGTACATAGAAGGATATTCGCTCGGATGAGACTTCGCCGATCAGATTCTTTTGGTTTTGATACTTGAATCTGGGATTTGATGGTCTGGAAGGAACAAGATATTCGGTCAATTATGACAACATCCGATGTATATAGAGTTGATACACAACCCCAACTTCAATCAGGTAGCATTTTAATATGTTCACATGCATGCTTAGACTCAGAGGGAACTATTTGGTCAAATGTAAGCAATACTCAATCGAATACGATGTCATTCTTTTTAAATCGATCAAATTTGCGCAAATATCTTGCATGTTTGATTTTTCCTTTTCAAGCATAGCATTGGTCTTTTTGAAGCAATCTTTGGCTTGATTTCATCTTGAATTGAATAGAGAATCGAACTCCTTGGTACATCAAATAAATTTAGAGACAATAGGAGTTTTCATGAGATTTAAGAGTTGTGACTAGTGAGGTATATTTTTACTCCTTGACCATTAGTTTATGTAGGGGTCATTTGTAAATTGGAATTCATGGATGTTATCAGCCACCCAAACTTAGGATTTCAAGTCCTTAAGCAAAGTCTACAGGGAAAACAAGATCAACTATCTTCAGGCAATATTTCAGTGATGATTTTAGCAATGGTTAATTTTTTTTAACAATGTATGAATGTTGTTGTTACAAACATTAAATAGATAATGCATCGCACCCGACTTATTTTTAGTTTGGGATAAAATCATAGAAAAAAACTCCGCCTATGTTTCGTACATTTTGTGCAAATGTACCCGATCCCAAGCCCGAGTAAAGGAGGAGGGTTGGTGGTAGGTTGACAACCAACCAAAAAAACTTTGTCACTCTTTCTATGACATGAATTCTTACAAAAAATTCGTTGGAGCATCCCTACCTAGCGACGTGCTGCATCCGCACCCGGGTGCAGTGATAAATATGCAAGGGGTTTTGACACAACGACGCCGGTTGTGTTGAAGGACAGACAAGGGTTTCCACATCTTGGACGGGTGTGGGTAAAGAAACTAGTCCCACTCATAGTTATCAAGGCGGGTGTCTAGGCGCCGCCTAGGCGCGCCTAAGCATCCTCGGCGCTCCACATGTCTCTCAAATCTAGGCGCCTAGGGATCATAGGTCAGTTTGTCAAACTAGGCGGGCTGGGCGGGCTAGGCGGTCGCCTAGGCAGTCAAGGCGGACAACCTAGGCGCTTTTGCTGCAAATGCTGCAAACATGTCAGTCCTTATACTACTATTTCTCTATTCTTTTTGTACTTCCTCTTGTGTCTCCTATTCTAGCTCATTTTCTTTTCTTTTTCTGACAATTGCTCCTGCATTTCTTGTTCCTGCTACTGCTGCTTCTTAATTTTTTGTGACTTCCTCCTATGTTCCCTCTTATTGCTATCTCTATGTTACTTATTTCAGAATTCCACACTCGCACAACATTTCCTTCTTCCACATCTAGTACACTACTGTTACTACTTCTATTTGCATGTTTTCTTCTATTTTTTCTAACTTATTCTTGCTCCTACATCTTCAACAGCTACTGTTGTTTGCATGTATACGCTAAAACTTCTTTATCTCTTCTTCATCCCCTAGGTTTCCTCCAACAACTCCCTTACAACTGATTCTTTTTGTTTATCTAACTTCTTCCTCCTTCAAATCTCCTCTACTGCTGTTGTGCGTTTCATTTTCTGACTTCTTCCTACAAGTCACTTGCATTTTGCTTTCTTTTTTCCTATTTTTTTTCTCTTACAGTTCCTACATATCTTCCTCCTGTTGTTATTCATCCTCTTAATTCTCCTTCCTATAATCGTCCCAATAGTTATCTATAGAAGTTAGGCATATGACAACATTTAATGAGAAAATAGTTGCAAAATTACATGTAGTATCATGTGTATAAATAAATAAATACATAACTTAAAATAAACCAAAAAACAAAAACGCCCATAAAAGCCTAGGCGCCTAGGTGCGCCTAGGCGGGCTAGGCGCCCATAGGCTGAAACCTATCGCCTAGCCGCCTTGACAACCTAGGTCCCACTACATCATTGCCCGGATGTAATGAAATATGCGCAAGGGTTACCACAGCTTGGACGGGTGTGGGTAAAGAAGTTAGTCCCGCCGCATCATTGCCCAGATGTAGTGAAAAGGGTACAAGGGCAACATTTTCGACAAAGGCAAGTAAAGAAGCAAGTTCAACAAAAAAAGATTAGAGTTGGATCTTGGAATATTGACTCTTTGACAGGGAAATCTTTGGAGATAGTGGATACCATGATAAGAAGAAAAGTCAGTATAGCTTGCTTGCAAGAAACCAAGTGGACAAGGGAACGTTGTAGAGAGATTTGAGGCACATGATACAAAATCTGGTATACATGTATTGATAAACATGGAAATGACATAGGTATTATTATTGTTAAGATGTTGAAGGATGATGTTGTCAAGATCACAAAGATGGGTGATAGAATCATAGCTATCAAGGTCGTTCTTGGGGGAAAGATTTTTAACATTATTAGCGTTTATGCCCCCCCCCCAAGTTGGCCTTAGCGAGGAGGCTAAGAAGGATTTCTGGAATGACATGAATGAATTGATGCAGGGAATACCGATAGATGAGAAGATCATCATTGGCTAATTTAAATGGCCATGTGGGGAGTAGCAATGTTGGATATGAGAGAGCTCATGGTGGTTTTGGATGTGGTAGCTAAAATGGAGGAGAGAGGATATTAGACTTCGTAGTTGCATATGATATGATTTTGGCAAACAAAATTTCATAATAATACTTTCAAGAGTGGACACAATTGTAGCCAAATTGTGATTGCCTCCTTATGAGGCGGGTGGATCGTAAACTATGCAAGGATTGTAAAGTGATTCCTGGCGAAGAACTCACGACCCAACATCGGTTGATGGTTTTGGATATTGACATGAAGATCAATAAAGGCAAGCATAACAAAAACCAAGATAGCAGGATCAAGTGGTGGAATCTTAAAGGAGAAAAGAAATTGACTTTTCCTGATAAACTCATCAAGGAACTTGGAGTCTGATGTTAATACTATGTGGCATAACATGAGCTCCTGCATAACAAAAATTGCTAAAGAGGTTTTGGGGGAAGTCTAAAGGTTGTGGGCCTCCACAGAAAGAAACTTGGTGGTGGAATGATGAAATACAGAAGGCTATTAAACTGAAAAGGGAAATCTATAATGGCTTGCCCAAATCTCGTGATGATGCAATGTTCCAAAGATACAAGCAAGCAAAGAAAGAAGCTAAAAAGGTTGTTCATGAGACAAGGTCTAGATACTTTGATGATATTTATAAGTTGTACACAAGAGAAGGGGAAAAAGATATATATAAAATGGCTCATATAAGAGAAAGGAAAGGAAAAGACTTGAGTCAAGTAAAATGAATTAAGGATGAAGATGGTAGAGTGTTGGTGTAGGACGATGATATCAAGAACCAATGGAGAAATTACTTCCATAAGCTTTTTAATGGAGATACTGTAAATGACGTTCACGACTCGTGTGACATGAATACAAGAGATATTATTTACACGATGAGTTTCACTATTTAAGGTCAAGAATGCTTTGAAAAAGATGTAAATGAGAAAGGCATGCGGACCAGATGATATTCCCATTGATATATGGAAGAGTATGGGGATGAAGGAGTTATGTGGTTAACAAAATTCTTTAACAAGATCTTGAAGACCAAGAAGATGTCGGATGAGTGGAGAAATAGTACTATAGTCCCCATCTTCAAGAACAAAGGTGATGTCCAAAGTTGCACAAACTACATAGGTATCAAGTTGATGAGTCACACAATGGAGCTTTGGGAGAGAATTATTGAGCAGAGGCTAAAATCTATAACGTAAATATCAAACAACCAATTTGGTTTCATGCCTGGAAGATCAACAACACATGCAATTTTTCTAATAAGGAGGCTTATGGAGAAGTATAGAGAAAGCAAAAGAGATCTTCATATGGTTTTTATTGATTTGAAAAAGGCTTATGATCGAGTACTCATGGAAGTGTTATGGATTGAAGAAAAATGATGTGTCAATCTAATACATTGACTTGATTTAAGACATGTTTGATAGCTATATTGCAAGTGTGAAGACTCCTGGAAGAGAGACACCAACTTTTACTATTACAGTTGGGGTACACCAAGGATCCACACTCAGCCCATATCTGCCCGTTCTTGTTTTGGATGAGTTGACAAAGAATGTTTAGGATGATATTCCTTGGTGTATGTTATTTGTTGATGATATTTTATTGATTGATGAAACTAAAGATGGATTGAATGATAAAGTTGAACTTTGGAGAAAGACATTGGAATCAAATGGATGGATGATTAGTAGGAGAAAAACTGAGTATATGCATTGCAATTTCAGCCAATCTTGCAGTGTGAATGGTGGAGCCAAGTTGGATGGAGTAGACGTACCAAAATGTGATAAATTTCATTACTTGGGTTCTATTATTCAAATAGATGGGGATGTTCAAAATGACGTTTGTCACAGGATTACTGTAGGATGGTTGAAATGGAGGAGCACAACTGGTGTATTATGTGATCAGAAGATTCCTCTTAGATTAAAAAGCAAGTTTCATAGAACTACTATACGGCCAACCATGCTCTATGGGAATGAATGTTGGACGGTGAAGAAACAAGGTCTCAACAAGATGAACGTAGCTGAAATGCGTATGCTAGGATGGATGTGTGGGAAGACAAGAAAAGATCGCTTGAGAAATGACTGTATCAGAAATAAAGTGGGGGTGACGAGCATTGAGGACAAGTTGCGCGAGGACCGACTCAGATGGTATGGACATGTGCAACGCAAATGCGCCTATACGAAGTAATGCTATTGAGTCAAGCACAATTAATAGAAGAAGAGGAAGACACAGATTAACACAGGAAGAGCTTATCGAGAGAGATTTTGAATCTCTACATCTTGACCAGAATATGACCCATGATAGAGCTGAATGGAAACAAAGGATCCATGTAGCCGACCCCAACATAGTTGGGACTGATGATGATGACGACGACGACTACGAAATTATAAAAATCTGAAAGCATATCTAAGTCACACTTTTTGTTACTAGGTTACACACATTTAGTCAGTCACTTCACCGTCCTCTAGTTCAGAGGCAATACTTTCTAAACATACAAGCTTATTATCAATTAAGCACCATGCGAACAAAGAAACGATTCATTACTTTCTTATAATTGCACCAATTGACACAATATTTGTGTGTGGGAAAAGGAACTTATTCCTCTGGCCAGTTTATAGTGAGCATTTACCACGTGTCTAAATTTATGAACACTTTGTTTATTCAAGACAACAATAACAAAATTTTGTCATCTCATCTCTTCAATTTGTTTATTTAACCAGGTGAATATCAATGTTTCACAACTTGACTACGACAAAAGTCTCTACACACCAACCTTCCTCTGATTTGTTATACTCAAATTGCTTTTGTTGAAGCTAAGGAGATCAAGGCGAAGTTGATTGTCGTCTCTCCATTTGAGCAATTGGTGTGGATCAAGATGACAAAAGTCAATCTTGTGTGAGCAGCTGCTGCCTATGCTATAAACTGATTTATCTTCTTCAATTACTAATAACTTTTGCTAAGAAGAGAAAAAATGGATAAATGAAGGTCTATCCTTAGGGCCTGCTTGGTAGGGTGTAATGGATAAATGAAGGTCTATCCTTAGGGCCTTCTTGGTAGGGTGTAGTACTTTATTACAATTGTATGTTCACTTTTCAGTTTTACTATCTATTTGGTAGGGTGCATTTGAGTGTAATAGCTTAAATTTATAGATATACTGTGTTATTTACTTGTTATTTTACTGTTTTACTTTTAGTCCCATATTGCTCACTTGTGTACTTATGTCTCTACTCTCATTAGCTATATTAAAGACTATCCTGTAACCTGTTTTACTTTTACTCATTGATTAAACAATTCCATTTCCCTCTAGATGGTATCAAGAGCATGTCTCTTTTTCCCCACCCATCCGTCCGCAGTAACGTAAGAAAACCAGCCCCTCCCCCCCCCGCCCCCCACCTACCCGCCACCGGCTTGCCCCCTCATCACAACGCATACCGAAAAAGCCATGTTGTCGACCATTAATGACGGGGTCGAACACCGGTCGGTCAAATCGTCTGCCCCCCCCACGTCGCAGACCCCTCCCCTCCTCTCCTTCACCCCCCCAGCCCTTCCCCACCCGCCACCCACCCCCCTACCCGCCGCCGTCTCCCCTCCCCATCCTCCTTTTTCCCACCACCAACCCCCCCCCCTCTCCCTCTACGTCCAGGTGATCTTCGTATTCAAGTTCGGACATCCACCGGCCGTCTAAGTTGAGAGCCTTTCGTCTCACCGTCTTCTCTGCCTGCGCCTCATGAAGGAACATTGAGCTTTCCTCATGACGGCGTAGGTTTCTCGATATATATGCATATTCTTCCCTATACGGGTTTTCTGATATGACTCGTCAGATCACTGCTGCTGTTATCTGCCCCTTTGTGGGTCTCTGATCTACTCTGCTGCTGCGCCGACTACTGCCTCTGCCATGGCCTTATCTGAGCCTCCTCGCTCTCTGTGTGTCACCACGATGAAGCTCGACGACGGCTCCAACTATCATTTGTGGTCGGCGCCATTTGTTCTATATGTCAAAGCACAAGGCCAGTATCACCATCTTACGGCTGAGCCTCCTGCTGATGCAGATGACAAAACCAGACAAAGCTATGCACAATGGTCCAAGGATGACTCCGGCGTCATGTCTTGGATCCTCAACAGTACCGAGCCCCGAATTAGCCAATCACTTCTCTGCAGGCTGCTACTGTTGAGGAGAACTCCTTTTTAACCAGGCTGCTACAGAAACTGCTGCTGACTCTACCGCTGACGTACCTGCTGCTCCTGCACACACGGAATGGTTACGTTCTGAGTTCGAGAAGATGTTCCAGGAGTGTCTCGCACAACTGCCATCCTCGTCTACACCAGGACCCTCTGCCATACTCGCTTCTCCATCATCTGGTAACAAACAGTGGTGCATTGACTCGGGTGCATCCACTCATATGGCTGGTGATCTTCGTCTATTTTATGTTCTAAATAAAATTGCTACTATATCATCTGTTACTGTTATAAATGGCTCCAAAACTGCAGTTCATGACACTGGCACGGTTCCTATTTCACCAAAACTGCAATTGCATTCTGTTTTATATATTCCAAAATTTCCTGTTAATCTGTTGTCAATCAGTAAGATGATAAAACAATTCAAGTGCTCTATTAAATTTGATCCTTCTGGCTGTGTTTTGAAGGATCTCCGCACGAAGACGATGATTGGTTCGGGCCGTGAAGGACCAAATGGGCTGTATTATCTGGATGGACCTCATGTTGCTTCTACTATGCTATCTACTTCAGTGACGGGACTACAGTTGCACTTTCGCCTGGGCCATCCATCTGCTACCAAATTAAAACATTTATTCCCTACTTTATCTGAGAACAGTTTTTCCTGTGAAACTTGTGTTTTAGGCAAACGAACTCGGTCTGTTTTTCCTGCTAAGAAAGTTATTGCTTCTAAAGAAATTTTTGACATTGTTCATGCTGATATTTGGGGACCGTGCTTCGTATCCAGTCACTCGGGTGTGAAATATTTTATGACCTTTATTGATGATTATTCTCGCACCACAGTTGTTTTTACTTAAAGGTTGAGATACTGTGTTGGATACTATTCATACCTTCTTTGTTGAAATTCACACCCAATTTAACCGACCTATTAAAAATTTCCGTACTGATAATGCACTTGAGTTCATGCAACAATCTGTTACCTCCTTCTGTGCTACCCGAGGAACCATACATCAAACCACTTGCCCTTACACTCCTCAACAAAATGACGTCGCTGAAAGAAAAAACTCACTTATTTGAGGTTGCTCGCACTCTTCTCGTACACTACAAAGTACCCATAATTTCTGGCCTGAAGCTGTCTCTACGGCTTGCTATCTCATCAATCACATGCCTTCCTCTCTTTTGAAAAATCAGGTCCCGTATGTCATTTTGTTTCCTGATAAACCCTTATTCTCTCTGCCTCCTTGCATTTTTTGGGAGTATTTGTTTTGTGAAAAATCTTCGTCTTGGGCTCACCAAACTTGATGCTCGCTCGGTCAAATGTGTTTTTCTGGGATATTCCCGTATACAAAAAGTCTACCGCTGTTTTGATCCTATTAAAAAACAGTGGTTTGTTAGTGCGGATGTGACCTTTTTTGAGCATATGCCTTACTATTCTACTGATGGCGCAAAATTGTCTGCTGATATTATGGCTACCACACCGTTACCGGTGATTGTTGAGGATTTACCGTCTCCTGATGTGTCTAAAGAACGCCCATTGCAAGTCTATCAGCGCAGGTCAAAGAACCACAATGCTTCTGAAGCCCCAGCCGAACCAAATCCTGTGTCTGCAGTTGATCCACCATCCACTGAGGTGTTTTCTGACCTGGATCTTCCTATCAGTTTATGGAAAGGTGTTCGTCATGTACTAAGCATCCTATCAGTCATTTATGTCCATCTGACAATCTCTGTGTTAGCTTTGCTTGCTTCAATTCTGTTTTGTCTGCTGTGATAATTCCTAAATCAGTCGAAGAGGCCCTTCGCATTCCTGCCTGGAAACATGCTATGGAGCAAGAAATGCATGCACTCTGTGATCGTCACACCTGGGATCTGGTTGATCGTCCCTTTTCGTGCCATACCGTTGGCTGCCGCTGGATATTTACTATTAAATATCAACCGTATGGTACCATTGAATGCCTGAAAGCCAGATTATTTGCAAAAGGTTACACACAGACATACGGTGTTGACTACTTTGAGACCTTTTCTCTAGTTGCATGCCTGAATTCTGTTCATATTCTGATTTCTATTGCTGTAAATAAAGACTGGCCTCTGTATCAACTTGATGTCAAAAACGCTTTTCTCTATGAAGATCTTCAGGAGGAGGTATACATGGAGCAACCGCCGAGATTTGTTGCTCAGGGGGAGTCTGCCTTCAAAATATGTAAACTCAGAAAGGCCACCTATGGTCTTAAGCAGAGCCCGCGTGCCTGGTTTGATAAACTCAGTCAGATCTTAATTACTTTTGGCTTTCAGCGATCACAATCTGATCATTCTGTATTTATTCGTAAGTCAGCAGCATGGCTTGTTATTCTGATTGTATATGTAGATGATGTTGTTTTATCTGGCAGTGATAATGCGGGTATCCAGGCAACCAAACATTATTTGGCATAACACTTCATCACCAAGGATCTTGGCAAACTGCGGTATTTTCTAGGTATTGAAGTTGCCAGATCATCTGTAGGAATCTGTCTTTCACAAAGAAAATATGTTCTGGATTTATTGCAGGAAACCGGCATGCTGGGCTGCAAGCCAACCAGCACTCCTCTAGATCCCAACATGGATTGGGATGATGATAGCTCTCCACCTTATGATGATCGTCACCAGTTTCGAAGGCTGGTAGGCAAGCTTATCTACTTGACGGTCACTAGGGTTGACCTAGCAGCTGCTGTGAGATTCATAAGCCGGTACCTTGATAAACCCCAGTAGTGCCACTGGGATGCTATGTGTCACATCCTACGATATCTTAAAAGCTCGCTAGGGAAAGGTCTTCTGTATAAAAAGCATGGCCATTGCAATCTATCTGGATTTTTTTATTCTGACTATGTAGGAAGTCGATCTGATCGAAAGTCCACTTCTGGATACTGTACCTTTGTGGGAGGCAACCTAGTCACCTGGCGGAGCAAAAAGCAAACTGTGGTTGCTAGATCCAGTGTCGAGGCCGAATATAGAGCCATGGCTCATACTGCATGTGAGCTTTTGTGGGTCCGTGGCCTTCTTCAAGAGTTTGACATTGCTTATTCTAGTCCCATTCCTATGTTCTGTGACAACAAAACCTCGATTTTTATTGCAAGCAACCCCACGTTTCATGAACGCACGAAGCATATTGAAGTTGATTGCCATTTTGTTCGGGAGAAAGTTCTGTCCGGACATATCTGCACTCCATATATTGAAACTGACAAGCAGCTTGCAGATATCTTCACCAAGATCTTGCCTAAAGCTCGGTTTCCGACTCTGATTGACAAGTTGGGCTTGTTTGACATCTACGCTCCAGCTTGAGGGGGAGTATAGATATACTGTGTTACTGTGTTATTTACTTGTTGTTTTACTGTTTTACTTTTAGTCCCATATTGCTCACTTGTACTTATGTCTCTACTCTCATTAGCTATATTAGAGACTATCCTGTAACCTGTTTTACTCACTGAAATTCATTCCGCATCCAACTTTATCATCGACGGTGAATATCCCAGAATCAGTACTGCACTGGAATCCGGAGAGGTCGGGTGCATTTGCGTCTTGAACCAGCACTTTACAGCCGTGGCTACTTGAAAATTTGTATTTTCTGCTGCAGTTATTAGGTTGTTGCTCTGTTCTGTTTTACTCACCAAATAACAATGATCCAAAGCACAAAACCTGAACGGCATCCTACCAAATACGATCTATGCAGTCCGAAAGCTGTGATTATCTTTGATTTACTTTTTGAATCATGAAACCACGTCTGACTACATCCTACCAAATTAGCCCTTGTTCTCAACTGCCAGTCGATCAATCTAGCTGCCATGATGTTTCCTTTGTGGGAAACAACCTGTAGTTATGTTTTCCTATTATGTATTTACACTGTTTGATTGGTTGGATCAATGTTATTTGTCTTTGTTCGACAGTAGGTCGGTAGTCTTGGTTGAAGAAAAGATTGTTTGTAGAGACTCCCCAGCAGTGACAATACAGAAGAAGTAGGAACTGGATGGTGTGGAGAGTACACCTGTCACACTTAGGGTACGTTTGATTAACCGAATCTGGCCATAATGGATTGTATTTCATTCTTCAGCACGCCAGAAACTATGTTTGATTCACAGAACTGGAGAAATTAAAGAAATCCCGTAGTTTGGGCAAGTAATAAAAGCTGGATACAGTTATCCATTTCAAAATGGCCGGACGCCATTCTCCCGCAACTTTAACGCTGCCGTCCGTAGAAAAAGAACGCGAACAGCCTGGCATCGCTATCCAAGCGCAGATGAATCCAAAGCTAAAGTTTCTTATCAGGAAAGTTTTCGGAACCTGTAAAATCATGTACCGGGAGTGTTCCGATGCTGCATTCCGAATAATCCAGTTCAATGCAGCAAAACAAACGTGTCCTTAGTGACGCAAAATCAATCTAGAAAAACAAAAATATTATGTTTGTCCAGACAAACACCTGAGGCAGGTATTTATATAGATCTGGTCTAAAACCCTAATGACTTGGGCAATTGCTCAGAATTACCTAACTAATAAGCTTACTTGAATAATGTAAACTGAAAAAATTGCAACTAAGTCACTAGAAGTAAATCAGGTTCCTAAAATCAATTGAAATACCGAAATTGTCTAGACACAACTAATCGACACAATCAAGCTCTCAGGAGAAGCCAAGTTTGAGGGTGGCTCTAGATATATAGGCTGTCTTGTGTCAACTCCCTTGACTAAGAAAGACAAAACCTGCCTGTAGCGTGTTTGTGTTCAACGAAAGTTTGCAGATGCCTCTCCTATTCGCCGCAAGTGACATATTTTAGAGAGAATGTCATAGAGGTGTTGCCGGCGGAGAATGCCAACAAAATAGATTGCTGGGAATCTGAAAAGAATATATATAGCGAAGCTGTCGTGCCCATGTGCGACGTTCTGCCATGTATACCCCAACCTTGCATGGGAGCACATCACATTTACGTAGGTACCAAGATAAGAAGAAGTGACGAAGCATCTATCCATGACACGTCCAATCCAATAGAGGTAATTTGATGTTGGATGGGTCCTAGAGATATATACAAACCTGGACTACTGATGTACATACAACATTAGCGGCACTGCCAACGTCGATGATGATCATGCACGTGTCCTCCACACTCAACATTGGGCAAAAATAGGTTATTATACATGGGTCAGAATGGGGAGGCTTAGAAGTCCACAAAAGTAGGACACATCATGTCTAATCCTTGCACTCATCGTCACTGGCTGGAAGCACATCCTTATACTGCTCAGCATCTTCATTTTTATTATTGGATGTCACTTGAATCACACGGTCGAGAGGGGATCGATTGAAACTGAATAAGACCGAGTTCCTTTTCTCGGCTTTGAATGGATGGCCTACTAACTTTAATTGTCTTTTTGTGTATGGGATAATAATGTAATTTAGTAAGGGACGTAGATATACCCATAGTGACAAGTTCGGGATTCAGCAATTTTTCAATTGGCTAGAAAAAATCGGAATTTGGAAAAAATTGAGAAAAGTCGTGAAAAGATTGATACATTTCGGTCAAAGTTTGGTCAACTATTCAGAAATAATCGAGAATAAGTCGGCTATATAAATCTATATACAAATATATGTATGTATATATGTATGTGATAAAGAGAGGCATTCTCTCTCCCTCTCCCACGCCCGTGACGGAGGCCTGTATGTATGTATGTATGTATGTGTATATATATGTATGGGATTAAGAGAGAGATTTCTCCCCCCTCTCCCATGCCCTTGGCATAGGCCGAATGCCCGGGAGGGTGGTAAATCAAGGCGGCAACTGGGATTCGAACCCGGGTCCCTTTGTTAGGGGACACTGTGCTTGACCACTTGAGCCACTCATTGTCGGCCTATGTATATATATGTATGTATATATGCATGTATGTATGTATATATATACATACATACCTACATATATAAATGTATGTATGTATGTATATATATAGATACATACATATATGATGCATGTAACTATTAAGGTTACAAGACATGCAATCTTAGTGACTGAAAAAGTAGGAAAGAAGTAAAAAATAGTTGAGCAATAATAATGAATTGTCCAGAGGAGTGGGGGTTGGAGGTTTAGTGTATATCAGGAGTTTTGTGTACATGGTTTGGTAAAAAAAGAGCAAGCGACTTAAAAGAGAAAAATCATGAAAAATCGTAACAAGTCATGAAGAATCGTGAAAAATCATATAAATCATGAAAAAGCGGGATAAATCGTGAAAAGTCGCGAAGAACGGTGATTGGCGTATTAATCGTGATGAAAATTCGGGAGCCTATAACATCGTGAAAAATCGCCGATTTTTCATAAAATACGGAGACTTTTGTTACTAAGGATATACCATGATCCTACCCTATAAAATTTCCCCCGTGACTGTTATTGTTACATTATATATTTCCTGTTTTACATAGCCTGTTATTTGTTTTGTTATTTTCCTTTATATATGGACCTCTCTGTAAATCTCTCAGTATTATATATATGAGGGTGCACACATTGTGCAACCCTGAGCTTTCTGGAATTCCTGACTCTGTCACATGGTATCAGAGCAGGCTCTACCCTAGCCGTCTTTGCCTCCCTCCCTCCCTTCTCTCTCCTCCGTCCCCCCCCCCCCCGCCGCCACCCGGCAGCAGGCCGCCCGCCGCCGCCGCTGGCTTAGCCAGGGCAGCCGCAGCGCCGGCAGGCCGCAGGTCCCTCCGCGGGGGTCTCTGTGGTTCTGTCTTGCCTCCTGGCTTGGTGCACCGCTAGTGCTTGAGCAACCTTGGTTGTTGTTCGCACAACAGGTGCGCTGCCGGGTGGTCGTTTTCTACGGGACCATTGAGCCACTGGTAGATCTGGACTAGATCAGTCTTCCGGGGGAGATCGGCGCCTTGTTCGTCTGAGGGACAACCTTCAGTTCGTGTTTGTTTGTGCCTGCCTGCCCGTGTAGGCTTCGGCCTCCGGGTTTTCTGCTACGCTTCAGCGTGGTTTGTATGTGAGAGGTCCACGGTGACTAGCTTCTGCCTGCTTCTGCCTGCCTGACGGCGTAGTCCGTCTTCTGTCTGTGCCTACTTGTGCCTGTTCCTGCCTTCCTGCCGGTCCTCATGGCGTCTTCTGGGGATGATATATGGAGAGACTCGCGCCGTCAAGTCACTACTGTTAAACTTGACGGGCGCAACTACCAGCTTTGGGTATGCTCCTTTGTGATCTTTGCCAAATCACAAGGGAAGTACTCTCACCTGATTCGGACTGGCTCGCCTCAGCCTGCCGAGGAGGCGGATGCAAAGGACATCAAAGCCTTTGATGACTGGGTTCGTGATGACTCGACAGTTATGACATGGATTCTCAACAGCTCCGTTGAGAAGATCAGTGTCACTCTTCTTCAGCTGCCTACGGCGAAGCAGATGTGGGATCAGCTCGCCAGTACCTACTCACATAGTGAAAATCCCAAGAAGGTCTTTGATATCACCAAGCAACTGGAGCGTCTTCTTCTTGAGCGTGTTGGGTCTGCTTCTGCTGCATCTACTAGCGGAGCGCATGCTGCTTTTTCTGGTTATGATACTGCATTCCTGAGCTCCTCCTCACCTTCTACTTCTGGTAATACCAAATGGGTGATAGATTCTGGTGCATCTGCACATATTTCTGGAAATAGATCTTTGTTTAAACATATATCTGCACCTGTCCGACATTCTTCTGTTATGCTTGCTGATGGCTCCAAGTCCTCAGTCCTTGGAGTCGGTGATATTATTTCTCAGTTTGGCCTCAAATCTGCCTTATATGTGCCCAGATTTCCTCTTAACTTATTGTCTGTCAGCAAAATTTTAAGGAGTTTAAAATGTAGCTTGACATTTGTTCCTGGTTCATGCGTTTTTCAGGACCTTCGCACGAGGACGAAGATTGGTGGGGGGTATGAAGGTGCTGATGGGCTCTTCTACTTGGACCAGTTACCTCGATCAGAGAAAGCTGCTGTGATATCTGCATTATCTGCATCTGTTTCTGCTCTACAGTGGCACTACAGGCTGGGCCATCCCTCGTCAGAGAAGCTGCGTAGTTTAGTTCCTGATATTGGCAGTTGTCATTTTCAGTATGAATCATGTCAGTTAGGAAAACAAACTCGTACTGTGTATCCTAGACGTAGTACTGTGAGCAGTAAAAACATGTTTGATTTAGTCCACTCTGATGTATGGGGTCCATGCCATGTACCAAGCTTGTCTGGTTACAAGTATTTCATTCTTTTTATTGATGATTTTTCGAGGACTACTTGGTTGTTTCTGTTAAAAAGTAGGTCCGAAGTGCTGTCTACTATCAAATACTTCTTTGCTGAAATAAAAACGCAGTTTGGCATGCCTATTAAAGTTTTTCGCACTGATAATGCTTTAGAGTTTGTTAAGCAAGATGTGGTTGTTTTTTGTAAATATGTGGGTACCATTCACCAAACTTCATGTGCTTATACCCCACAACAAAATGGTGTTGCTGAGAGGAAGAATAGACACTTATTAGAAGTTACCAGGACAATAATGATGCATTCTCATGTGCCCCGCTCTTATTGGCCTGAGGCTATCTTGACTGCATGCTTTCTGATTAATAGGATGCCATCGTCTGTTATTGGAAATAAGATTCCCATCCAGGTTTTGCACCCTGGCACCTCCTTGTTTACTGTGCCTCCTAGGATTTTTGGGTGTACTTGCTTTGTTCGATTGCTTGGACCTACTTCTGATAAGCTATCTCCTCGAGCTGCTAAATGCATTTTTTTGGGCTATTCTCGAACTCAGAAGGGTTACAGATGTTATAATCCCAGCACCCGGAAGTGGTTTACCAGTAGTGATGTTGTTTTCTTTGAAGATACACCGTATTATTCTTCAGCATGAGATAGTTTGCAGACTGACATTCTGGCTCCTCCTTTACCTGTTATTTCTGAATGTATGCCTGACCGCACTGATACTGAGATTACTGCGAGGCAAGATCCTCCTCTTATTGTTTATCAATGCAGGAATAAAGCACCTTCCACACAAGTACCCCCCCAAGACAACCAATCTTCTCCTCCAGAAGGTTATGCTGCTCCTGAGGTACACTCTGATCTTGACATACCTATTGCACTCCGTAAGGGTACTCGTTCTTGCACTTCTCATAGCATTGCTCAGTGTGTGTCTACTGCTCATCTGCATACTCATTCCAGCAATTTTGTCTCTGCCTTATCTACTGTGGCTGTACCTAAGAATGTTCAGGATGCTTTGAAAAGTACGGCTTGGACATCTGCTATGAATGATGAGATGATTGCTCTTACTGACAGAGACACTTGGGAGCTGGTGGATCCACCTCCTCAGTGTAAGCCTGTAGGCTGCAGGTGGGTTTATGTCGTCAAATATCAACCTGATGGTACGGTTGAAAGGTTGAAGGCAAGGCTTGTTGCGAAGGGCTATACTCAGACATATGGCATTGATTATTTTGAGACTTTTTCTCCTGTTGCTCGCCTTAACTCTGTCAGGATTCTTTTATCTGTTGCTGTGAATCTCAACTGGCCTCTCATGCAGCTTGATGTGAAAAATGCTTTTCTGTATGGTGACTTACGGGAGGAGGTGTATATGGAGCAACCTCCTGGGTTTGTTGCTCAGGGGGAGTCTCACAAAGTATGCAGGCTTAAGAAGTCTATCTATGGGCTAAAGCAGAGTCCCCGTGCCTGGTTTGATAAGTTGAGCAGGATCATGATTGATTTTGGCTTTCTGAGGTCACAAGTTGACCATTCTGTATTTACAAAAAAGACTTCTGCTGGTATTACTGTTCTGATTGTATATGTTGATGACATTATTATTTCTGGCAGCGACACTCTTGGTATTCAGGCTACCAAAGATCATTTGGGCAAGCATTTTGCTACCAAAGATCTAGGCAGACTTCGGTACTTTCTGGGCATAGAAGTCTCTAGAAACTCTAATGCCTTGGTTCTTTCGCAGAGAAAGTATGTTCTTGATATTCTGCAGGAGACTGGTATGCTTGGAGCGAGACTTGCGGACACTCCTCTTGATCCCAATGTTAATTGGGATGATGATTCCTCTGCTATGTTTACTGATCATAAAAAATTCAGGCGGTTGATTGGTAAATTGATCTATTTGACTATTACTCGTCCTGATATTGCTACTGCAGTAGGTCTTCTTAGCAGGTACCTCGACAAACCCAAACAGTGCCACTGGGATGCTGCATGTCAAGTTTTGAGATACTTAAAAAAGTCGCCTGGCAAGGGACTTCATTATAAAAAGAATGGGCACTGTGTTCTTGAAGGGTATTCTGATTCTGATTATGCAGGCAACAAAGTTGATAGAAAATCTACTTCTGGTTACTATACCTTTATAGGAGGCAATCTTGTCACCTGGAGAAGCAAGAAACAGAATGTCGTGGCCAGATCTAGTGTTGAAGCTGAGTACAGGGCCATGGCCCATACTGCTTGTGAGTTGCTGTGGGTGCGTTCTCTCCTGAAAGAGTTTGGGATTGAGTCTTCATCGGCCATTCCTATGCATTGTGATAACAAAGTTGCTATCTTCATTGCAAATAATCATGTCTATCATGAGCGCACCAAACACATTGAAGTTGACTGCCACTTCATCAGAGAATCTATTCTTGCTGGCAAGATATGCACTCCATTCACAAGATCTGAAGATCAAGTTGCTGATATCTTCACCAAGCTCTTGGCGAAGAAACAGTTCTGCATGCTGTTGGACAAGTTGGGCATGATTGACATCTATGCTCCAACTTGAGGGGGAGTGTTACATTATATATTTCCTGTTTTACATAGCCTGTTATTTGTTTTGTTATTTTCCTTTATATATGGACCTCTCTGTAAATCTCTCAGTATTATATATATGAGGGTGCACACATTGTGCAACCCTGAGCTTTCTGGAATTCCTGACTCTGTCACAGTTATAATATAGGCAGTGAATCTGTTCCCTCCTATGGACGTAGGGTCCCCACATTGAGGATATTGCTGAAAGCCTGAAACATACTATTCTCTTGTGTTCTTAAATGCTTCTTCTCCTAATTTTTCTCTTCTACATGGTATTAGAGAAAGAGTCATGATCCATCTAAGATCTTACTCCGCATTGTAGTGGGAACATGACGCCAACCACTTTTTGTCCCTTGAGATCTCCTTGGAAATAATTTATGAGTGGCTGATCGGTGGGTATGGGATACCCATTTATCTCTTTGATTTTAGGTGTAATCCATACTAATGCAATCCGAAAGGGGATTTGCATAGGAAGCAAGCCAAGATCCAAGACAACCCCGATTAGAGCTTATTGGGCTCAAGTTGTGCTTTTATTTAGTTCTTTATTCACTTAGGAAATTTATGTTCTATTTAATTCCAAATTTCTTTATTAGGATTTTCATTTCTTGTTTTATTTGCTTGCATTAGGATTTTAGTTTCCTTTTTTTTACTTGTACGTCAAGTCGTGGAGTCTTATTTAGGCCATCCTTGGAGCCTTTGTCCAGGCAGTTGGATATATATTAGAATTTCATTTGCTTGTTTCGAATATGTATCTCCCGTTCTTGTTCTCCATAGCATGGTTACATCAAGTGGTATCAAAGCCAAACCCTAAATTCATTAGGGCACAACCTCCTTTTCTTTCCCCCTCCCCTCCTCGTTTCCGCAACCAGCATCATCCATCGTCCCTATCGTCCAACAACCGTCATCTCCCAGCAGCAAGCAACCGCCCAACAAGCAGCAAGCCGCTGTCATCTCTATTTCTTCCCCGCCACAATCCTGCATTCGAAGCCGTCATCGCCCAACACAACAAGACAACCAGTCCTGTTGGCCGCCCAAGACCCATGCGCCTACTCCCTCCAGCAAGTCCGCCAATTTCCCCCCCTTAGCAACCACGCCTCGATCCCACTGTCCGTCAGCAACCTTTCCGCCTTTGCTTCTGCGACGCCCCTTGGGATCAACACCTAGGAGGTTGTCTCCAGGCCTTCTGTAATGTATATCTATGGAACTAAAGAAGAAAAGCGGCTAAATGACTAAGTAATTCTCATTCATCAATTGTGTTTCAACAAAGACGCAATAAATCCTTTATATAGGTTTCTAAAAGAAAAACTAAATGGGTGGCAACCAATGTGGGACTAAACCACGTGACTTTACAAAATTCCAAAATAAGGAAAAGAAATAATAAAATAATAATTAGTATATATATTTTATTGTGTTGTGTTGTTTCTTACTTAGTGTATTTCTGGCTTTTGTCTTTGTAGCATCTTGTACTTTTATCCCATATTGCCTAGCTCTACTCTGTCTTACTCTCTTGTCTTATAAAAGAGAGGGTCATGTACTTGTTTTATTCACTCAATAAGAAATAACCTTTAGTATTTTAGATGGTATCAGAGCCTCCCGATCCTCCCTAAACCCCTCCCTCCTAAACCCTAACACCATGCCCACTTAACCCTAGCCGCCACCCCCCTTTCTTTTTTCCTTTTTTTCTTTGTTGTTGCCGCCGCCAGCCCCATCCCCTGCTGCTGCTGTCGCTCACCTCCTCAGCCCCTCTACCCCACCAGCCCTTCTCCCTGATATCCCCTCTCCACCCCAAAAACCGCCGCCACCATCTCCACCCCTACACCAGCCCGCCACCTCCTCCCGCCCCCCTTTCTGCCGCCGCCACCCATCTCTCCACCTGCCGCATCCACCCTCTTCTCCACAGCACACCACTACCTTCCTAACTTTCCGTCATCACCACCTTCTTCATCCCTTATTTCTATCCCATCCCGTGGACCACCCCATCTACCCATCCTCTTCTCGTTGGTCTCCGGATAGCTTCAGACACTTTCCAGTTCTGGCATGTTGAAGACGTAAACTCAGTTCTGCTCTCTGCCTGCCTACGCCTCATGGTGGAGTAATTTTTCCTCCATGTTGGCGTAGGTTCTTCTATATTCCTTGCTGCCCCTACGTGGGTTCCTGAGATCCGATGCTTGGATCTCCTATCGTCTGCCTATAGATCTGCCCATGTATTGGGATTCTGCTGCTGTCTGCCTCTGTTGACTGCTACGTCAACCTTCTGCTTGCTACTGCTGCCTTCACCCTTGGTTCACACTGCCTGCTTTCGTCATGGCGACCTCAGACGTTCCCCACAACTTGTGCGTCACCACTGTCAAACTGGATGGCTCCAACTATCACTTATGGGCAGCCTCCTTTGAACTCTACGTCAAGGCTCAAGGACACTTCTCGCATCTGTCTCCCAAAGGTCCAGCAAATCTTGCTCCAGATGCTGATGAAAAAACGAAACAAGCCTATGATCTTTGGTCTAAAGAAGATTATGGCGTCATGACCTGGCTGGTCAATAGTGGAGAGCCCAAAATCAGCCAGTCTTTGCTCCGCCTGAAGATGGCCAAGGAAATGTGGGATCAGCTTTCCCATGTGTATTCTCACCAACAGAATCCGAAGGTGTTCGAGATCTTAAAAAACTTGGCCAAACTGGAGTACTCGGCTACTGATTCTGTGGAGGACTACTATAATCAATGCTCTGCGCTCTGGGATGAGTTTGAGGTCTATCACCCCCTATCATAAGATATTACTGAGATACAGCGCCAGCGCAATGAGTTGCAGTAGTCTAGTTTCTTGATGGCACGCCGTCATCCTTTGCGGGGGTAGTCGATCAAATCATTTCTAGTGATCCTCTTCCTACCCTACGCGATGTTCTGAAGCGTGTGCAGTGCCTTCCCTCTGTCTCTCAAGCACTTCCTGATACTTCTGACGGGACAGCCCTTGCTGTTAGGACTGACGACTCCTTCCGTGAACGTGGTCGCGGTCGAGGACGCGATCGTGGACGATCCTCTACTGGTCCAGGGCTGGGGTCCTCCTTTACTGATGATGCTACTGAACAACGCTATTGCACCTTCTGCAAACGGACTAATCATAATGAAGACCGTTGTTGGATCAAACATGGGAAGCCTGTGTGGGCAAATCAAGTCACATCTGAGCAGCTTGACACTACTGCCTCCTCTTTTGCTCCACCATCTGCCGATTGGATCAGATCGGAATTTGAGAAACTGCTTAAAGTGCGTTTGGCCTCATCTACGGAGACTTCCACTGATGGCAGTACTGCTCTCCTAACCCAGTCTAGTAAAAACACTTGGGTGATCGACTCTGGTGCGACCAATGTTTTCAAAACTGAACCGGTGGTCAGACCGGTAGTAACTCAGACCGGATTGAGTCGGGTCCAACCGGAGTGGTTGAACCAGTTGGACCGGAAATAATGTCAGCATGACATAAAAAAAAATTGAATCGGAAAAACCGAACCGGTCACCATGGTAAAAGGCAATTAGCGGTCGGACCGGTCAAACCGGTTGAACCGGCATACATATATACATATATATATATGTATATATATATTATTTGTATATATATACATATATATTATATCAATATATATACATATATTCATTTTATATATATGTATATGTATATATAAATATATATGTATACATATATATTGTTGTGTAGATGTATACATTCATTCATGTATATATTATCAATATATATATATATATATATATATATATATAGGAATATATATATATATATAGTATATATATAAATATATATATGTATACATATATATTATTATGTAGATGTACACATACATACATACATATATATGCGTATATACAAATATACATATATGTGTACATATATACATATATATATACATTCTACCTTATATGTATATTTTCTATATAAATACACACACACACACACATGAGTTAAGCTGGAATACACTCGAGTGTACCGGAGGCACTATACACCTCAAACGTTTTCCATCTTACAACAATTATTTTGAAAATCTAAACTGTTGATCTTCCTTAGGATCTTAAGAACATACTATATAATAAATTTGAACTCATTTGGACACTTATAGGTCATGCATCTAAAGAAGGTAAAAATTATGCATTTTAAATTAGTTTTGTGCGTTGATTTTGTTGTCCTTGGATGAGTGACTTACACTCATCCAAATGGGCTCAAATTTTGTATGTAGCCTATTATTATTATAGCAATGAAGACCAATGGATTAGATTTTGTAAAAATATGGTATTGATAGGTAAACAATATTGAGGTGTACGGTGTGATCTGTACACTCGAGTGTATTCTAACCTGACTCTCTCTCTCTCTCTATATATATATATATATATATATATATATATATATATATATATATGCGCCATATGTGTATACATATATGTAAATTCCTATATGTAATCTACCTTCTATTTTTGTTTCTCTTTGAACCATTGATTCAATCCGGTTTGGTCCGACCGGTTGGACCATATTTCTGGCCGGTTGGACCGGAAAAAGACACATGACTGATTTTTTAGGCTTTCGGACCGGTCAACTACCGGTTCACCGGTCTGACCGGTCGGATCAGCCGGTCCGGTTCAATTTTAAAAACACTGGGTGCGACCTCCCACATTACTAGCAATCCTACCTTGTTTTCTACTTTGCATAAAACTACTGCTATTCCTCCGGTTACTCTAGCTGATGGTTCACAAACGCCTATATCTGGTTTTAGCAATATCTGTACTTCTGGCCGCCTACCTCTGCACTCTGCATTATATGTTCCTAAATTTCCAATTAATTCATTATCTGTCAGTCGGACTATTAAGAGCCTGCGCTGTTCTGTAACATTTGACCCAAATGGTGTTATCTTTCAGGATCTGCGTACGAGGAAGAAGATTGGTTCGGGCCATGAGGGACCAGACGGCTTATACTACCTAGATGTACCGAGGACTGTTGTGCTTCTGACTTCTTTTGTGACGGGCATCCAATGGCACTATCGGTTGGGACATCCGTCAGCGGCCAAATTGAAGCACATACTACCTGCTATTTCTGATTTTGTTTTTCATTGTGAAACTTGCCAGTTAGGCAAACAGACTAGGTCTACTTTTTCAAAAAAATTATGTATTGGCTCAAAACAACTTTTTGATATAGTGCATGTTGATATTTGGGATCCATGTTCAGTTCCCAGTATCTCTGGTTTCCGGTATTTTATGAGTTTTATTGATGATTTCTCTAGAACCACCTGGATATTCCTGTTGAAAGATCGGTCTAACATTCTTGATACTATTACTGCCTTTTTTTTTTCTTCTGAAATACGTACCCACTTTAGTAAACCTATGAAAAACTTTCGCACTGACAATGCCCTTGAATTCATGCAAGCCTCAGTCAGTTCTTTTTGTCACAAACTAGGTACTATTCACCAAACCTCATGCGCCTATACTCCGCAACAAAATGGAGTTGCCGAACGCAAAAATCGGCATCTTCTTGAAGTTGCTCGCACTCTTTTGTTTCACTACCATGTTCCCACTATTTTTGGCCCGAAGCTATTTCTATTGCATGCTATCTTATCAATCACATGCCATCTTCTGTTCTTCACAATCAAGTTCCATATCAAATTCTATATCCTGATGCTCCGTTGTTTTCTGTCCCCCCTCGGATTTTTGGAAGCACCTACTTTGTTAAAAATCTGCGTCCTGGATTAACTAAACTTGATCCCCGAGCCATCAAGTGTCTTAGGGTACTCTAGGACTCAAAAAGGGTACCGCTGCTATGATCCGGTTAGAAAGAAGTGGATGGTCTCAGCTGATGTCGTCTTCTTTGAACATATGCCGTTTTATTCCTCTGCTGGTTCTGCCTTAACATCGGATTTATTTGCGGATATACCTTTACCGCTGATTGATGCGTCTGATTCATTGGATACCACTCCTGTTGCTGCTCCTCCACTGAAGTTTTTTCAAAGAAGACCAAAGGCTCCAACTCCCTCTATGGCCCATCCAGATCCCTCATCCTCGATGGCAGATCCACCTCCATCCCAGGTATTTTCTGACTTAGATATACCTATCAGCTTACGCAAAGGTACTCGGACTTGTACACAACACCCCATTGGGAATTTCTGTACCACTGATCACTTGGGGACTAATTTGCAAATTTCACATCTGCTCTTTCTACTGTATCTATTCCTAAGAATGCTTCTCAGGCTCTTAAGCATCCAGCTTGGCGTCAGGCCATGGAATCTGAAATGCAGGCTCGTACTGAACGCAACACTTGGCAGTTAGTTGATCCTCCTACTGGTTGTTCTCCGGTTGGTTGTCGATGGGTCTTTACGATCAAATATCAGTCTGATGGGACTATTTAACGTCTCAAAGCTCGTCTTGTTGCCAAAGGCTATACCCAGACATATGGCGTGGATTACTTTGAGACCTTCTCACCTTTTGCCCGTCTGAATTCGGTTCGTGTACTTATTATTGTGGTTGTTAATTCTGACTGGCCTTTATTTCAGCTCGATGTCAAAAATGCTTTTCTATATGGTGATCTGCATGAGGAGGTATACATGGAACAACCTCCTGGTTTTGTGCTTCAGGGGGAGTCCTCAAAAGTTTGTCGTCTGCGCAAAGCAATTTACAGACTGAAGCAAAGCCCCCGTGCCTGGTTTGATAAGCTGAGTTCTATTCTTCAAAAATTTCAGTTTCGTCGTTCTCAGTCTGATCATTCTGTATTTATCAAACACACCGTCTCTGGCCTTGTTATCTTGATTGTTTATATTGATGATATCATATTATCCGGGAGTGACCTTGTAGGTATTCAGGCTACTAAACGCTACTTAGAAACTCATTTTGTCACTAAAGATTTAGGTACACTGAGATACTTTCTTGGGATTGAAGTGTCTCGGTCATCTTTTGGGTTGTGCTTATCTCAGCACAAATATGTTCTGGATCTTCTATCTGAAACAGGTCTTCTTGGAGCCAAGCCTGCCAGTACCCTGTTGGACTCGAACACTAATTGGGATGACGAGACTTCTCCTCCTTATCCTGATCATCATCAGTATCGTTGCATGGTCGAGAAGCTTATTTACCTTACTGTCACTCGAGTTGATATCACATCTGCAGTTGGACTGGTTAGCAGGTATCTCGATAAACCAAGACAATGTCACTGGGATGATGTCTGCCATATTTTAAAATATCTAAAAAGTTCTCCTGGGAAAGGTCTTCTGTATAAGAAACATGGCCATTGTAACCTTATTGGGTATTCTGACTCTGACTACGTTGGGAGCAAAATAGATCGTCGATGTACTTCTGGTTACTGCACGTTTGTAGGTGGTAACTTGGTTACCTGGCGCAGCAAGAAACAAACAGTTGTTGCTCGTTCTAGTACTGAAGCAGAATATCGAGCCATGGCTCATACTACCTGTGAACTCTTTTGGGTCCGTGGCCTTCTGAAAGATTTTGGTATCTCTCATTCCAATTCTATTCATATGTACTGTGACAACAAGGCTGCTATCTTTATTGCGAGTAATCCTACATTTCATGAATGTACTAAGCACATCGAAGTTGACTGTCATTTTGTACGAGAAGCTGTCTTATCTGGTCAAATATCTACACCTTATACACATACTTCCGATCAAGTTGCAGATATCTTCACCAAGATTCTTCCGAAGACTCGATTCACTGCTCTGATTGACAAGCTGGGCATGATTGATATCTATGCTCCAGCTTGAGGGGGAGTATTAGTATATATATTTTATTGTGTTGTGATGCTTCTTACTTAGTGTATTTCTGGCTTTTGTCTTTGTAGCCTCTTGTACTTTTATCCCATATTGCCTAGCTCTACTCTATGTCTCACTCTCTTGTCTTATAAAAGAGAGGGTCATGTACTTGTTTTATTCACTCAATAAGAAATAACCTTTAGTATTTTAGAATAATGTAAGGTGAAAAAAGGCCTAACCAAACACAGTGATGCCTACGCTCGTAAGTTAGTAAAGGCGGAGCCTGTCCTACATCAACTCCCCTCGGCTGTAGAAGATTCGACTTCGTCGAGTCAGTGCTGAGGTAGAGCTCAAGAAGATCTGCATAAATACGGCGGAATTCGTCCTCTGTGATCCAAGTGGTGTCTATCAGAGAATGACCTATCTAACGAACCAAGAAACGACATATAGTGCCCTGGCTGGTGAGGACGGTTTGGTTGTCCAAGACGGTGTCGATGCGCTCAGGTGGCTGTTGAGGAAGTTGAGGCAGAGGGAGGTATAAATGTTGAAGACAATGACGATCTGAAGAACCTGTCGTTGGTGGTGGAGAAGCCTCGAATGTACCACGATAAGGAGAAAGATCCTCCACATAGAATATTGCACTAATGCCTCAATCTGCTCGCAAATCCAGTACATAGGTATTGGGTCCCTGTCGACTAAATATTTGGAAGGTTTTGATGCTCTGCATGAAGCTTCTTGAAAGAATTTTTGGGGTACTTCAGGATGCACACGTACTAACACATAATCTCCCACATTAAACTCTTGAAACTTGCGGTATGCATCTGTAGAAAGCTTGTAGTTTTCATTTGACAAAGTAAATTTTTGGCGATCTCGGCATGCAAATCATGAATGTGTTGGGCAAAGGTCTCCACAGTGTGGGAAAGACGGTCAGTAGTGGACATAGGAACGAGATCTATAGGCTGTGGGGCTTGTAACCATTAACAACTTCAAAAGAACTCTTTCTTGTGGATCAATTAACAGAACTGTTGTAAGCAAATTCAGCATTAGGTAGCAATAAGTCCTAATTAACTAAACATTCACCTACAAGACATTGTAGGAGGTTACCCAAGCTCATGTTATCCACCTCAGTTTGACCATCAGTCTGAGGGTGGAAGGCATAAGAGAATCTGAAGTTGGTACCAAAGATTTTCCAAAAAGGATCTTCTAAATGTAGCTGGCAAATTTCACATCACGGTCAGAGACTAAAGTGGTGGGAAGTCCATGTAGCTTGACTACCTCATTAAAGAATAGGCGGGCGATACTAGAGGCGTCAGAAATCTTACTACATGTAATGAAGAAAGTCTTCTAAATGGTCTATTCCAGATCCATTTTTTTGTGATATCACCTTCATCTTCACCACCATCACCATCCACCCCGACACTATTTCTTCCCCATGGTCTATCCTCGATGCAAGGAGGTTGATTCACAAGTAGTTGCTCACTATCATCATCTATTCCAATATAATCTAATACCGGCGACCCTTCTCAAACGTATATGCTCATGTACAAAAAGACATCTAATTTCTAACAGTTGTAGTCTCGTTTGCCATCCTCTTCTGCTTGTGTTTTCCACAACATTGGACAACACAATACCTATATTCCCAAACACCAAATTGATGCCCTTGGACACCTTAGATGCAAAGCTGCAATAGTGAAAGAAATGCAGGCAATGCGGGAAAATGACATTTGGGATTTTTGGTGGATCCCACCTCTTAAAAAGAACATTGTGGGTGATTGTGGGTATTATATGTTAAACTTGATTCTGAGGTCTCTACCGACAAGCTGAAAGTGTGGTTGGTTGCTAAAGGATTTACTAGACTTTTGGCATCAACTTCTTTGAGATCAAGGAAGAAAATGTCATGTTTCGACGCCGTTTTGGTGGTGACGGAAACAATTTTTTTGACAAATATCGACGGAAATTTGACAGATGTGTTCCTGGCATTTCAATGGCTAAATGAACGATTTAATTAATGAATTTTTACTAGAATGATCTACTAGTGTAGATCTACTCAAATATGCAATAAAATTTATATTCGATATGTGGGGGGGGGTTATCCTGATGGGTGAGTGAAGCAAGCTAAATTGTTTCGATGGGTGTCAACATTCGATAGTGAAATGAATGACTTAAGTCATCATAGTTTGCCAGCACCATATATAGACTTAAAGACACAAATTTATGCAAAAGTAATATGGTCTAGGATGGTAGGACCTTTAGGTGGGATGATAGGTTGTATAGAAGCATTGCTGGTCTGTGAGTGAGTATTATGGAACTCACAACTTACTACAAGTTTACAACAAATCAATAAACCATACAACTATTCACACAATAAAATCATATATTGATGGTTTCCCGTCTTCCTATTGTTGACCTAGATGATGATAAAGATCAACATGCTCAGCATAAAAGAAAGGCACCATTGATACACTTTTCCGTTCTGCTAGTGTGAGATTGCGGAATGTTGATGAGCCAGGGGTTAGGAAGCTCGATGCTAGGCAAAAAACTCTAAAAGCAATGTTTACTGGTGCAAAAGAGAAGGTGGGCAAGGCAGTGGGTAAGTTCTTCTTTGCTCATGGTATACCTGCACATGTTGCAACTGAACCCTATCTCCAACACATGGTAGATGTGATAGGGGAGTCTGGTAGGGGAATCAAAGCCCCCAGTGCATATGAATTGATGAACAAGTATCTTCCCCACGAGAAGAAAGATCTACAGGTTGGATTTCAGACCAGAAACAATTGTGGTCTAAATACGGCATCACACTCATGTGTGATGTGACGGGTGGACTAGTGGCAATAGAAAACAAATTATTAACTTTCTTGCACATTGTCGTGGATCGACTGTTTTTCTAGACTCTTATGATGCTTATGATGAAGTCAGGAGTTATAATTACATCAAGAAGCTAATGAAAACATACATCAAGCGGGTCGGGGTTGAGAATGTGGTGCAGATAGTGACGGATAATGACTCTTAACTTCAAGAAGGCCGGTGAAAGTACAATGAAGAGATATCCGGTCAACTGGACACCACGTGCTGCCCATTGTATAGATCTGATTCTTAAGGACATGGGCACAATTGATTAGATCAAAAGTGTGACAATTGATGGTAGGTTGATCACAGGTTTCATCTACAACCATTTCTTGTTAAATGCAATGAGGCGACCTGAGTACTGTGGAGGTGATCTGATTAGACCAGAGGTGACTAAATTTGCAACAAATTACTTGGCCCTGAATTCATTAAAGTCCAAAAGGGATGGACTTAGGAGGCTCTTCAATGGTGTGGAGTGGACCTCCATGAAGGAGCACAACACCCCGGTTGGCAGAAGGATTGAAGAACTAATTGTCAGTCGAGCTTTCTGGGATAAGGTTACAAATGTGTTGCGGCGATATGTTATTTGGATTTGGGCAAACACATGCACAACCCTACCCATCTCATTCTCAATATGGGTACTCTGGATATCAAAATCAGCCACCACCACCACAACCAGAAGTAGAACATCATGTTGGATATACCTATACAGCAAATGTCTCAGGCCCACATGGAAGTTATCAGTACAACTCCCTTGCATTCTCTGAGGATGGTGGGCAAACATGGAGTGGTGGTCATTCAGTTCTTCCTATTTCTCTTGTCCCAATACTTCCTATGGTTGTGCCTGTAGTTATTTAACAAAATCCTCAAACAAGTCAACGTCCACTTACTCCAGCTCCTCCACCTACATCTCCAAGAAAGGCACAATATCTCAGAGATTTACAAGTGCATTTTCCAAAGATTGGGATGATACAATTTGTTAATGATGATGTGTATGAGGAGCACGTGACTACATACAACCAAGTGTATGGGATGCATATGTCATGGTAGGAATATCTCAACAATATCAACTCATTACAGAATGGACAACCAGCGCGCCACTCAACATACAACTTATGTGAGTTGGTAAGTAAATATGTTATTCTTATGTTGTAAATTGTATATTATTGCATAATTGTGTGTATTTAAGTTTGTGGATTGTGCTAGTAAAATTTCATATTTGAATTCCTACATTTTGTCATCGAAATCCTTCATCGAAATCCCAATTAAACAGGTCAGATTTCTTACCTCCCACATGATGGACCCCCCCCAACACACCCAATATGAAATTTTATTGCATAAAACGTTGCATTTAGGTGTAGAGATTACACCTGTAAAAATTCATGAATTAATTCGTTCATTTTGACGTCGAAACGGCCATGATTGCATATGTCGGTATATCTATCGGTATACCGTAAATACCTATTTCCAAGCTGTCAAAACGACGTCGGTATCGGTCACCTCGTTCCTTGGTAGTAGTAGCAACCTTAGGAACAATTTTCTAAAAATTTAAGTTTTGTTTTTGTGCCATTTTGTGAAATTACTACCGAAACTGGGCTTTTTGCTACGAAATTTCCATGTGTTTGATGAAATGTCGCGCCTAGGGGTGAAATTTTTGTGAATTTACATCTCATTCCTTGCATTTGTGTGTTTCAATGTTCGATTGTTCGTTTTGATGTCTGATGGCCAAAAAACAAAATTTAAATGCTATTTCACAATTTCAATTGAAGTTTTGCTCCAGGAATTGACCTACATAGAGAGAGCATTACTATCTCTGGGTATGCCGATGTAGATTGGGCAGAGATGCTCAAGACCACCGACCTACATCTGGAAGTTGTATCATGTTAGGCAATCATCCCATTGCTTGGAGGAGCAAAACACACTTAGTCATTGCTCAATCTAGCACAAATTTAGAATATAGATCAACATTGCATGCATGTTGCGACTTGCAGTGGTAGAATCCATCCTACTTGAGTTTGGGATTCCTATTTGGACAATAATCTCTCTATTGTGACAACCATGCAACTATTCATTCACAAATATCCATGTTTTCCATGAACATAAAACATATTAAGGTAGATTGCCATTTTGCGTGGGGATCTAGGTATAAGTCAAGAAAATTGTCACACAATGTATACTTTCCAGCTTGAGGGGCAGTGTTAGTATAAGTCATGATTGGCCTAGGCCCATTATGTTTCTAGTGTCTATGTATCTCTTTTTATTCCTAATACACTAAGTGAGGATCCATTTACCACTTAAGTGTATTGATCCATGTACTCTTTTGTACTGGAAGCCTTTTTGGCATCAGATCTTGGCTGAAATCAAATGACTTACTAGAAGCCTTTTTATAGGCGATGATTATTGTTGTCAAATCCAATGATGATATGAACCGGTGGATTTCCTAGATTGAGATAGATGAAGGACCCTTGATTAGGATCCTTTGGGTTATGACCCCGCCCCCAGGACCCTTAAACCGCTATGCAGATACCTAAGATAAGATCCTTCTTAGAGGATGACTATGTTGGAGGCTACGAGGTGTAAATAGAAATCACTTCCTAATACACTTAGTGAGGATAAGTCGTGATTATACATCTTGATTAGGATCCATTGGGTCACGACCCCGCCCCTAGGACCCTTAAACCACTATGCAGATCCCTAAGATAAGAACTTAAACCGCTATGCAGATCCCTAAGATAAGATCCTTCTTAGAGGATGACTACATTGGAGGCTACGAGATGTAAATAAAAATCACTTTTGTTCCTTATGAAATTGTGTGTGGGGCATATATCATGATGACCTTAATATTTCATGACCTTATCATCTATATATCTCCCAATGGAAGTCAAAGGCATGATTGTCTTAGGATACATACTCCGTACATCATACATAGGTGAAAACTATTAGCATATATGCTTTGTGCTTTATGTTTTACTTATGTTTTAGACTTGTCTTTGTCTTTAGCATTTTCTTTTATCCCATATTGCCTACTTCTATTTCTCACTTACTCTCTTATCCTATAAAAAAGAATGTCTTATATTTGTTTTAGACACGTCAAATAAAGACTTTTTGTATTCTATATATAGCTATTAGACGGATACGATCCACCTTAACCCTTCCCACCAACCCTAGTGCCTCTACAACCCAACTTCTAGCCGCCGTCCCCCTCTTCTCACCCCACTGCCATCCACCTTCATGCCTTCCGTCGTTGCACACATCTCCTCTACACCCGCCGCCACGGTCAACCCATCCCCTTTCCTACTGCTACTCGCCCTCTCCATCCCACCCACTGCTGCCGCTCACACCCCTCCTCTCTTCCTCTCTCGTCTCTCCCTGCCGCTACAACCACCCTCTTGTGTCACCCCCCCGACCACTATAACCACCACCCCCAGACCATCCAGACACCCCCCGCTACTATTTCCTATACCATCGGCTAGCGGCCACCACCTCCCCTTCCACCCAACCAACCTCCCCTCTCACATTAGTCGCCCAAAGCCCATCACGCCACCCGCTGAACTCTTTAAGCAAATAACCCTTCCACCACTTGCCATCCCTCCATCTTGATCCTTCACCCCTTCTAAAAATAGTAGGTTGAAGACCTAAAAGTACCACCTTTTTTCTGCCTACACCACATGGTGGAGTAAATCTCCCACTGTGGTGGTGTATGTCTTTTTTCTCTCTCTATTGTCCCTATGCGGTCTCTCAGATCTGGTGATCCAGAATTGGTCTATACTGCCCCTATGTGGGTCTACTGATTCAAATTTGCTTCCGCTCTTTGCTACCCCAATGTTGGTTTCTACGATATTTTGATCCATATTTGCTACTATTGCTAGTGTTGTTGCTTATTGTTCTCTGTGCATGTCATTGCTCAGTTTCCAATGGCAACTACAAATCATCCTCGGTCTTTGTGTGTTATAACCGTGAAATTGACGGATCAAACTACATCATCTTTGGTCGGCACCATTTAAACTCTATGTAAAAGCCCAGGGGCGTTATTCCCATATCTCTATTGATGCTAAAATCCCTCCTGGTGTCTCGGCTAATGAAAAAGCCAAGCAAGCCTACGCTCAATGGTCCAAAGATGATTTGTGAGTAATGACATAGATGGTGAACATTACCGAATTGAAGATCAATCAGTCTTTCCTCCGTTTTCAGAATGCCAAAGCAATGTGGTATCAACAATCCCATGTGTACTCTCACTAATAGAATCTGAAGGAGTTATTTCTTCCGTTTTCTAATATATATATATATATATATATATATATATAGAGAGAGAGAGAGAGAGAGAGAGAGGCAGGTTAGAATACACTCGAGTGTACAGATTGTACGAATACACTCAAGTGTGTTTGCATATCAAGACTATTTTTTGCAAAATGTAAACCATTGATCTTCGTTGTCATACTATAACTATGTTACATACAAATTTTGAGCCCATTTGGATGAGTGTAAGTCACTCATCCAAGGACAACAAAATCGACGCACGAAACTAATTTGAAATGCATAATTTTTGTGGTTTTTATAACATGACCTAAAAATGTCCAAATGTGCTCAAATTTTGCGTATGAGCTATTCACAAGATGTTTAAGAAGATCAACGGATTAGATTTTTGAAAAAAATATTGCATCATGAAAAACTACTTTAGTGTATTCTAGTCTGACTCTATATATATATATATATATATATATATATATATATATATATATATATATATATATATATATATATATTCACTGTCTGCGCGGGTAACTAACTTTTGTTACCCGTGGATCTGTTTTGTAAAAGACACCTAATTGTAATAAGACAAGCAAAATTGTAATACAAAGACTCGTTTTGTAAATACAGTGTGAAATTTTTATTCTCCCTCTGGAAACAGTAAAAATGATAGTTATGACAGCAGTTTACATAGTACTACAAAATGAGTCTTTGTATTACAATTTTGGCCATCTCGTCTTTCTATTACCAAACAGATGAACGGATAACTAACATTAGTTACCCGCACGGGTAGTGAATGGATATATATATATATATATATATATATATATATATATATATATATATATATATATATATGGGCCCATCTTTATTGCCCGCGCGGGTAGCTACCCGCCCACCCTTCCCATCACTTTTTTTCAAAAAAAAAAATTCGCAATTGTAGAGGACTATTTTGTCTAGCTCTCCAAAAAATTTTGGCCAAAAATAATATCATTTTCCCCTCCAAAATCAAAAAACCCGTCCTTATATATATCTGTTGTATATTTTGTAAAGAGTTACTTTTTTGGCCAGCAGAGTTACTTTTTTGGCCACCATAGTTACTTTTTTGACAGCAGACTTACTTTTTTGGCTAGGAGAGTTACTTTTTTGGCTGCAGGGTAGTGAAAATCCAGGTTACCCGCACGGGCAACGAATGAACGCCCTATATATATATATATATATATATATATATATATATATATATATATATATATATATGTATATAAGAAATTCAGGAGTTATTTCATTCATCTTGTGCTCCTCATCGCAGGCAAAAAAGAGGAGAGAACAATGGATATGCAACCACTCAACAAGTCGATGCACGTTGCATCATTCTATCTCATGTGCACTCTCACCAACTATCCCATGGTATCAGCACGATCTGTTGAAAGATACAAGATCGTGCTGGTTGTAAAGGGTTTCCATTGTCTCAAGGCATATACTAGCATCGAACGTTTTTCCTTGTAAAGCTTAGAATCTTTCAGTAATGTGTTTGCCACAACCTGCCATTATTATGCAACTTGTACCAACTCAGTGTTGAGTGGTAACTTGAAAGTAGTATAGATGCAAGGTGTTGTATTTTTCTTAAGAGGAAATCTTGTAAGTTAATGAAAGCCTTGTCCCCATAAACAATGACCTCGAGTTTGGCTTGATAGACTTCCGACTACGATGAAAAGTTTTGTTATGAACAAGAAAATAGTGATCCCACATTGTTTGTGAGGAAACGTCTTGACTATCATGTTTAGTGTGTGTAGATGAAATTTAGTGTGTGTAGATGAATGATAACTAACTAATTATGAGATGAATTTAAAATCGAGTATTTGGAAACAATAGTTATTTTGGCATTTTGTAGGTGTCGGGATCAAATGATGCTCTATATATGTCAATAGAGGAATGCTCTCGATCTCTTGAAGGATGTAAGGAAGCTAGGTTGTAAAGCTGCAGGGGCTCTCAATTGAACAAAATTAGAGGATCACTTGCATTGGTAAACAAAGATAGTGTTAGGGGTTAATATAGTTTACTAGTAAGTGGGCCTAATATAATATGGGCGGGGATCTGAAGGCCGACCACAGTTTTGTTGAGTCAGATCATTGTGTTCCCCTCTCATATTTATAGGAGGGGTTGTCCAAGTAACATACTAGAATATCCTATATAATTACCGACATGGTATCAGAGCAAGTTATATACCCTGATTTTGTGTGTGTATGGAGGGGGGGGGGGGGGGGGGGAGCTTCTTTGATACCATGTTGAAAGTTCAAACGAAGTGACAAGATTTAACTCATGGCTGATCTGTATCTGTGAAAGAAACATTGTCTGGTAAACTAGGAATTCTTACTTCTTCGACTAGTAAAACATTCCTAGTTCAAGAAGAGGACCTGCGTACGGTTCACTCTACTACTTTTATCAGTTGGTAGAATATTTGTCAAATCATGTGCCCAATAATATCACAGTAGTAATGCATGTTGAATTTTCTCGTAGCTTCAATGATGACATGGTTACCTAACCATATCTGCTTCAGCAAATAGATTGGATATAGGTTTACGACATTCAAGTGTGTGCATACCTGCATGGGCACCAGTATCCGATTTACAAACGAAATGAGAATGTAATATACTTTTTTTTACAAAGCTCAGGACTTCTTATTCATGTTTCTTTTTATTTGTATTTATCCTATGCAATTATTGCTTGTCAAGATTAGAAAGACATTCCTGATGGTTTTCTTAATCACGGAAATAATGTCTAGGTCCTATTGTGGTATCTTGTCCTGGAAAAGTGCCTCTTGTTGGGGTGTGGATTTCCCTTTTACACTACTCATTTTTTTTAATAACAATCTGTATTCCAACCACCCTGATAATAAAATGTATTGTTTTTTATATTTTAATCGTCTGTTTATTATTCATGAGGTTTGAGAGTATGCCACCATTTTTTCTTGCAAAAACACAACTTCCCTTTGTTTTAAAGGGATGATCTCGGTCCCAGTTATACCTTGCAAGTTAGCAGTTGACATCATGATATTCTAGCATAACGTCTCCAACTTCCAAGTAAAATTATTAGACTCTAGACCTGACTGATTACCAGCAAAACAATTTTTGCTTATAAGTGAAACTCCAGCGGAGAAACTTAGTTTATGTATAGTAATTGACAGGTTTGATTTTAGGCTTTGAAAAATCTATTACTTGGTTAAGAAGACAGTCTCTTCTATCTCTGTTATCGCAGCGTGCGGCAAGGTCTAAGCATTCCATGTTGCTGCTAATTTTAGTTCTAGTTTATATGAGTTCCATACAGTAATGCAGACCGGAAATACGCTTTTCTCCAGGAAGATTTTAACAATGAGCAATTGGTCAAACCCACTCATAGATTCCCGTGTGAGTTTCTATAGTATACTGTGATTTAAATTTTGATGCAAGCCTGGAGATATATTTGTGACGTCATTATTATCCTGTGGAATATCCTTATTTGCCCTATTTTTGGTTATGGAGTCATTTAGTTGTGAATCAATAGAAAGCCTTATGCTATAAGTCTTTTCAGGACTTTCTGAATTCTTTTTTTCCTGGTAGATCCTTTGGCTTTCAAATATTTATTTCTCTGTTCTACAATTAGTTTGCTCATACTGATATGCACAAAATCTTGACTTGTGCAGCGGGAGCAGCTACAATGGCACCTCCAACTTTGAGGTCTAGGCTGACAACATACCTAAAACCATACATACTGAAGCTGCACTTCACAAACAAGTTTGTTCATGCCCAAGTAGTTCATACTCCAAGTGGAACAATCACTTCATCAGCAAGCTCGGAAGAGAGGATATTGAGGTCAATTATGGGATCCACTGCAGATGTTGCTGCAGCTGCAAAAATTGGTAAGCTTCTTGGAGAACGTCTACTTGTCAAGGGCATACCTGCAGTGGCCGTCGACCTGAAGAGGGAACAGAATTACCATGGAAAGGTTAAGGCCGTTATTGATGCTGTTAGGGAAGCGGGAGTAAAACTGATATGACCAATTGCCATAGAAATCGAGTTCTACTCCACTTCTATGTTTATGCTGAATAACATCTGGTTGAAACACTGCAGCGGTGATGTATCTTAGGGTGGAGCAGATGTTTTCCATCACTCTGACTGGACTGATGATCTCTGAGGTACATGATGAAATCAGAATGAATAAAAGGAATCGTATTGGATAAACTGACATTGAGATTCATTTAGATAAATTTTATTGCTCTTGATCCATATTAGAATATGGATATAGGGACTCAATTTGAAAATATATCGGAATATTAACTGAATTTGAAAATATATCACCATAATATATTGAGTGAGTACGACTAAGGTTTTATCCGAGCAAAACTATTATACAATAACTAATTCAGTATACTAGAGCTAGTTTGTTTATAAAAGTGATGTTTTATATACGATGAACTTAATTCAGTTACTTCGTATGTAGGAAAAAAGGATTCATTACCTAGGCGTATGAAATTACGTCCATTTTACATAATACGGCTATAAGGCAAGCACAGTAAAATGTGTATTAGAATAGCATCCAATTTGATTTGTAACGCAATCATCATAATATTATCTACCTGTGAACTCATTGTCATGCTAGAAAGCTTTTTTTGCTGTTTAGTTGTGGTTATTTTGAATCTTTGTCATTAATATATCAAGTTATAATCTAACACTTCAAATTAAATTGTTATGTAGTAGGTCTAACATCAATTAGGAAAATTTTAACCATGCCAAAACTGGGTGTGTTGAGGTGTTGGATGAGCAATAAAATTGATACCCACTTCCATTCTAACTTTTCTTGTACATGGGCTGTCGTTTTGGAATGTGGCTCGCTTAACACCCCCACATCCCCCCTGTTTATCTTGGCAATAGTATTATCAAGGTCATATATTAACTCGAGTATGTCAGATGTGTGAAAGTAAGTGCTTGAATTACCAATCAGATATGATTCACAACTAATGTGGGCTCATTAATTCCACATGAATTCACATTATTTAAACGTCGGTTGTCATCTTACGTAAATAAGTTAATAAACATAAAAATTGAGAGGATCTACGTTCTTTCTGTACTTTCGATACAGACCAGTAGAAGACATGCTCCAAGCGTGTTTGATGCAGTTGAACTAAATTAAATGCTTGGCATTTACACATAAATTGGACATTGTATTTTTTCATTTATAAAAGTATGCATCATTTATTCATACAACTTTGATTCTTAAGTTCAATGACACTATTGAATATATTTTATTCCAAAATACTCAGATTTTTAAAGAACATGCCACAACGCAATTTTGATATGGACATCAACTTTTAAATTTGAAACGGATTGATAAAATCAAAATTTCAGAATCAGTTGCTTCCAAGTTAGACCCAGTTTGGCTTCATGGGTCTGGACATGGCGTTGATAGTCACAGTGGTTGATGTTGTCTAGTGAAATTTGTGTATTTCACAAATGGCAAGCGTTGAAATCACCAATAGGATTGTTTTGGTTGGAAGGAAAACAATACATGTTGACTCGCAAAGCTAGACACATTGTAAGAAAAAGTAGGCATGTCACCCACAATGTGTAAACATAGATAATAAATATGTACATAACTATCTGATAAAATGACTATCGACTTTCAGACGGAGAATGAATGACAACTGCATTTTTTTTGTCGTGATGGTAAATCCAGAGTCAGACTTAGTTTTGTAATATCAGACTCAGAATAGAACTCAAATTGTATATAACTTAATTCATATTGAAATAGTATTAATTTGAAGCATAGGTTAGAACCTTGACTGTCAAAATTTTCCAATCGCGAGTAAACCCAAATGGACGAAGCATCAATCTGAAACCAAACCGATTTAATTCGGGCCAATTTCCTACTTATAGAATAAGAAGTTAGCCACGTTGCAAGAAAAAGTATGCGTGTCACTCACGATATAAATGAAAAAGCGTTTATTGATCTAAACTACCAGCAAAATGATTATCACGTTCTCACCGGGAATCGGTTTAGAACTTTTTTTCATAGGAGTCAACCTAGAGCAGCCTTTTTGTAATGTCTAACCCAAAACAAACTCAAATTGCATAGTATTAATTATATATTCAAATAATATGGTTCTTATTGCATTTAAGAACTAAAATGGTCAATACTCTGAAACCCATAGTCAAACTAGATATACAAAATGAAACTCAAAATCGGCCTAATTATAGTTCAAACATCAACTTCCAAACTCAGAACCAACCAAAGTAACAAAATTTAAATTCAAAATCTTGATTATTTTGTCTTGGATGGAATCAAGTTCGCGGTTAGGTACTACACTGCCACACATAGAAATTCTACATCTAACTCCTTTTTGAGATGTAGCACACATTGCCTGACACACATGGTTTTTGTAGAGAAAACTCACTCGACCTTTGTGGTTTTTATACTTGCAAAGCAGCCATTGTCCAAGAAAAAACAACAAACAAGAGTCGCTTCGATTTATATATACATATATATGGGGTTTCATTCGCTATTCGCATGGGTAACTAAGTTTTTGCTATTTGTACAGTCGAAAAAGTAACTATTTAGTTATTAAAGTAATTATCAAGATAAAAAAAATAATTATGTTGTCAAAAAAGTAACTATTTGACTAAAAAGGTAAAATCAGACATAATACACAGTAATTTTTTTGGAATAAATATGTAACTGTACATCTATTATAAATGTAACCATTATGCATGTAGTGTAACTATATAGATGATAATCTAATCCTGACTCGTGTAAATTAAAAAAATCTAGAAAAAATAACTATTTCTGGAGCGAGTAACTATATACACGGATATTAAAGATGAACCATATATATATAATTTGGAAAGTGAGAAGCAACTCGATTTGACAATAACGGACACCCTCGTGTTATATGTATAAGTAGGAAAATTTTGAGACAAAAATAAGCTAATGGATTAATGTAGGAAGCAAAAGCAACAACCAAGCAAGCACATAGGTGAAGCAACCAACCAAGTACATCACCCACTTGTTCTTTTTGTAAGGAAGTAAGACTCTTTTGTATGTGTGACTCATTAGTTTATATAATTGATGTTTCCACTACTAATAGAATTGTACATTTTTAGTATTAGTATTGATAATTGTTGAGTAAATATATTCTAATTTGCAAACAAAAGGATCTTGAGGAGTAGTTTGGTTTTAGAAATCATCACAATCTTTGTTTTCTTTTGAATTTATGCTTGAAGTAAATATAGAATATGTACATTAGAATAGTTGATGAAAAGTTACAATTTCTTTTTAGTGAAAATGGTAAAAGCTCTTGAGTTGGGGTGGGGGTGAGTAGGGTAATGTGATTTCTCAACCAAAAAAATTGTCAAATGCAATTAATCTCAAATCTAGTACAATGATCCTATAATACACGTTGTTAGAAAAATTTCAAAAGGAATATGTTAAGATTCTACAGTAGACTTATGCACTTGCCAGAGCTGGGGATATTATTTGTAGATAATGACAATTATATATCTATGCTCAAACTAGCATAATCAAATAGTGATTAGGTGGTTTTGTACCAATATAATCTATACTATACAAAAAAACCACTAGAAAGTGTTTAGATATATTTTAGCTGGCTACTGGATGAGATCATTGCACAAACTAGCCATTATTTGATAGCTAGTAGAGTGAATATAGATAATTGTTCACTAATAAAAAGTTGCAATAGATGAACCATTGGTCGAACTATATTTTGATTGGGCTCATTCTTGATCAAGTTGCATTTTGACCAGCAGTTTGTATGTGATCTATAATCCTAATTATTACATCTAAATGAGTTGTATTTTGACCAAAAAATCATGTAGAACTTATAAATATTGAATAATCTTTGAATAAAACATATTTATACTAGAGGCCTACTATAAGTGTGAAAAAGGTTTTTGAGTAATTGGAGTTGGCTCAAGCTTGATTCAAAATGTAGTCTAAGGACTTCTACACTTGCCTTTCAATTCTAGAATACAATGACTAAAACATGATTAATCAAACTCATAAGAGGTACACATATTCTTTGTTGTAACCTATTTCTAGACATGCCTTGAGATTTTCAATATTAGATAGAACATTAGACACAAGATGGGAAATCTTTTCATCATTAGAAGAGGAAATATGCATAATATAAAATCTAGCGAACATTAGGATTGCCAAAAAGTTAGGCAAGGTCCAATTCGAGTTGAGATATAGGTCAATACATGATCACTATCTATGAACAATTTTGTATATGAAAACTCCCAAGTGTAGTGATTTAACTATTCACAATATCATCATGTCAATTGAAAAGCTTCAATAACCAATGGTTTACATCATATCCAACTCAAAAATGTTACCATAATGACATGGTTTCAATGTAGGCATCTAATTAGGTTTTACTTGGATGATTTCATGGTTTACCATATTGATCCTAGTCTAATATTGATTGAAGATAGTAGTTTGTTATGATATTTTGAACTTGGTGATATACCTTACACATGCTTTATTTTTTAATAACATGAGTTTGAGAAATGAAAATCCTAACTGGAGAATTGATGATTTTCATAGTATGTGTATCAAGAATGTGATAATTATAGTAGCTTAGTAAATAACTTTTAGTCTTTTATATTCATCTCATATTGACTTAAAAATTGGAAACTATTTGACTAAGTCTACTGCTAGTTATTTAGCAAAATTTTAGATTTTTTGGATGATATTTTGACATGTTGGTCGGTCAGAGTTCAATTCAGCACAACTTGCTATAAAGAATGCAATATAATAGTGTGGTATTTGATTTTTAATTATTTATTAGTGACTCAAAATGAGATGAAATTTTAATTGGATATTTAAAATGGTATTTAAGATATCATATGTAACTCCCCACTTGTAAAACATTCACATTATAGAGCGGAAGCATATATTTGCACTCACTTCAAGAGGGATGCCATGGAAATGATATATATTGCATCAAAATAGAGCCTATATAACCATCAAAGGATAAAGATAACATTTCTAATTCTCAAACCCTGAACATTACACTTAAATTAAACATGATCTATTTCTCATTAAAATGAAAGAAATCTAAACTAGGTATAGCCGGTACCCCATTGGGTCTTTTCTCTAAAGTCCTCAAGCTAGTCCTTATGCGTCAGATGGCCTACTCATCTAAATACTTGAGGTCATCACGCCCCAACTATGCATCAAATAGTTTGTAAGTGGAATTGAAGATATTACATCTCAAAGAGAACATCTAATCCTAAAATAAACTTCAATCGTTAAACATTAAAGAAACGACGCATTTACTTTTAGATCATTTCTTTTATCTTGACCTATATAAGAATCCTTGGGTTTGCACCAAACTTCCTCTTCTCTTATGCACCAAAGTGCCTCTTAGATTGCACCAAAGTGCCTATTCTCTCATGAACCGAAGTAACTCTTAGTTTTCTTTGAGAAGCCTCTTAGTGAGGATCTTATATAAGTTATCTTTTATCATTCTCTTTCTATTGAAAACTCTTAATTTGTTCTTAGATCTTATTCTTAACTTTAATTTTGATGTGAATGAGAGATGATATAATAACTAAAGGAACTTGAGATTCAATTCATTATAGATCTATACTTCTATCTCTATAAGAAATTTGAAACAACTAATATTCCATTCATATATTTCATGTACATTATATATACATATATACAAGAAATCAATACTTATGTTCAAAGTGCATGGACGGCTTACCTTTCTTAGAGAAAGATCCTAGTTGCTCTTTTTTGGTTGATGGAACCCGACTCGCGTTCTTGGAGTTGATGAACCCTAATTACCCTTTTAATTGAATAAATATTCATTAGTAATTATATTCACTCTATATTTTTATGGTTCATGGCTAAAACATGAAACTTAAAGTGAAAATAGGCTCAAATCCAAGTCCAACAAACATATCTTAAAAAAATCAATCAACTTTCATATATGGGTTATCTTCATTTGAGCTTTGTAATAAAATCTATGAATTATCTCGGATTGGGTAGAATATGACCAATCAATATGCAATATAAGATTTTCTTAGAATAAACAAAATCAAAAGATATATGGATTGAGAAGATGTGTGTGTCCTTGCATTATGCGTTGTATCTTGTGTGTGTGATAGGGCAAAAATGAACATCAGACTAGTCTTACCACTCATGACTGATTTCAAAATGAAACATGGATTGACGATAATACCCTAGACATTGTGTGATAGGGTCAAATGAATTCAGGGTTGCTATCGTAAAAAATACTCATCATGAGTAATTAGGAAGAATACATTCAACGATTAAGGTCCTTGATGCAAATTAGGACTCAGTGTGGAATTTTGACTGAGAGGTGATGTCAATCTTCATAGGTTTATTCTAATAGTAACGAGCTACAACACTAGGGGTGAGGTGGATGAAGGCTTGAGAACCACCTTCCACCTTGACTAAAATAGAGGGCACCCTTAAAGGTAGAAGAACATCAATGAAACAAGCCTGAAAAAATATATTTGTGAAACTCTGGTAGGATGAGACGGATGCAAAGAAAGATTAAAAAAACAAAATAGCAGTCAAAATAGTAGAAATCTCCATGGATTTGTGTACCTCAAAACACAAATACAAAAAGGAGAAAATGTGATTATTGTGGAAATATTCAAATTGAGCTTGGGAGAAGGCTTTTTGAGATCTTGGGAGGCAACCACCGTAGCAATAGGGATCCCAATGGCCTAAAATGTTGTCACCAACATTTGGAGGATGTCAACCATATGTGGAGTTTGGGGGTATGCGGAATTTATATGAGGTGATTGTGGATGGGTTCCTAGGTTGTTCAATGATCTCTAGTGGTTTATATATTTGGGTGGAGGTGTGAGGAGGTCAGAAATCATAGACGTTTGGAAGTTTGGGTAGCTCTAGGAATCTATCTTGGTCAAGGAGTTTTGGTGGGTGAAACCCTATCAAATCAGGGGTCTTCATATCTTTCTCTCTGTGCCAATAATGATTTTTGGTTTTGTGAATGAGAGTTTATGGGGGGAGAGATATGGGAGTTGAAGGAGTCATTATCTATAGATTTCTATAAGCCATGGACATTGGAAGAGGGAGACCAGTTGGAACTCCCCAACGTACCACGATTTGAGAGTCCAACTTGGACAGGGTTGTGTAAAGGTTTTAGAACTCATCATGATATTGTTCACTATCCTAGGAGCTTACGTGTCCCATTTCACATATGCTACTAAGAAGAAGAATAGATGCAAAATATGCATATACTATCAAGAAGAAGAACAAATACATAATAAGTATTTATTGCTCTTGACATTTCCTCTAAAATTCTCAAATAGTTGGTCATCACCATTGAGAATAAGAGAGGACATGTCAGTATCTATGATAGAGTCAACACAAAGGATCTGAATTATATGATCTCCTATTTGTAAGACATATGTCTATAGATATTTCTCATAACTTGTAGTTATCATAATGTTCCTACCTCTCAAGTAATGGGGATATACATTCTAACTCCTTAACTTACTGCCCTCTATACATATGTTTCTTATTATCAAGGGATGACAAAAGATATACCTAGGAAATCATGATAAAATCCTATTAGCCAACTATATCTGAATTTTGGTACCATAAATATAACACCCCACTTGTAAAACATTCACAATATAGATAGGAAGCATAAAGTTGCATTCACTTCAAGAGGGATGTCATAATCATGATATTCATTCATAAAAATAGAGTTTGTAAAACCATAATGGGATAAAGATAACATATCACTCTCAAATCCTTAACACTACACTTAAAATGAGCATGATATGTTTCTCATAATAAGGAAAGAAATCTAAACTAGGTATAGTCAGCACCCACCAAGTCTTTTCTTATAAAGTCCCCGATCTAGTCGTTGTACCTCAGATGGTTCTGGTCATCTAAGCTTGATCCTTACCTATGGAAATCGCACCCCCAGTCATGAATAATTAGTTTGTAAATGAATTTGAACATATTATATCTAAAAGAGAATATGTAATATGAAAATCCACTCTAAACATTAAACATTAAAGAATATACACATTTGATTTTTTTTACATCATTTCTTTTATCTTGACCTATATTGTGACAACCTGTCACACTAAATGAGATTACTCAAAATCAAATCACAATCGGTCACTAATTAAACATATCCCTAAAAAGGGGGAAAATAAAAACCTTTTTGAAATTCACAAACATGTTCAAGAATATTTATATAAAAGACTATAATCTTTCATATATCAAACTCAATTTCTTTCAAAATTGCTCTGTGGCCTCAGCCACAACATATATATAGCAAGAGTTATCCACATATACATCATATACGCACATCAGAAAGCTACCAAAAGCTCAAGTCGATTGCAACATCATGTACAAAACTATCCCATCTGGACCTAGAGTATAGGGATGACTTTAGGACACTATAGACATCTAAACAACTCATCTTCTAAGGTTCTTCCAACCAGCTCCTCCTCGTTGTCGTGAATCTGTTGCCACTATTGATAACCACCTAAAAAGATGAGGTGACCCACGAGATGAGACCCATGTCCCGATGAGAGATACTCTCGACAAGGTTTATTGCTCATAGAAAATTATAGAATTAAACAGATATAGCAGGTAATATAACAGAATGGAACTACCAGATATAAAACTTCTTTAAGAGTAGCTCTAATCATAGTCTTATTTGTAGGATTGAAAAGTTAATATTATGTTCAATGATCAGGTGTAGCTAACGTCATAGGCATATCTAACAATATAAGCAGATCTAAAAGTGTAAGCATATTTAACAACATAAGCATTTTAATAGTGTAAGCATATCTAACAACATAAGCATATTTAACAGTGTAAGCATATCTAACATAATAACCATATTTAATAGTGTAAGCATATCTGACAACATAAGCATATTTAACAACATGAGCATATCTAACAGCATAAGCATGACTAATTCCTCTTGCAGCATGATACATCATCTATATGTGAAAGGAGAAAACAAGGGTTATCATCCAATGTGAACCCTTACATAACCCTAATCAGATATGTTGCATGGTTGGATACATATTTATTAAGACTTGGGGTTTGAGGTATACCACTCAGACTCCAACTGACAATTACAAAGTGTCATTCAGTTTCATACAAGATCTAGGAGAGCCAGAATCGTAAGATCTCTTTCACCCTCGGTCAGTACAAGTCTGCCGCAACGACATATATAGTCAAGCTGCAAAACATCCTAGTCCTCCCATGGTATATAGGTCATGACACTAGTAACCAAGGTATACAAAACCCTATCACTTGAGGTACAAACGCATGTGTCCTTGATCACATCACATATACAAATATCTGACACACAACCTCAACCCCTCTCAATCTGAGGCATGACCCCAACCATCCTCTGAAACCTTGGGATCAAGATGACAAGGATGTACTCTCACTTGCACCCGCATATACTCAATAGTATACGATTTTGGGCTTCCCTTCATGTACTCGTTTCCCCATCCTTCAAGTCCTAAAATTGGAATAATTCTACGGCACAAGACACTACATGCTTAGGGTTTCACTTGATTATTTATTGCCAATTTGGTGAATTAAGGCTGCATCGACCAAGTTCTTCATACAAACCCTAATTCATTTCTATAAAACAATGATATAAAACAACTTCAAAAGATATAAAATGTATAAGTCATATTCCTTTATCACAACCTCAAAGTATACAACTTCATTGACATCCTTGCAAAGGTCCAAATTTAATTAGGGCTCATAACATTCCACCATTGCCATTCATGAAGAGGTTATATTATCATCATGGCTCAAAACATGCCCAAAGGCCATTCAGACCCAAAATAGTACCACTTCCTTAGGTACATCATTATCCTTCCATGCCCTACAGAGGGCTCAACATATCATCAGCACACTTATTACCTTCAGACTCATCATTAGGGTTCATCAATCATAAGAATAGTTATGATATTCTTAAGAGTAACATAACAAAGTTACTTTTAGAAAAAATGAGATGTGTCTATTCATCATTTCAATAATAAAGAAAGACATAAGTGTTAAACCATCATTATTCAACCATTACAAGAATACAGATGTATTAACACTTCACCACTTAACTATCCCAAGGATAATTCAATCAAGGTATATTGGATTTGTATCACAAATCAGCATTTATAGTTAGACCATCGGTTCATTATAATATTCAGGTAATACATAAGTAACCCATCGTTTCATTGACATACTAGGACAAACACATAGTTAAACCATCATCTCTTTTAATTCATATAGCAATACCATTGGTTCATTCTTGTACTTAGTCAAAAGCATCACTTCGTATACTTAGGAATCACGTTGGATTGTTGATGTACTTAGATGATTACAAAACCATCGGATTAAGCCCTTAACCAAAATCATAGCCATCGGTTCTTGGGCAGCAAGGTAATCAACTCATTTACTTAACATAACCATTATAGGTTATTGACTTACTTATCCATTGATTATTTTACCAAGTGAAATCAGAAAATAAACACTAAGTAAAGACCATCGATGTAGAGATTAAGTAGATTTATTACAAAGTAACAACATAGTTTCCTATACTCAAGTAAAACCACTTCTTCAAGGATAAAGAAGACCATTGATTCATTTTACATAACCTAGTCATTGGATTATTGACTTGCATAATCATGGCTTCATTTATCAAGTAGGGTCAAAGTTTCTCACTCTAGGTAACACCATCATTGTCTACTCTTTTAAACAAAACATTACTCCCAAGACATGAAGAATCATCATTTCTTTCACTTAACCAAATATTATCTCAAGGTAAAGAAGATCCGTCGGATTATAGGCTAAGTATCACTATCAAAACAGCACCAAGTAAATCCATTGATTTATATACTAAGGGAGAAATCATTTATGCATATAAAGTGAAAAAACATGCTTTCTTACCTCCAAAAACAAGGTAGTTCCTGTCCATACTAAAAGAAACGTTCACATGATATATGGGTAGTTTAACAACATACAAATATCATGTAAATAAGTAAATAAGTGCCCATATGATCATTTCTTTCCATAACACCAAGTTTTAGGGCAGGATCTTTATTAAACAAGTAAAGATCAAGCAAGAAACGGGATGAAAGTTATATAACTAGCCTCTTAGATGAAAGCACACGTCCAAATAGAAAGGTGACTCAAGAAAAACCCTAGTTTTGCCTCCAAAGCTCCAAGGTAGCCCCTTCTTCAAGAACAAGGTAGATTTAGGGAAAAAGAGAGAAGAAAAGGGTCCTTTCACCACATGCACGACCTTCCATCAAGAACTTATAGTGTCATGCCCATGGATGAGGGGAGAAGGAAGATAAAATAAAGGAAACTATAGTGGAGAAGAAGATATTACTTGGTTAGGGCAAGAAACTAGGTTAGGAAGCTTCGAACATCCTTAGAGAAGCTTGATCTAAAAACCCTAGGGCGGCATGCATCCATGATCTCTAAGATTCGGCCTCCAAGGCTCCTTCTTGACAAAGAAACGATGGACTAGGGTTTCTATAGAATCAAAGACGATATGAGGGTGCAAAAGGTTCGTTTGTGAGAGTGGTGGAGGGTATATATATCCAAGGAGAGAGAGGAAGGTGGTCAAAAGGTTGAAAACAGACTGCCATGTGTCCAAAAGCCAAAAGCCATCCTTTCCATGCATGTCAGAGTTTCCATCAGTTCTTTACCATGTTTTCCATGATTTAATTCCTTCAAAATATTACCAATATGTGTTATCAGAGTTCCCATCAGATTATGCACATGTGCTATCAGAAAACTCATCAAATCATCACCATACTTAGTCATTTTGCCAATTTTGACCATTCATTAGATTGTGCAATTCAACTAGGGCTTCCATCAGATTATGGAACTCAAGGGAAGTCCATAGGATCTTCAACAACAAGGATAAACCATCGAATCATTACTCACAAGGTGAAACCATTGAATTCCTTCCATACTTAGAAAATCATCACATAGGTGAGAAACCCTAATTTCTCAACCTTGGAGGGATGGAATAGAAATTCTGATGGTGCATTTAGGCATCCATATGTGCAAATATATCAAAATTTATGAAGATTATTATGAACCACAACATTCATGTGAAAATTACAGGAAAAAAAACCCTAGAAATGAGAAAATTGCACAAAAGCCCTTATAAACACATATATTGCAAAAACTCAATCAAATAGTGTCCAAACTGGATCAAACTTGAAACTTAGCTTTATCTCATGATATAAAAGTATGTTTTAGGATTTGATTAATGAACTAAGCACCCAATTAAGTCAAGAAAGCATGTTTCAGCCTTAATCTAGGTTTAGGGTCTTAAATATATAAGAATCCTCGGGTTTGCACCAAAGTGTCTCTTCTCTTATGCACTAAAATGGCTCTTGGATTACATAAAAGTGTCTCTCCTATTATGCACCGAGGTGCCTCTTAGTTTGATCCAAGGAGCCTCTATAAGTTATCTTTTATCATTCTCTTTCTCTTGAAAAATATTTACTTGTTCTTAGATCTTATTCTTAATTTCTATTAATGTGCATGATATATGATATAATAAATATAGAAATATGCCATTTGATTCATTATTAATATATTAAATTTTATCCTCATAAGAATTTTAAAATAATAAATAATTCATTCATATATTCCATGTACATTATACATACAGATATGCAAGTAACCAACACTCATGTTCAATGTACATGGACCACTTACCTTTCTTGGAGAAAGATCTTGGTTGCTTTTCTTAGGTCAATGAGACCCTACCCATGTTCTTGGGGTTGATCAACCCTAATTACCTTGTTCAACAAATAATTATACATTAAAACTTATAATCACTTTAGCTTGTAGAGTTTCATTGTTTATAGCTAAAATAGGAAACTATCAGTGAAAATAGGTTATGAATCCTAGTCCATCATCTAGATATCCAAAAATCAACCAAATTTTATATAAGGGTTTTCATCATCTAAGTTTTGTAGCAAAATCTATGAATTATCAAAGATTGGGTAATTTTGACCAATCAGCATGCGAGATAAATCTTTTATGGGAATCAATAAAATTGAAACAAATATTAGATTGAGAAGACTCATGTGTCCTTACATTATGTGTCGTATCTTGTGTGTATGATAGGGAAACAATGACCATATGCAATGTCGTACCACTCATGGCTGGTATCAAAATGAAATAGTGATTCACCATAATACCCTAAACATCATGTGACATGGTCAAATGAAATATGGGTTATTAGACCTGTCAAACTGGATCAAAATCTGCGGGCACCCGTGGGTTGACTCGTTTCAGTCGGGTTTGGGTGATGAAATTTTCCACCTGCTGGAAATTACCCAAACCCATACTCACCCATTTATTTAGTGGGTTTTTCGGGTGGCCCACATGCACCCACGGGTAACCAGCTTAACTGAATTACTTATATAAAAATAAATATAATGATACACTAGAACTTAGAATAAATAAGATGATCTACTACTAACCTTTAATTGTTAAGGAGTTCTAATCCAAACTCAAAATTGCCCAACAAGATTTGATATGAGAAAGATATTGGGGAAAATAAATCCAACTATACTACATTATCTAATTGTTCTATCAAACTTAATATAGAGTCATAGTACAAGTTACTAACTCTAGTTTATTGATCTTAATCATACAGTAAAAGATTTTATTTGTACATTAACATGGTTGTAAAAATTTAACATACTTTTTTAGTTGATAGTGATAATGTGTAGTAGTTGGTTCTTCTTGTGTTATATTTCATGTAAAAATACTAGGGAATGATCTTCTTTTACCGTTACAGTAGCAACATATAAAATAATTGTTTATTGAACACATATTATACGAGAACCCGTTGGGTCGGGTTTGGATTTATCTTTCTTCCACTCATTCATAATTGCATCTTTTTGACCCGCACCCACAAGACCTAAACCCACAACGACCCAACCCAAACCCAACCCATTCACCCGCTTGACAGGTCTATGGGTTGTTGTAAAAAAACTCCTCATTGGTTGATTAATTGAGAAGAATACATACAATGCAACCATGCAAATCGGGGCTCATGGTGGAATCTTGACTGGTAGGTGATGCCAATGCCTTCACATGAATATACTAAGCTCGGGGAGCTATAACACTAGTGGAAAGGTGGCTAGAGGCCCTTCTACCATGGTTAAAACATAGGGCATCCTTGAAGACAGAACAACAATGAAACAAGGCTGACCAAACATAGTTGGAAAACTCTTATAGGATTAGATGGGGGCATAGAAAAAATAAATAACCAAAATCATGGCCAAAATAGCAAAAATCTTCGCGGATACATGTACCTTAGAACACATATACAAGGGGGAAAGTATGCTTACTGCAAAAATATTCAATTTGAAGCTTGGGAAAAGGCTTGTCGAGATCCAAGGATGGACCGCGATGACTATAGGGGTCCCAGTGGCCAAAAACATCATCGCCAACCTTTAGAGGAGGTCAAACTCATGAGGAGTTTGGGAATATGTGGAAGCTAAGAGAGACGGTTGTGGATAGATTCCTGGTTTGCTCAAGGATTTTGGTGGTTTATACATATGTGTGGAGGCGAGAAGAGGCCAAAAATACCCAGACATTTGGAAGCTCAGATAGCTCTAGGATTATCTCTTTGTTGAGGAGTTTTGGCAGGTGAAACCCTTCAAAGCAGGGGTGTCTAGATTCGCCTCTATGCGCCAATGATGGAATTGGGTTTTGTGAGCGATATTTCATGGAGGGAGAGAGATTGGGGAGCTGACAGAGTCGTTTCCTATGGAGTTCTATGGGCTCTAGACATTGGGTGAGGTAGACGAACTAGGACTCCTCAGTGTACCTGGAGTCGAGAGTCTCACTTGGATATGGTTGTGTAAAGGGAATGTGACACACACGAAGCTGATACAAGTTGATTAAAACCTAAGTGAGTGGATTATCTAGGCATTCTAAAGCATTTTCTTTCCCACTTAAATTGGGGGTTCTAGGATTATCTAAACATGATGAAACTCGATTTCCAAGATAAAAGGAGTATGAAGATTTTGAGTATCAACTTTGATTTCAATATTGAGAGTCACCATCAATGGATCTAAATTATCTAATAAAACCCATTTTAATTATCAGAATTTATCCAAAATGAATTGAAATATAAAGGCATTATTTAGGTCAAACTTATTTGTAACACTCATGCTATACTTATTCATCAACTAGGGAAAACTTTGATGTATGGAGTTACAAACTAATTAAAATCATTTATAATCATTGCTTACTTTAGTGGAACATGCTTCAAACATTATATTAGGGTATCTTCATCACACTAGGGTTTAGTTGAAGCATCTAATTATGAATGTAAAAATTTGGGGTTTTAATAGGGTTTCTTTCATTAAAGTCGATACTTGAATTTAATCAATGGAGAAATTTCTATTAAGACCCTAACCTTATTTTACTCCAAATTTGAGGTGTTGCATCATAATAAATTTTCATATTCTTAAAGTATGTGTCATTGTTATTAGATAACTATTTCAGTCTTCTATGTAAGAAAAATTATGGTGATAAAGAAAATATAATGTTGGACTTATTTGCAATGATTTCAAGCATCTCAAGTAAATAATAGGCTAACCTAACACTCTTGTAGCTCCCATAAACCATTATCCATCCTAGCAAAATGAAATTCTAAATTGAGATGGAGACTCAAGAATTTGAAAGAAGAAAGAAATTGAGATTTCAGTCAAGGGTTCTATATTCCTAAAAGTGATAAAATTAAGTAAGTTGATACTTTTTAGATATGATTTCTTGGTGAATCTTCTCTGATAAAAATTTTGTCCTTCCTATGATTTGAATTAAAAGTATATCAAATCATCCTCTTTTCTCTTTCTTTATATCCAATATCCATGTTTAGGCTTTGTAAGTTGGAAGGAGAAGAAAAAGGATTGATTGCTCAAAGTTTGATTGGGATTTAAAGAAATCAATTCTTGAGCTACATTTCTGAGGTGTTTGACACCGGAGGTGAGTTACTAAGTCCTTATTCATATATTTAAACATGTTGAAAGATTGATTACAATGTGATCCAAACCCTCTAATCTGGTGTTCAGGCCCGCCAAGGAGGCACTAATCTAACCATCCACTTTTAATCACTAAGTGAAAATCATCCTTAAACTATTTTTTCATTAAATATATAGAACAATTGAAACATTATATTGATTATATGGATAATCTCTTGATTATGTGGGACATGAAAGGTTACAACAAAGTTTGATTTTTTACATATAAGAATGACCTTTCACTTAAATACATCATGTACAACTTATTACAAACTGTTCTTTTTCCCCACTCTCTCATTCCCAAGATCTATAGGAAGGATAATAGTTTGACTAAATGATCTAACTACTTATTCATAAGACCTCTGCTCCACTCTTGGTAAAAGTTGGCTTCATACTCTTCTGGAAGAGCTGGTCCTTTAATCCAAAAATGTTTCAGTAGATTGATGAGATACATGCTCAGTGCATAGAAATTCAATAGGTAAGCATGATAAATCACTTGAGAGAGATATATTGTCCAGTATATGAACAATTTAAATAAGTAATTGAAATTATCTTATCATTCAAGCATCACATGAGTATTGATAACAACTTATCATAGTAATCATCAAATACCCAATTGGTTCTTCGGTACATTTTGTTGGTATGTATGCCCAGAGAGCCAATCATATGATGATTGGTAATGGCATATCTTGTAAAAGAATTGATTAACAATAAAGGCAATCTTCCAATTATTCTATTTTATTGAGTTATGAGATAATGATGTAACATAATAAACGTCTAAAGAATGGTGTTACTCAATGATGTATGTATTTAGGTTGAGAATGAGGTTGTATGCATGTTAAGTGTGGCATACAACTCATAAAAACATAATTAACTAATGCGGAAGCGTTCACTAAGCAGCGGATTACCAAAAATCACTAAAAATTAAAATCTTATTATCAAGAGATCCATCAAAGGATAACTTTCTCACATAAATCCAAAGTAACATAGTTACATTTGTGATCAAGGTACATAATCTGTATCATCTCTTTCTGAGAGTTTACAAGCATTATCTATCTTGTCAAGATAAACACAGGTAGTATAAAATCTTGAGGCACTGGGCCAAAAACCCGAAAGCACTAACTACTACTCCGAGGACCTGAGAGTACAGAGACGACACATAGGACTCTATCTACATCTATACAAAGCATAACAGCCAGTGTCTCCACCTGAGACTTCACTGCTGTCTGTGCTACTGTTGTTGCTGCCCTTCACCTACTGAAGGATTCCTACCTCCTCGTCTGTGTCCACCTAAAAATGTAATTCCCATGGGGGTGAGACAATTGTAAATTGCCCTAGCAAGAGATATAACTCTGCGCCAGAAACTTTATTATTGTAGCTTAAGAAGATAAATATACACAAAGGAATTATATTTATTTGGCAGCAGTTAATTCAACGTCTAACAGATTAGAACATCATTTTATCTCAAAAGCAATATATCTTATAATTTGATAGAACAACATGTCATTTATCATTTAAGGAATATGAAGAACATGTATAACATTTATTCACTATAGAATCATTATCACAACACTAAATCTCTTCAGGCTTAGATCATATATCTAATGCCTGGCATTGTCATTAGAGAGTCACGGCATGTAGCCATACTCTATTCACAAAGTGTTGGTATCTTAATCCCTCAATTCATCAAGTACATTTCTACTTCTTCAATCATTCATTATCATGAATATAGAATATGGGTATTTGAACCCTCATCTCATCATAGAACACTTGTTACCATTTATTAGGTAACTTCATACCTATAGGTCATCTGACCAAGAATATTATAATTCTTGCTACACAAGGTATTGCACAAAGTTCTCAGGTTTATAAACAATTTGAGATAATTAGCACATCATGTGACACACATGACTTATTAATTGTAGGTTACCTCTCACTAAGCAACAAAGCATATGAAGGCTTATAAGGCCTATAGGACATTTTCAGTATACAGAACATTATAGCTCATACCTGGTTATGTTCATCATCTCAACATATCTGCATGATTAGTAATCATGATACTATTACATATCAGTACTATGCAATATAAGGGTTATCTTATTACATTCATAATCCATTAATCTGTATGTGAGCTTCTCATAGGATTACTCTGGATTGGATCTTCACATAGCATCACCCTGTATTAGGGTTCACATATCATTAGCTTGTATTAGGGTTCACATAGCATTGTCAATATGGATAACATAAGTATTCAATCATACTTATTTATTCTCATCATTCGCCTTTAAATGAATTATCAGCACATAGCATGAGTTTCTCTCTCCTCTTTGCCAGAATATGATTACATAATATTTTATAGGTTTGGATTAACCTTGTTGTAAGGTATGTTAGTCTACACTCAACAGAGTACATTACATCTCAATGTAGCAATTGTCATGACACATCTTATGAATCATTCATCCAATTATATTGGATTTATAACACATCAAGGTATACCAGTACTTGGGGTGTTGGATGTGATATCTATCATATTTTGATGTATCACTTCCCTCAACACCTTCATCTTACATGAGTTCATACACTTAGTTTGTATTAGGGTATTGACCATCCTAATACTTTATGCACCAGTTCATCACATTTATCATGTAATATATTGGTCATTAGCCACTCACTTAGGTTATACAACCATTGCCAATACTATGGACTCATCCTTGAGTTTAAGAACTATTAATATAAGGATATCCATATTTAACCTCTTTAGGTGTTACATTTATCAAAACATTATTCACTATTCCATTATTAGGAATAGTATTCTCCATATTTATAATTTTGAGGATTCACATAGCATATTCCATACATTTATGGATTTCAATAATATTACTCTTCAATAGAGTTTTACATAATCATCCTTCTATATCAAGAATTCACATAGTATTATGTGAATTTAGGATTTCACAACCTTCTATATCAAGAATTCACCTAGTATTATGTGAATTTAGGATTTCACAACACATCACCCAGTGATAGGACTTCACATAGAATTAATAGCACAACCCTATATTAGGGTTTCATATATCTTTATCCCATTTTAGGGATTAGGGTTTATCATTTCCATCCAAGTGGGGTTTCTCTTTCTTCATACTCAAATTAGGGTTAGGATATACAATTCCATTAAATTAGGGTTTCCTTCATAGTTATACTAAGCTAGGGTTACACCATCACCCTGGATTTATGATAACACTAATCTTTGCCCTAGATTAGGGTTTCCCACATAGCTTTGCTCTAATTAGGTTTTCAAACATAGAATTACTCTAATTAGGGTTAGGGTGCATTGATTAGGGTTTCATGATCTCATTATTATGGATCAAATGCTTATTACATAGTTTACTCATAAAGAGAGAATTAAGGCTTAATTATATAAGCATTCAGCTTTCTCACTCTCTCTCTCTCATCCTCTTTAGGATGTTAAGTACACCAAGATTAATCTAGGTCAACTCTTCACTTGAGTACACATAGCTAGGGTTAACCTTCACAATTATTAGGATTACCTCCTCTAATACCCTCAAATTAGGGTTAAGATCCATTAACCATCATAATTAGGGTTTTCATGATCTCACTATGAAGGATCATACCCTAATTAAACCTATTCATACATGTTGGAGGTTTATTACTTGATTCTCTTTCATATAAGGAGTCTTCTCTCTCCTCTTTCTATCAGATGATGTTTACATCACCCTTGATTAAGCTAAGTCAATTCAACATTGACATTATGGGTTATGTCATTACTATTGTGATCATTAAGGCTCACTTGATCAAAGGATATTGGTCACTCTATCTCATCAAGGTACCTTTATAATGATCATCACTGATCATGACATACATTAATCAACTAATTACTTGGTCCCTTGATCACTTTAGGTATTTATGAGGTTTAGGTTAATCAACCACTAAGCCATCTAGACCACTAAGGCATCAAATGATCTTGACCTTTTTAGACCTCAAACGGTCTTGCACTCTAAACCCTCAAACGGTTTTGAAACAACCTTGAAACTGTTTGGTGTTGAAGACCGTTTGGTCTTGTTGACTTTTGAAACCGTTTAGTAAAGTGCACATTCAAGATCGTTTTCCCAAGGTGAGGTGAAGACTGTTTGGTCATGAAGACCGCTTGGCCAAGTTTGACTTTGAAACCGCATGGGCATAATCGATCTTGAAACCGCATGAGATCAAACAGTTTGGGATAGTTTGGTCTCAAACGGTCTTGAGACCGTTTGGTCCCAAACGGTCTTGAGACCGTTTGGTCCCAAACGGTCTTGAGACCGTTTGGTCCAAACCATCTCAAAACTGCAAGGATCAAAAAGTATCTCAACCTCTTCAATTGAATTAGGGTTTCCAATGTTGAACCCCTCAATCAACCATGCACTTGTTAGCCACTTATCAATTGAGTTAATTAGGTCAACCCTCTACTGATTTGACACTCAATTGACCCTCAATAGATCACCAATTAGGGCTTGGATCAATTGAATTAGGGTTTGGAATCGATCGCCCTTCAACATGTTTCAACATGAGTCTAATTGATTTTGAAACCATTGAACCATCATTCAATTTGGTCATGACCTGACCCCAAACGGTCTTGGGATCATTTGGATAACCTCCAAACTGTCTTGAGACCTTTTTCTCAAGTCAACATCAAAAACTAACTCAACCACTTAAGGTTTGGCTCATAAACTTGATCACTAGGTCAACCATTAGTTGTACTTCAACTTGTTGCCTTTGAATCTTTAACCACTTAACCATAATCAACCCTAGACCTCCAAACGGTCTTGGGTGACCCCCAAACGGTCTTGGGATCATTTGGACATCCTCCAAATGGTCTTGAGACCGTTTTCCCATTATGTCATCAAAAACCAAGTCATTCACTTAAGGGTTGAACCCTAGGTTTGGTCACCAAATCAGCACTTAATGCTTATCAACTTGATATCATTGGACCCTCAATTGGTCAACCCTACTTAACCCTAGACCTTAAAATGATCTTGGGTGATTACCAAATGGTATTGAGACCGTTTGGGTGATCCCAAAACGGTTTTGAAACCGTTTGGGCCACTCAACCCAAACTTCAACATGATACTATTATTAAAATCAGCAAATGACCCGATTAGGGTTTAGGTGACTAATGGGCCTTAAATTGGTGATTCAATTAGAATTAATGGATGATTTTTGATAGACAAATAGTCCAGATTATTAAAAACAGACCTCCAAATGGTCAACGCCTGGTCAATGCAATCAAACAGTCTTGGACCATTTGCTTCCATGTGTTCTTGGTTGAAACCGTTTGCATTCAAACGGTTTGGGAAACTATTTGTGCAAAAGTGGGAGACTGTTTGCTAAAGTGGATTTTGGATAAACATTGGAAATAACGTCATCATATTCTACCTCAAGAACGGGGAGGGTTCTTCATGGAAATAAGAACAATAACACACAAAGGTGTCTAAAGAAGAAGAATACGCATATATACTAGGAGAAGAGGATGCATTAACAAAGCTTAAGGGTTACAATTATAAAACCCGCCTTTAGATCTGATCTAGAGCTTCAAGCTTCGTAGCTTTAATGGTTGATGAAGCTCCAAAGGTTTTCCAAGATCCGTTCTTCAAGTTTTGGACGGAGAAGATGGCTAGAAAGAAGAATTGTGTAAAGAAAACTAGCAAACCAACCTTGTATTAGGTTTCCCACCATGAATTCGAGATAGATGGTGATCCATACTTACCAAACCAACTTGGTCGTCCTTCCTATGCTCCAGAGCTCCTTCTTGGTCGGTCAAGGCAAGAAGATGAGAAAGAGAACTAAGGGAAACGATCCCTTGCTTTGTTGTTAGCATGTTTTATATATTTATGGTTATTTTTCAAAGAAAGTGAAAGGAAGAGGATTATCTTCTTTTATTTCCAACTAAAAACCAATAAGTCTTCCTCCATTCTATGGCCACGTTTCCACCTTCTATCCACATGCAAAATTCCTTAATTATCCAAGGTTAAAAGGAAAACATCATATAAGTTGTATATATACAAGGCCATGTGCTTAAATCTTGATTATTTAAATATCAAGATTATCTTTCCTTCTTGATCAATCAAATGAGGCTCCCTCCTCATTATCTTTACTCTAATTGATGCCAATAGTCATGATAGATACTCTAGAGGATATATTTTACATGTTGCACCCTATGTTTTGGGTAAATTGCACTTTACACCAAAACTAGGTTTTAAAGCATAAGGATTGCTCTACAAGCTATATCTTGGTGCTCAAGCTTGTGGAATCCATACCACCACATCATATTCATTCTTATGATGTCTCATTATCATAGTAACATCTTAACATGTGCAATTTGCAAGTTAACCCTTCTAATTGGGTAATTTGCACTTTAGTCCAAAATTAACAAAACATTGTTGCAGCATTATTCAAAAGGACTAAAATAGAAATATAGGTTCCTCAAGAGCCTTAATTACATCTCAAAGGATAAACACAAGCATCTAATCACTTGATTAAGCAAAACACCTAGGGTTAGTACATAACCCAGGTCAGGGATGTTACATTAAGAGTATATACATTCTTGTTATGTCCCTAGTCAGATGTTAGTGTGAAAGTTGATACAAAACAATAACACATAAAACTACAGTGTGTGTTGGTTGATGATGGAATCTCATTAACTCATCATAAGTGATATCAAACCAAACACATAGATATTTATTAGAGAATAGTGTGTTGGATAGACCAACATTGAGAGTGACACATGGAAACCATGATTCGTAGTCAGAATCATCTCTCATAGTGAGGATATTGATTGTGGTTCTTAGACCAAAATCACTACACTCATCACATGTTGATCGTGTACTTTGACGTCATCTGTCATGACCTTCAATAAGGGTTACCATAAAGATGGTGCTTAGAAGCATTGTGACACATGGGGAATGACTGTGAGCGATGTAGATGGAATTAGCACCTCCTACAGGATTATGATATCCTGACCACTTGATAAACGAGACCGAGAAAAGCATGGCCATGCTTGTGTGAGTCAATATGTGATATTGAACTCACATATATCTCAATAGTTTGCTCTAGTTCAAGGAACATGGATTGAATGTTGAAGAGAATAATGATGATTCCATGCCTCGAGTTCAATCTGGATATCAGTGACAAAGGAACTACACAATCATTGCAACATCAATCAAATAATGTAGTTTGAAGTTGTTCTCCAACTTTCCAATACTTGGGTAGCAATGATGTCTTGCTAGATACCACTCATTGCTTTTGATGTCAAAAGTTGGTTATGGACATTCACTGCCAACATAACTTGGAACCTATAGGGTCACATGCATATGATACACCTGGAATAGGAGTAAACTCATGAATGAAGTTTAAACTTGATTACTAAAGTGTTAAGTACTCCATTTGAACAATATGATCAATCAACATTCTAAAATGACCGATTCAACAAGTGAACCTATTGGCTCAGATGTGCGAACCAGCCAGTTCAAGTTGTGAACTGACTATTGGTTGTCCTTCAAGATTTTAGGGTAACCACAAGGTGGGAAGGTCATTGCTCTGCTAGGTTTTTGAAAATATAGTGGTGGTCTCAAGGTAGCAACATAATAAAAATCATGGCCTGCTAAACAAGTTGAGGTTTATCCAATAGATTTATCTCCCTAGTTGTAGTTTGGTAGGTTGAAAAGGATCGATGCACTCTTTCTCTTCAAATCTGAAACTTCAAATCATTTCTGAACTACAGAGCTTATGGGAACTTTAGGAGGTTTCAATGGAGTCTGATGGTGGTTGAGGTTTCCAACGTGTCACAAGTATGAGTGGTGCGGAGATGGTCAACAATGTGGAGTTGTAGGTCCATTAGAAAGGATATATGGTAGCATTAGATCTATGTAGAGAAGGTGATGCCAATGTCTACTACCATGTGGGGATACTTTTGAGTCGATGAAGGTCGAAGAGGGATGGTTGACGAGATTCTCTGGTTGTTGTTGGTTGTGGTTTTCTGGTGAGACTCCATATGGCTATGAAGGTAGGTGTTTTCCATCAAGGTGGTGAGGATGATGATGAAGCACAACACTCTCATGGATTCATGGCATCCAAAGGAGCTAGTGGCCGTTGTTGTACTTGATTGCTATTGCGCCCCACTATTAGGGTGGTTGGATCAAGGAAGGGCTATGGTGTCTCATGTCTGAATGAGATGACACTCTCTATGCTTGCGAGGATGCATGGACCATGGGACAAGAAGACTGACAGTCACATTTTTGGAGCTGAAGCATGATGTAGACTAGATGGGATTGTGCTACATAAGATGATGAATCCTTTAGTGACATGTTGTGGGGCGTTGTTGAGGAGTGGGAGAAGGTTGTAGGGGTCCCCAGGCTTCTAGTCAATGGTAGAGATATCTGAGTTGTCATGAAGATGGGATATTGATCATCACTAGGTCGGCAAGGAGGAAGGGATTGTAGTGGGTGATGGTGGTGGATCTGGGTGATCTTGCATCCATTAAATGTTGTAGATGATCGCATATAACTTCTAGGCCATTGACCACATGGTGATCAGAAGTGGTGGCGGCTAGGGTTTATAGGGTGTGGAGGATAAGGAAGAATGATAGAGATATTTGGAAAGGAGGTAGAGAGGAAGAGCGAGAGAAGGGAGAAGGGGGAAGAAATGACAAGATGAATAGGAAGGGGGAAAAACAGTTGTCGGTTACATATTGAATCTGTGAGAGAAATTGGAAGCAATCACAGAGGTGTCTCACATGTTATCATATTAAAAGACCATGAAACAAAACTTTAGGGAAAGAAATAATGTGGCCATTTAAGTGATCAATTAATACTTACTAACTATATGTTTCCTTCTTGGTCTAAATTGGAGGAGCATTCAACCTTCATTTGACCTCCAATTTACAAGTTAGCCTAATTAAGATACAAGGAGATCAAACTTTGTATTTTGGGATTGTTTGATGTTATAGTACCTTAAGTATTCATTTAACATGTCACTTACTCTCCCATAGTCATTTGTATAATTTATTTTAATATTAATTCTATACTCCCTCAAAAAAAAGTCCCACCTATATATTTATTATGATTATTTCACATTTAAACACTTTATGTAGGGTATATTGGTGAAACATATTATTACTAAACTCCAAGTCATATTCTGGTATTATCATTTTCTATGGGAACATTATTTATATTATTTTGGTGAAAAATACTAAAGGAAAAGGAGAGATGAGTAAGGTATTCAAAGTCAGGTATGTTACGTGGAGTCAAACTAATGTTTGAAAAAGAAAGATAGGGGATCAAAGATTCTTACTTGGCAAGCAATTGCGCCCACGGAGACAACAAGGACAACAGAGAAGAGATGGTCATTGGGAAGCTAAGGCGAGTAGGTTGGGGGTCTTTAGGGCCGTGGAGAGCAAATTGAGCAAGGAGGAGAAAGACTATGGATCTAAAGGTGATTTTAGGGATCTTATATATAGGTATGGATGACTGGAGGGCCTTTGTGTGTACATGGAGG